>CM062806.1:280024040-280351540 GCA_031772625.1 Pinus tabuliformis | reverse complement strand
AATCAAGACAAGAAGGAAGATAAGAAAGGAGAAAAAGGTTACAAATGAGGAAAATGTAAGTCCTCCACAACCTAGAAGGAGCTCTAGACTCCGAGGTTTGATAAAGAAAACATCATCAAAAGAGACAGAGTTTATAAATTTAGACGAGGAAACCCTAGTACCATCTCCTGTTAACATCTCTTCTACACACAGTCCTCAAAATTCTCCTGTTTATCAGTTTGAAGGTAGCCCCAACAGAAGATCTCCAGGCATAGACCCAGTGCAACAACAAATATATGATTATATAGAATCACTGGAGAAGAGAAGTGCCTCAATGAACCCAGAACCTTCTGTCAATCCACAAGAACCTCTAATTGATGCTCTCAAACAGGATATTTATGAATTAGAGATATTGAATAGACATATCAAACAAGAAAATGAGACCTTGAAGGAACAAAATAAATTGGACAACGAAATTCATGATAATACCATTCTACATCTAGGACTGTGGTATAAGAAAAACAGGAAATTGAAAAGAAAGAATAAGATTTTGAACAAAGCAGTCATTAACCTCAAGTACAAGCTTCTTATGAGAAGGCCCAGAATGGCAGTCACTTCAAAGAAGAACAAAAAAAAGGAAATTGGATGTACTAGTAGAGGTTTCTGAGCAAATGCAGTAGGGAAGAAGAGCTCACAATTTTGGCAAATTGCATGAGAACATGCAATGATGTTGCAGTGGGGGTATGTTGAACCTCAGAATTACCCTCTCCTTGACAAATTTTCTCACCTTTTTCCCTCACTTTCTCATAAGATTACAAACTTCGATCAATGGTAAATGATAAGTTTTGTCTTAAGGAAACCATCAAAATGATTTCCATATTATATTTTCATGTTCTTTCTATTTGAGTATATTTTTTCAATTTAGCTACAGAACGCATCCTATTCTGCAGATAACTGTGGATTTTGTAGCTACTCTCATGGTTTGGCAGGTTCCAGGTGTCAAATGAAGAATTGGGCCACATGGACATTTCCTATAATCATCTCCACATGGATTCTATCCTATTCACTCAGTCTAGACCAACAGAAAAGCGAGCCTAAGATCATGGTCAAAGATGGAGTCAATGTTATGAAACTATCTCACAAAAAGATAGAAAAGATAGATCAATGCCTTAGAATTCATCGTCTTCGAGGGGGAAACCTCCTTTACATTACACAAATGAACAATTCTTGGATGATACAAATGAAAAAACATCCTTTCTTTATATAGGAGTCTAAGAGGTCACAATATAACCAAGCTGACCTAGCAATAATAATATAAAGACACAAAAATAACAATGGTGGGATTCTATGGGGAATAATAGTAACAATAAGGGAGACAATGACAATAGTAATGGGGGAATCACTAGTATTATAGGGAACTAACATACCCCTCCCCTTCAAAAAAGTGTTGTCCTCAATGCTTCAGTAGTTCTAGATGCTTCTATATAAAATTCTCATCCTCCCGTGTGGAATCTTCTACGGGTAAGTTCTTCCACTTGATGAGATACTCTGAAATTAATCGATTTCGTAGCTGTTGAGTTCTTGTTTCTTTGACTGCTTCATGTTCCAATATGACTTTTCCTTCCTCATCAAGTTCTAGAAATATTGTTTAAACTAGAATCTTGTCACGTAGAACCTTCTTTAAGCATGAAACATGGAAAATTGTGTGCACTCGGGAAGCTACAGGAAGCTCCAATTTGTATGCCATAGTACCTATCTTTTGCAACATCTTGTATGGACCATAATACTTTGGTGATAATTTATTATCCTTCTTAGATTGCTTGAGGGAAATTTGTTTATATGGTTGTAGCCATAGCAATACCCAATCACCTACATCAAAACTTCTTTCACTGTGATGTTGATTTGCTTGTTGTTTCATTCTATTCTGCGCCAAGGTGAGGTTATCCTTTAAGAGTTGGAGAACTTGTTGTTGATGCTCGATGTGATCTTCCACTGCTTGAACCTTAGAATTTTCTCTTAAATATGATGTGATGGATGGTGGATGATATCCATACAGTGCAATAAATGGGGTCATTTTTGTTGCAGTATGGAAGGAAGTGTTATACCACCATTCAGCCAGAGGCAACCATTTGACCCATTGTGTCTGTTTATCAGATACAAAGCAATGAAGATATCCTTCCAAACATTTGTTTACTATCTCAATTTTCCCATCAGATTGATGATGATAAGATGAGCAATGAGCTAACTGAGTATCAAGACAAGAAAATAAATCTGTCCAAAAATTTCCAGTGAAAATGGGATCTCTGTCGCTTACAATAATTTTTGGGTTTCCATGTAGCTTTTGAATTGTTTCCGTAAATGCAGTAGAAACTATACTCGCTTTAAATGGATGATATAATGCACAAAAGTGTGCATACTTTGTATGCTTTTCAACTACCACCATGATAACACTCTTTCCTTCAGACTTGGGTAAACCTGTGATAAAATCCATTGAAATATCCTCCCAACGTTGGCTTGGAATCAATAAAGGTTGTAATAGTCTTGGGGTCTTAATTCTTTCAACTTTATTTTGTTGGAAAACCAAACATTCCGCCACTAAATTTTGAATATCCAATTTGAGGCCATCCCAAAAAAAAAATCCTTCTTAACCCTATGGTAGGTTCTTAGAAATCTTGAGTGCCCTCCTAAGGGAGAGGTTTGCAATTCCCTAAGAACCGTTTGTTTGATTTGGGAATTCTTACGTAGGTATAATTGATCCTTGTACCATAATGAATCATTTTTCCAGCTAAATGTATCAAATGTATTGGGATCTTCTTGTATCTTTTGAATGACTTCCCACACTTCCTCATCATTCTTCCATTCGTCCCTTGCTTCGTTTATCCAATCTGGTTGGATAATAGAAATGGCGCAAAGAAATTCTTCCACATCCTCATCCTTTCTTGAGAGTGCATCTGCCACAACATTTTTCTTCCCTTTCTTGTAGATGATTTAAAAGTCATATCCCAACATCTTTGTGACTGCCCTTTTAAAGATAATCTTTGTTCTAAAAAGTATTTAAGACTATCATGATCTATTTTTACCTTGAAGTGTCTTCCCATTAGATAGGGTCGCCATTTCTTAAGTGCATGTAGTATTGCCAACATTTCATTCTCATAAATAGCTTTGTGTAAATACTTTCCTTTGATTGGAAAACTTTCGAAAGCAATGGGTCTTTCTTCTTGCATTAAAATAGCACCAATTCCATTTCCTGAGGCATCACGTTCCACAATAAAGGTTTTTGTGAAGTTCGGTGTAGCTAAGACTGGTGCTTGGCACATTGCCTCTTTAAGATTTTCAAACGCCTTTGTTGCTTCTAGAGTCCACGAGAATGCATCTTTATTCAATAATTTTGTTAGAGGTGCTGATATTCTTTCTTAACAAACTTGTTAGAGGTGCTGATATTCTTTCTTAACAAACTTGCGATAATACCCTGTCAACCCAAGAAATCCTGGTAGATGCTTTATGGATGTGGGGATTTTCCATTCCTTAATGGTTTTAATTTTGCTAGGGTCTACCTTAACACCTTCATGAGATACAATATGACCCAGATATTCTACCTCTTGTACTCCAAAGAAACATTTGGAGATTTTTTCATATAATTGTTTCTCCTCCAATAGTTTGAGTACCATGTCAAGATGTTGGACATGATCCTTCCAAGACTTGTTGTAGATTAGTATATCATCAGGAATTCATCAAACCTTGAAATGTAGAAGGTGCATTAGTAAGGCCAAAAGTCACGACCAAAAACTCATAATGATCCTCATGAGTTCTAAATGCTTTTTTTGGAATGTCTTCAGTCTTCATTTTGATATGATGATATCCTGAACGAAGATCCAACTTGGTGAGGTAAATTGTTCCATGCAATTCATCCAATAATTCATCAATGATAGGACTCAGAAATTTATCTTGAATATTGAGCTTGTTGAGCTCCCTATAATCTAGACACATGCACCATGATCCATCCTTCTTGTGAACCAATACTACTGGAGCAGAGAAAGAAATTTGACTAGGTTGAATTATCCCAGCCTCTAGCATTTCTGCAACCATACATTCAATTTCACTCTTTTGGACATAGGGATATCTGTAAGGCCTGATGTTTGGAGGAACACTTCCTGGAATCAAATTGATAGCATGATCATGATCACGAATAGGTGGGAAGACTTTGGGAGTCTCAAATACCTTTGAATGATTGTCCAAGACTTTTTGGAGATCTAGAGAAATGGATGATTTTGATGTGGGAACCTCTAGTGAACATAATTGTGCAATTATGCCTCATTTTTCGTTCTTTAGAAGCTTTGTCATTCCATTAGAGCTAACTATCTTTCCTGGTTTCCCTGCGATACCCCTTAATTTAACTTCCTTTCCTGCTACAGAGAATTTCATGAAACGTTCTTGAAAATTAAAAGCTATTGTACCCAAGGATTGTAGCCATTGGACTCCTAGTACAACATCAGCACCACCCATTGGAATGGAAAGCATTGGGCTATTCAATACATATTATCCCATGGATAGCTTGATATTATGGCACTTTCCTGAGCAATTTATGGTTCCTCCACTTGCAACCATCACTTGAAACTCTGATGCTAGATATAGGAAGCAATTCAATTCCTTGGCTATCTTACAATGAATAAAATTATGGGTACTTCCCTAATCAATTAACACTATTGCCTTTTTCTTCTTGATATGCCCTTCTATATTGATAGTTTGAGGAGCGGTAATACCAGCCAATGCATTACAAGATATGGTTGGATTCATTTATTCTTTTTCTAGGGTTTGTTCCTAGTGTATATCCTCTTCTTTGGACATTTCTTGTTCCTTTTCTTCCTCCTCTTCACAATATATGTAAAATAATTTCTTCTCAGCACACTTATGACCTTTAGTGTATTTGCTATCACAACTGTAACAAAGCCCTTTTTCTCTTTTTTCTTCCAATTGTTGTGGTGCCAACCTTGTAGGTTTTGGATGGCTAGGGGAAACAACACTTCCCTCTTTATGATTGTGAATGGTAGGCTTCCTTGTTGCCATAATTTTTCTTTCCATTTTTTCTTGCCAACCTGAATGCCTTCTCCAATGAATCTGGTTCCCAAAGGCGAACCTCATGTTGGATGTTATCTTTTAAAGTCCCTATCAACACATCAATCCTATGTTCCTCTGGAATATCTTTTACCCTTATATTCAATTTTTGGAAGTCCTCAATGTGCTCCATCATTGAACCCTTTTGTTTGAGATTTATCAATTGGCTAAAAAAAGTGTTGCTTTTTGTATCCTCATAATGTGCTATCATTTCATCCTAAAAATAGCCCAAGTGACAATTTGTTTACGAGAGCAAAGCCATCGACACCATACAAACTGATTTGGTTCCAAATATAAGTTTCATGCGTACCTTTTGTGTGTTTTATACATTATGGAGATTGAAAAATTGCTCCATCTATAGTATCCATGTTCTGGGATCCTTGCCATGAAACTTCCTCATATCGATCTTTGGAACATGGTGGTTCTTCAATCCAATGTTAGAGTCTATGAAATCATGATTAACATTTATTTTGTTCTCATTATGAATTTCCTTTACTACCCTTTCGCCATTAATAAGTATTTTTTGTATAAACTTTGTCAAGTTTGTCTTCATATCTTCCATGCTTGTCTTCAAATCTGTCTTCAAATTGTCCATCTTAGCTTCCACGCAGTCCATCTTAGCTTCCATGTCATCCATCTTAGCTTCTACTCCTTTCTTTAAACCATCCATCTTAGCTTCCACGCCTTTCTTTAAACCATCAATCTTAGCTTCTACGTCTTTCTTTAAACCATCCATCTTATTTTCTGTTACTTTTTGTGCGAGTGAAATTTGTTGCACTTGGTCTCGTAATCTTAATATATCATGTTTCATTTCTTCCTCTTCTTCATGAATCATGCTAGAGCTTTCAGGTTGCTTACTAGGTGTTTCCATTTTCTTTCTTCAAGGCATCAATTCCCAATAGTAATGCTTCACTATGCCCTTTGAATTCCTTCAAACTAAATTTTCAAACCAAGCTTATGCAAAAATTTAAAAAAAAATACACACCTTTTTTGACTTTGTAGGAGCTTGATATTGAATCTGATGTATCTCTGTAATTTTGGATCTCCCATGTCTAAAATTGCTTCCTGCAGTAACCCTCTCAGTAATCTTTCTAACCCCACAAGTTTGATCAAGATTGGATTCTCCAATGAAGTATTATGCCAAATCTCCCACAATGACCTGATCATAGACTTGTTCAGTAGAGCGAACTTGTATGACATGGTGCGGGTCACTGTTTCAACCTTAGGTTCTGAAAATGGTACCCAAACAACTACGGTCGGTCCTCTTTTAGCAACTTCTTACTAAAATTCAATCCGATGCTCAGAGAGAAAGTTATGATGGTTTTCCCAAGGTGAACTGTTTGGAATGTAATTCAGGGATCTCCAAAAACCCTAAATTTGTCAGCTTATATCTCTACAACTATAGTGAGACAGGATCTGAAATTTTGAGCCGAGGTTCATACCGATTTCTTCGCAAATGGGTTTTTTTTTTAGGTTCTGAAACTTTGTAGAGAAATCGTTATAGTGAGCATTCCACAATAACTTCCTCAGATCATATTGTTATAGACATATTTGAGCACTGCAACCCCAATCACATATGTCCATAAAACAAGGGCTTCTGAGTCCCTAAAAGTGTTGTCTCACACCCTAAAGGAACAAGGTCAGCTGATTACATCATCTCCCAGAAGTTCTCCATGGAAAACTGCTCAAAATTGGTCAAAACTGGACCATACAGACTGCTCAGTGCTAAGGGTGCGATGCATCTCACCTGCCACATGCAAAAAGTGCGATGCATACTAAAAAGCCCTTCTGTAGGGTGCGATGGGCGAGAGTAGACAAATGGCAGAGACAGTTTGCAAGGTGGATAATCATGGAATCTTCCAGAAACTTCTCCTGTGACACTTGCCTCTCTGAATTCACCCAAGGATGACTAAGAGATCATGAATCTCCAAGTGGAACCAAGAACTATCAGAGAGAGGACACTAATCAAAATCCCAGAACCTGACTCACACCTCTGCAAATATCTATATATGGATCCCTCATCCCAAAGATCCAGAGGTTAGAGGATGGAATCTTGGATTTTGTAAGGAGGTGTTGTTGATTTCTTGGTGGAACATCATAGTGTTGGGTGATCTAAGCTTTTCATGAGGTGAAAAGGGCTTTCATGCTGGGAGGATGACGCTGGGTCAGATCAATGGGTTGTAATCCTCTCTTCTACTCTTTATATTAATAAATCTATTCGAGTTTTCCTCCACATTCTTGTATGTTTGATAATATATGCATTTGTGTGGTCAATATATATCTTGTCCTATATTGTTTATGATTGTAGATCTCTGTACTTTGATGGTGTTATGCTGCTTTGACTTTACAGGTGCTCTTTGAAGCGAGGTAAGCAAGGAAGCAGTGGCAAATATCTGTTAGAGTAGAGAGGAAACAAGCAAGGAACCAAGTGAAGGATTGTGGTTGGTAATCTGCTTCTCTCTCATCTACTT
Source organism: Pinus tabuliformis (assembly GCA_031772625.1). Lineage (NCBI taxonomy): Eukaryota > Viridiplantae > Streptophyta > Pinopsida > Pinales > Pinaceae > Pinus > Pinus tabuliformis. The sequence goes on along the minus strand of CM062806.1, from coordinate 280,343,978 downwards.
CTCATAAAGGAAAATGACAGTAACTTTAGTTTGTTTGTTTCGAAGATAGATACCCGTCTTAGTGGGACTAGCAGTTCTGCATGGACACTAGATTTCCTGATAACAAAATGGCGACTCCGCTGGTGAGCGAATAGACTGTTTGCTTGTCTATGTTTTTTTTGCTTTATAAACTACAGACGGAGCCTGAAGTCAAGCCAGCTATCCTTCGAACTACGTTTGCTATGCAAGTGCAAAGTAGATCAATGCTGCTTCATTCTATCTCCGGGTCTTTTTTATAAATTGAACAATTTATTTGCAAACATCCTAATTGCCCTGGTGGTGGCTCAAGTAACCTCATTAGATCAGCCCTTATGAATTGTATTTTCTGACTATCATTAGCTCGACCTAAATCATTGAACTAAGCTGCAAACTGTGACCAAAAACCAAGTTCAAGTCTCGTCCTGGTATCATCGCACCATCTCTCTAGGAAATCTGGATGCATCGCACCTCCCATGTGCAGTAGGTGAGATGCATCCCTGTTTCCCTATGTTACAGGTGCGATGATCAGATAAGGCTAATTCTTCCTCCAAATTTTGGTTTTTCTTCACTCTCTTCAGCTTTATTTAGGAGTTTTGTTGTCTGTGATCAGTATACCACTATGGAAACTCCCTTCCTTTCCATTATTCCGCCTCCATTGTACAAATAATTGTGAATGTTTTTATGTATTGTTCATCGTTTACAGTTCTCTTTTACAAAGAAGTAGCTTAATCAAACTGTCGTCTTTTGATTTGGAAGTGTCACAAGTGTCGTTTTCAGTCAAAGAAAAGAATCCTACTATTCTCGATGGTCAATTATACTGTTACTCTTGTATTTGATTTGAATTAGTAGTTTTTCAAGTGTCGAAAGTAGTTTTCAGTTCAAAATCGTAAAGTGTCGTCATTATCTTCCTTTCGTATTTTGAAGAAAAAATTGTTAGTACTGTCGCTTTGAAAAGATAATTCAAATTTGTGCTTAGCATTCTTTTTATCATTCACACATTAAGAAAGTGGAAAACAAATACATGCATGTGCATTTGCATTTAGACAGCTTGTTGGTTTGATTTAGGATAGTGCATCTAGTGTGTGCTCTCTGCTCTATGTCGAAAGAATTTCACTTCTCTTTCCTTAGTAGCTAGGATTTTCATTGCAAAAAGAAGATTGAACGACTATTTATCATCTTAGATTGCATTTTAGGACTTGTATATCTACAACACGCGGTGAACCTTAAAGGCGAACTTATTAAGAAAAATCAACTGTAAAATAAATTCAATGAACATAAAAACGCTTTGGAACCTAACGCACAACATCTAGAAGTCTAGGCTAGAGATGTATTCCGGCATCGTAAAGCCTGGTAACTATTGATTTCATTGTAGGTTGGGTGATTCCTCCTCTTTGAGATGACAAGTACCAGTACGGACTTGTGCTCCCACATACCATCGAGTATATATTAGGATACCACAATAGGCTACATCCTTTATCCTTAGGAAGCCGTGTCTGCCACCCTATTGATTGCAATGCACTAAACACAACATTCAAGAAGATTGATTGCCATACCATAAAACGTATTCTACAATTTTGTGATTGGTTTGGTAATCCCTCTGTCTAGATTTCCAGAGTAGTCTCTTTTGTTCCTTTTCAGAGTCCTTAAAGAAAAAAGTCCATCTGAGCACTTGTCACTTCAGACTCATTAAAAATCGAAGGCGTCTAGAGTCATCTTTAGCTTTTTCTTGACTCTTAAAAATTGAAAAAGCAAGTTGTGTCAAAGCGTCTAAAATTCATTTAATTCGGAATCACTTTTTCCCATTTATTTTGAGTTGATCGAGTAATCCATAATCGTAGAAGAAAGTCAATTGAAACCTCATCATTTGCGGAGACTAGCGAGTCAACCGTCTCTGACCCCGGAAACGAAACCATCCAAGGCAAGACATTCTCTTTTAACTGAGTCAAATTCACCTGATTTATTTGAAACTTGTGTTTCAACATCGTCAGAGACTACATTTACTCCAATTATTTCTGGTACATCTACCTTTACAGAAGAAGTTTCGTAGTTACAAGAGGACATTAGAACTGATCCTAGTGTAACGGTAGACACCTTTATTCCTAAAAAAACTCCACCTGGGGCTGATTCGGAAGGTGTCACCCCTCCAACATATGTCGCTGCAGAGTCTATACCTTCTTCGGCACCAAAACTATTTTACGGACCTGACGGTCTACCTCTTCCACCTGGATTGATTGTTATAGAAGAGATAGTGGAGGATCTTCCACCCAGTACTCCGGTGCATTTTGGAACTGGTATCCAGTTACATCCTTCTACTACATAAGTTAGCTCTTTTTCATCGCAAGTTCCTGTCGAATCACTAGGAAATCTTTTGGATAGACTAAACATGTCTGAACAACCATCAACATATAGGAATATGTCAACTGACACAGCTACGGTGGAGCTTCCTACTGCCATTCCTACAATGATTGTTGGTATACCATCTGTCCCGACAAGTTATCAACAACAAGTCGGATTCCAATCAGGGACTGTTTCGACGACATAGTCAGTTCCTATTTCCTCATCCGAATTCTCATCTGGTATCTCTAATCTTGAAACTCAACAAATTGATCCAATGTGTCTTCAAAGGCCAATCTACCATTTAAGTACTGGATTGCCACCATATGGGGGGCAGTATGCTTTTTATTGTTCCCTCCTGGAGAACAACCATATGGGAGTTTACAACAAAGTTCAAGTCAAACTGGAATGACACCTAGCGATTGGGTACCAATACTACCTCAACAACCAAGGGTTGTATATTCAATGCAACCAGTCCATCCTGTGTTGAATATTCCCACTATACCTGCTATGGTGACGGCATCTCAAGTACAAGTGCTACCTGTTGTATGTCAACCCCAATTTTCTCAGGTTGCAATACAACAGCCTCTTGTCTCAGCGATTCAATCACAACCTCAGGTTAGTGCCTCCTTATCTGGAGCGACTCAGGCTAAAACGGGCACTATGACTCCTCATCTTGGTCAGTCATCTAGTATTGGACAACAGCAAATGGTCCAACAACCATGGCTGGTTCAATATCAACAACCACAATTCCAACAATCATATCAAGGACCTGAGGAACAAGTCTTTGTAAGTAATGGGCAACCGCATTTCCAAAGCAGTTATCAACAACCATACTATAATGGTTATGCTCATCAACCTTATCAAAGTTACTAGCATCAAATACATTATGCCGGTATGCAAAGACCCACTGCTCATGAGATTCCATCTTGTCCTGGGTATGCTTCAACTAACCTGAATCAACAGTTGCCCTCTGTAGCAACCCTAGAATTACCAGATCTAAACCGGCTGATGAATGATCCAATTGCTTACGCCCCTTGGTGGCCTACGATTCCTCATAAACTTCCCTCTGATATTCCTAAATTCAATGGAAATCCAAGTGAAGATCCGTCGAATCATGTGATGACATTCCATTTGTGGTGTTCATCCAACACCCTGAATGATGATTCGATCAGGCTTCGCCTTTTTCAGCGAACGTTAACAGGTCTGGTAGCTAAATGGTATATAGAATTGCCTAGAGCTTCGTTTGATAACTTCAACACCCTTGCCACCACCTTTTTAACCCATTTTCAGTTACCAATAAGGTACGAAACAGGAACGAAGCTTCTTACCAATTTTAAGCAGACGACAGCCACTCACATATCTGATCATATTCATGAGTGGCGACGTCATCGTTGAATGGTAAAAACATATGTTCCTGATCAGCTGCTAGCTGAATGGTTTATTAAGTCATTGTTACCTTCTATTACAAAAGATGTGGCTAAGGGGGGAGTTGTCACTGAAGAGCAAGTCATTTCTCGTGCGCAATATCTAGACTTGATCTATACTCAGTCTGGCATGCTTTATGACAAAATCTTGATGCTCCTAGACCAAAGTTTTTCGTTCCTCCTCCTCCTAAATCAAACAAAGACTCTCATGCTAGCGATGGCGTGATAGGTACGACAAGCACAAAAACCGCAAAGGCTACATCTAAGAAATCCCATACGGTTTCTAGTCAAAATGAAAATGAAGAACCTCTCACCTCAGAGGTCAATGCCGTGTCGACTGACAAGGGCAAAAATCCAAAGCAACCAGGGGGCAAGAAGAAAGGGAAAAATAATAAGAAGAAACAAGAAAATTCACCTCCTGAAAAATCTTCTGAAAACCCTACTAGGCAAAAGAAACCTCGTTATCCATGTTACATATGCGACGATGAGCATTTCACGAAAGATTTTCCACATAAAGCTAAGGTTATGAAATTTTTAAAAACTTCAAATACCCCAGCGGTGTTGACTAATCCATTTCCGAGCCTAGAAATAAACCTGGTTGCTAGTGATCGTGCTTCCCCATCCCAAGCACTTATGTTATCCATCTCAAAACACCAAAATGATGCTTTGATATCAACAAGGAATAAAGATTGTGGAAATCCACAGTCATCGAACGGCAAGGCTACAGATCAACCCGGTAGTTCGACAACAACTTCGTCAGAATTTGATCCACCAATCATTCCTGAATTAACAATAAAATCGTCTAAGGGAGTAGTACATAAATCGACATTTAATCCTCATGCTCGAGTAGCACAGAATTATAATATAGTGGAGGATTTGGCCCAATTTCCATCTGTTATGTCGACACTTGAAGTACTGCAGAATTTCCCCTCCCAAAAGAAGGCTTTGTTATCAACGATAGGTGGGATTGATCCAGCGGATTCCGATCTAGTGGCCTTTAATCATAAAGGATACGAGCCTTAGTTACTGGCCCAGCTCCATTTCCTATACAAGTAAAAGCCCTTAATAAAACTATTCATCGAACGATCATTGATGAGGGGGCATCTACCTGTATTATGTCAATGAGTTGCTGGAAAAATTTAGGCTCTCCACCCTTGTCACGATCATCAATGACATTAAAAATGTTCGATGGAAGAACATACACGCCATATGGGATATTAAGTAACCTTCAAGTTGAACTGGGGGGAAATACAGTAGAAATTGACGTCGAAGTTATCGATGGAAACCTCGATTACAATATCCTACTGGGAAGGCCCTAGATTTATGCTATGGCTGTTGTTGTGTCAACTTACTTTAGAAATATTTCATTTTCCTTTCAAGGAGGAATTATAATCGTTGATCAACAAACCTTTCTCCCCAATTGTTCTCAAGTTACCAGAAGCATTCCATTGATCCATGGAAGTTCTCAATCGCTTCAAAATATCATAGTAGGTCTCCTAAAATACCCTTCCTTAATGGGGACTTTTTCCCTTCTGCCTCCGAGTAATCTGGCAGAAGTGGCTACAGTGGAAACCTGTCACATGATATCTTCTACATCAACAAAGATGAAGAATAACTCTGAATATTTTGACACTGTGGATCATCGCAAGGTATTGCCTCCGAGCCCTACCATAGCTACATCATCTGATGACTAATTCAGTGATGTTGTACATTATGTACTGGGGGCATTGGAACCAGATCTTTCCTTCATGACCCCTTATGATTTGTGATCAAAGGTTGCCATGAGGATAGTTCTTTTACTGCATCAACCTCATTAAAAAATGAAACAAATCCCTTTCCAAATCGAATCTTTGATTACGATCTCGTAAAATCCAAGTCGATTCTTTCAAAGATCTCAAAGGTAAACCTTCATTCCAACCACCGTGTTGAATGCAATGAAGCTTGGGGGGCATGCACCTCGATTTGCATTATTATGCTGGGGGCATGCAAACTTATCACAAGTAATGTTTCCGCAAAGTTCAAGCTCATTAAAAAATAAACCTGGCCACGAGCAGTTTTACGCAAAGTTCAAGCTCGTTAAAAATTAAAGCTAAGCAATGAGCATATGTTCCACCAGAGTTTAAGCTCATTAAAAAATGAACCAATCTCCAGTAAATAACCATTGTGAATGCATTATCATCAGCTTTTGAGCCTTAGTCGTGTTCTTATCATCACCTCCACTCTGTTTTAGTCGATCATACGCCTCCATTTGATTGTTTACCCTTTTGAGGAACAGCTGCGACGAGTGATTCTGTTAGCCATCCTCTTGACACTACCGTGATTGGAAAATTCCAAACCTCACCTGGAACCAGCTACTACCCGGAAATATCACTCGTTCCTCAAAAAACGAGTCTCCTTTAATCTCTTTTCATATGACTTGTAAAATATGAAAAGATTTCCAAGCAATTGGCCTCTCCAGCTTATTAAAACGATCAGAAGTGCTATCCCTCCTGTAGATTTTAATCTTTTTGGACCTGAGGGATCATTACACAAAAAGATCGAGCGCTTGTCTTGTTCGGCTCGTTAAAACCAACAAAAATTCATCCCTTTCGTATTATTTTATACTTTTTCGGACTTAAGGGATTATATGATGAAAAGGGATTACTGGAGTTTCCTTTCCATCCCTTTTCAGACTCTCTAAAATTGAAAAAGGATCGAGTTATCTTTGTCATTAAACTCATTAAAACCAATAGCGACAAACTTGTCCATGCAGATGAGAACGAGTTTCACTGTCGCTAGGCTCGTTAAAACATAGTGACAGGTTTGCCCGAAGGGAAAATTATAGAACAAGCATATGTTATCCTCCTCAAGCTTGATAAAAATAAAGAGGTACTAGTCAGCAATGATTGGGGAAAAATTGGGAAGAAAACTTGAAGAAACTTTATTGGTAGCAAGTCGTTCTTGAACATGACACTTTCACTCCATGTTTGAGTCGGGTTGGATTATTCCCTTCACCGGTCATATTACCATTGGCCCATCGTACCATCCAGTTTTGGGGTTAATACTACCAATCCATTTCAGTCTCGCCAATATGTTCAAGAGAAGTCGCTCAAAGAATTCACCAACCCAGCTTGTGTCTCACCCGCTGCAATACTTTCACGCTTCATTCCTTCATGACCGCCACCCTGAACCTTGTATCATCGGATCGTTTTCACCTCCACAAAATCATTTGCTCTGTTCCATGTCGTAGATGTGGGATTCATTAAGGCCCTCCTACGATGGGTCACTTCTTGTCGACGACAGCTCATTATCCAAGAAGTCGATCTAGGAACAACCCTTTTAGTATTTTGAACCTTGCATGCCTCAATTGCAAGTTTCTCACTTTCGGCGACAGGTTTACATCAATGGCCTTCGACCGAAATATTTTACGTGTTGTTCGACACCAAGTCCCTTTTTCACACCACGTGAATTGTACTGTCGTACCTTGAGGGTCATCATCATTATCGGTGATTCCTCTCGCGCTTGTTAAGAGCTTACATCATTGGCTGGTAATAAGGCAATGTCTTTCCATGTTCGACTCGAGAACATATTTTCACATGGATCGACTTGTACTTCGGAAAAGATTGAACGAGTTTGAAGACCCCAGATATAGTTTCATCCATCCAAGCTGTGATATACTCAGGAAAATAAAGACATCAAATGTACATCATTACTACACAGATGATCATCCGAATCAAAAGATGATTGCTCTATCAGAATCATCAGTCTGCCACACAAACGGTTGTCTGTCCTATGTACATGAAAATGAATTTATAAAGCTGAGCATGGGAATGCCCGCCTCAGCTAGATCATGAAAATACTATGAAGATAATGTATTGTATTGTATCTTATTACAGGTCGCCTTCCAATTTGAAAAACCTCAGATCCTCATGATAAAGCATTTCACCCAACATCAAAAGATTTTCGACCTCATGCTTTAGGGGGAAATTGTTATAGACATATTTGGGCACTACAACCCCAATCATATATGTCCATAAACGAAGGGCTTCTGAGTCCCTAAAAGTTTTTTCTCACACACTAAAGGAACAAGTTCAACTGATTATATCATCTCCCAGAAGTTCTCCATGGAAAACGGCTCAGAACTGGTCAAAATTGGACCATACAGACTGCTCAGTGTTAAGGGTGCGATGCATCTCACCTGCCACACGAAAAAAGTACGATGCATACTGAAAATCCCTTTTGTAGGGTGTGATGGGCGAGAGTAGACAAATGGCAGAGACAGCTTGCAAGGTGGATAATCATGGAATCTTCCAGAAACTTCTCATGTGACACTTGCCTCTCTGAATTCGCCGAGGGATGAGTAAGAGATCATGAATCCCCAAGTGGAACCAAGAACTATTAGAGAGAGGACACTAATCAAAATCCCAGCAGCTGACTCACACCTCTGGAAATATCTATATGTGGATCCCTCATCCCAGAGATCCAGAGGTTAGAGGCTGGAATCTTGTATTTTGTAAGGAGGTGTTGTTGATTTCTTGGTGGAACATCATAGTGTTGGGTGATCTAAGCTTTTCATGAGGTGAAGAAGGGATTTCATGCTGGGAGGATGACGATGGGTCAAATCAATGGGTTCTAATCCTCTCTTCTACTCTTTCTATTAATAAAGCTATTCGAGTTTTCCTCCACATTCTTGTATGTTTGATAATATATGCATTTGTGTGGTCAATATATATCTAGTCCTATATTGTTTATGATTGTAGATCTCTGTACTTTGATGGTGTTATGTTGCTTTGACTTTATAGGTTCTCTTTGAAGCGAGGTAAGCAAGGAAGGAGTGCCAAAGATCTGTCAGAGGAGAGAGGAAACAAGCAAGGAACCAAGCGAAGGATTGAGGTTGGTACTTTGCTTCTCCCTCATCTACTTCTCATAAAGGAAAACAACAATAACTTTAGTTTGTTTGTTTCTAAGATAGCTACCCATCTTAGTGGGACTAGCAGCTCTGCATGGACACTAGATTTCCCGATAACACATATCTCTGAAAATATAGCGAGACAAGATATGAAATTAGGACCCGAGGTTTAGCAGGATTTTCTCTCAAATGGGTTTTTTTGCACTTCTAAAACGTCGCAGAAAAAAGTTATAGCAAAAATTCCACGATGACCTATTTGGAGCAGCGAAACCCTAGAATCAAAAGCTCTGATACCAAATGTTATGAAACCAGCTCACAAAAATATAGAAAAGATAGATCAATTCCTTAGAATTCAGCCTCTTCGAGGGGGCAACCTCCTTTACATTACACAAATGAACAATTCTTGGATGATACAAATGACAAAACCTCTTTTCTATATATAGGAGTCTAAGGGGTCACAATATAACCAAGCCAACCTAACAATAATGATATAAAGGCACAAAAATAACAATAGTGGGATTCTATGGGGCACAATAATAACAATAAGGGATACAATGACAATAGTAATGGGGGAATCACTAGTATTATAGGGACCTAACAGTCAAAATACATTATCCGGAAGCACTAGGACTCTTGATTTGCTCTTTCATAGGAAATCAATAGTCCAACAGTCCTATTGCAAATCTAATTCGAATTAGCTACTTATAGCAAGTTTATCTCACAACAATTATGTTATTTTCCTTTAAATATCGGTTGCATAGAACCAAGAAACAATTCAAAAATTAAGTGTTAAATTCAGGCTTTTTCCTGATACTCTATATTCAGACTTCAGTTTATCATAATATCAAGTTTGTGTTGTGAATGATTGTTTAAGAGCATGCTTAACTAGCTAGCAGTGTGGCCAAATCAGTTGCAAAGGGCCCTTGCACTAGAGGAGGTTTTTCATTTGTTGTTTTTAGTTCAATTTCCATTACTCTGTTTTCAGCAAATCTGTTTTCTAATTAGGAAAATATTTCATTCCAGTTTTTTATCAATAGCATAGTGATAAATCACAACTATGCGGCCTTGTTCTTCTAAGATATTTAATGGAGAAAAACAACTCTGTTTCCAAACTAAATTAAGATTGAAGTAATAAGAATACATAGTTGCTTAGTTTTCTTACTGTTTTGTTATTCATTTTCTTATAACAGAATTGTCAATTAACTATGTTAATGGATGTTTTCAAAAGCCATTTCAAGATGATGATGATCCTAAACTAAATGGTTAAATGTCTAATTCATATAGTGATTGAAATTACTCAGTACATTGTTATTAGCTTCCTAGGAACTTAGGAACTAAGGCATAATTGACTTCTTACACAGCACTTCAAGAGGGTAATGCTTCACATTTGAATGTTGGAGAAAGTCAAAATTGCATTAGTTGTTTACAGTTATTTTTACATGCTTTCACCTTTTTGCTTTCAGATTCTCACTTAGTTGCATACTCTGCTTATTTTTCTAGGACGTTAAAGTACAAATAGTTTCTTATACTCCATCTCAAGAAGATCATACTTCATAATTGAATGCTAAAGTAACCAAAAGTACTTTAATTGATTTCATTTTTTTCCTTAGGATGAATTAGATACTTAAAATTCATTAGGTTAACTTAAATCTCCTCGTAGTTTTAGTTTGAGCATTCTTAGACATCAAAGAATAGAAACCCCCAAAACAACATAAAATACAAAACAACGAAGTAAGAAAAAGGTTAACTAAGCACATATAGTGCACCACACTTCATCAGTTTACAAACCTCAGTTGATAATTTATGCAAGCAATTTAGGACACTAAATTGACTAAAACGTTATCAGAAGCTTTCCCTTCACCCTCCACTAGTTAATAAAGTGACTAATGATAGCTCATCTCTGGTCAATCCCACTCTCTCTCAAAGCGAATCCAATGAGTTTGTTCCTGATGAACCATTGATCGAGAAAGTGGTTGACTTGATTCCACTTTCAGTTGATCATATCTATCCTGTAGAGAGTGAATTTCATACCACTCATGTTCTTTTGGTTTCTTCAGATTTCAAATAATTAGGGGGTGATCCTCCTATTCCCACAGTACAGGGGGGCTATCCTCATATTCCCATGGTACAAGGGGATGATCCTTTTGTTCCCGTAATGTAATAGGGAAGTCCTCCCATTCTAATGGAACCATCCCCAAGTAGTTTAGTCACTTTCATTGATTAGAGTTGACTGGCAGGATATCATCTTCCTCCTTATGTGCCTTTTCAAATCACAGTACATGCTTTTATTATACCCATACCTCGCACAATCATAGATGAAGGCATGCCTGTTAGTATTGTGTCTTTAACTACTTGGCAAGCTCTAGGTTCTCCGCAGCTTGTGCCCATTACCAAAAATATGTTAGCTTTTAACAAAGGAACCAGTCAACTATTAGGGATCCTTCCTGAGTTTCCTATTACTTTGGGAGGAAAAATCATCTATCTCAATGTGATGGTTGTCAAAAGACCTTTGGATTTTAATTTACTCCTCAATCGTGACTATGTTTATGTTATGGGAGATCTTATCTCTTCTCTCTTTCGTGTCATATGTTTCTCGCATGAAGGAAGAATTGTGGCCATTGATCAAGTTTTGTTCGTTGGTCCTAATTTGACTACTGATCAACCATCTTCCCTAAATGGTCCTTTTATGAATGTGGTATCACCCTTGCCACAGGTTAATTATGTGGTCACCTATTCCATGCTCGCATCTACTGATTATCTAGTCAGTGATATATTGTGTCATTTACTAGGGACATTGGAACCTGATCTTTCCATTAGAACCATTGACAGGTATCTCTTCCAGAATGTTGTTCTCCCATCTTATGAGAACCTCTTGGAATCAATAGTCTCTTATATTCCATAATCAAGGTGATGAGGATAGTTCCTTTACTATCTCAACCTCGTTAAAAAATGAAATAGGTCCCAATGACAATAGTTCTTCTACTAGGTCAACCTCGTTAAAAAATGAAATAGGTCCCCATGAGGATAGTTCTTTTACTATTTCAACCTCGTTAAGAAATGAAATACATCCCCATGAGGATAGTTCTTTCACTACATCAACCTCATTAAAAAATGAAGGTGTTAGAGTAGATTTCCTTTACTTGTATCAATCTCGTTAAACAATGAAACAATGTGTCATGGACATGGTTCTTTTCCTATGTCAAGCTCATTAAAAAATGAAACAAATCCCCTTCCAATTCGAATCTTTATTTAGATCTCGTAAATTCCTAGTCAAGTATTTTACTTCATCTCGCAAATGAACCTTCATTCTATCCACCTATTAGTAACCAACAGTCTACTTAGGTGAATGAAATGAAGCTTGGGGGGCATGTACCTCGATTTGAGTCATTATGCTAGGAGCATGCAAATAAATCTCAAGCATAGTTGCTACATGTTTCAAGCTTGTGTAAAAATGAAACCAATCTCAAGCATAGTTTCTACATGTTTCAATCTTGTGTAAAAATGAAACCAATTTCAAGCAGAGTTTCCTATGTTTCAAGCTTGTGTAAAAATGAAACCATTTTCATCTTACCTCTTGTGAATTCCATTTTATGAGCCTGTTTTTACAAGATGCACCATAGTTTTTTCATTCCATCGTCACCATCTCTTTGACCGATCATACACTTTCACTTGGTTGTTTTACTCTTGCCTGAGGAACATCTGTGATGAGTGGACTTATTAGCCAACCTCTTGACCTTTCCATGTTTTGATAAGTTCCATCATCACCAGAACCAATTGCTATCCTTTTATACCACTCGTTCCTCCAGGAGGAGTCCTCTTTTAGCTCTTCTCAAATTCCAAAAATATGAAAAAAAATTCGAGCACTTGTCTTTTCGAACTCGCAAAAGTAAATGAAAATATGTCTACCTAGTTTAAGTTTAACCCTTTTCCAAACTGAGATAGACTATTGTACAAAAAAGGAATACCTTGGTCACATGTGGCTAAGAGTTTCTCTTGAATATTGTTTTCTACCTTTTCGGATTCAAGAGAATATCTACGAAAAGGGACCTCAGGAGTTTCCTTTTTGCCTCCTTTTCAAACTCTCCAAACATGAAAAAAAATGTAAAGTTACCCTTCCATTTAACTCGTAAAACTAAAACGACAAAGAAGAAGGAATTGTCGCTATGACGAGACTTTTATAGACATTTTTGTGCCCTACAACCCCAAGCATGAAATGTCCACAAACCAAGGGCTCCTAAGTCCCTAAAAGTATTGTTCTAACCCCTAAAGGAACAAGGTCAACAGATTACAGCTTCTCCCAGAAGTTCTCCATGAAAAACTACTCAGAATTGGTCAAAACAGGATCATTGCAGCTGCTCCACTATCTAGGTGCGTTGCATCTCACCCAAATGCACTGTGAGGGTGCGTTGAATTTCAAAAGTCCCTTCTGTGGGGTGCGATGGGCGAGAAATGACAAATGGCAGTGTCATTCTGCGAGGTGGAGAGGCAATGGAAGCTTCCAGAATCTTCTCCTGTGACACTTGCCTCACCGAATTCGACCAAGGATGAGTAAGAGACCCTCAGTCTCCAACTGGAAGCCAGAACTATCAGAGAGAAGACACTAATCAAATCACAAGCTGAATCATCCCCCTTACAGATATCTATATATGGATCCCTCATCCCAGAGATCCAAGAGGCTGGAATTTTTCATATTGTAAGGAATTGTTGTTGGTTTCCAGAGACAAACATCAGATTCTTGGGTGATCTAAGCTTTGTTTGAGGTGAAGAGGGGCTTCTTTGCTGGGAGGTTGATGCTGGGTTAGAACAACCAGTTGTAACTCCTCCTGGATATTTTCTTGTTTTATCAATAAAATCTATTTGATTTTTCCTCCATGCTTTTGTATCATTGATGCTTGTTACATTTGTATGGTCAATTTACATCTGATCCTAGATTGTTTATGAATATAGATCCATGTCTTTGTATAGTGCTATGCTTCTGTGATCTTACAGGTACTTTGTAAAGCTGGGCTTGCAAGGGAGCAGGTAGCTAGGGACTATCAAATAAGAGAGGGATCGAATCAAAGGATTAGCGCAAGACAGAGGTTGGTCCTTCTATTCCTCTCTATCTATAATTCACAAAGGAAAAACATAAGTAGCTTTTCTCTGTTTGTTTCTAAGGCAGTTGTCACACCTTAGTGGGATAGAGCAGTTCAATATAGACACTTTTCCCTGTAACAAAATGGCGACTCCGCTGGGGAGCTAATTAGTTTGTTTGTTTATCATTCTTTGTTGTTTGTTTCATAAATTTACAAGTAGCATTTGAACTGAATTTTCCATAACAAATGCAAAGTAGATAACGACTACTTCAATCCATCTACCGAATCTGTTTATGATTTAAACAACTGATTCACAAACTTTCTGATTGCCCTTGTGATAGCTCTTAGATCCTCCTTAGATCTACCCCTGATTGTTGAGTTACTGATTACTTTTTACTTGGCCAAAAACCAAGAACTGAACTGCAAACTGTGACCCGGAGACCGAACAGAGTCTCGTTTCTGGTCCAGCGCAGGTACTGTTCAGAGATTATGAATTTCAGCGCACTTCCCAAGTGGGCAACCTGCGTTGCATTTCATATTCTCTGTGTTACAGGTGCGTTGATCAGACTAGCTCTCTGCAGTTGTGGTTTCTGTAGATCATTATTTCCAGTTCTATTCCTGAATTTTGTTGCCTGTGATCAGTATATGTCTGTTTGAAACCCCTTTTCCTTGCTGTTATTCCGCCTCCTTTGTACAAAATAACTATAGATGTTTGTGTTGTTTGTTGAGTCGTTTACAGTTCTCCTTTGCAAAAGTAACATAGTCGTATTGTCACCCTTTGATTTGAAACTGTTGCAAGTGTCGATTTCAATCCTAGGAAAGAGTTTTATTGTTGTTGATGGTCGATTATCCTGTTACTATTGCTTTTGGTCTGAATTTTTAATTTTTTAGTGTCAAGAATGAGTATTCATTTCAAAATCGTAAGGTGTCGTAATCATCTCCATTTTTTATTTCGAAAAGAAGCTTGTTTATATTTGTCGCTTGAAAAGAAAGTCAGATTTGTGCATCAGCTTTCTTTTTAGCATCCATATACTAAGAAAGTCGAAAAAAAAATACATGCATGTGCATTTGCATATAAACAGTCTGTTTGGCTTGATTTAGGAAAGTGCATTTACAGTGTGCTCTTTGCTCTTTGTGAAAAGATTCTGTCTTTCTTTTCCCTAGTAGCTAGGATTTTCATTGCATAAAAGAGATAAAAAGTTTGTTTATCATCTTAGATTGCATTTTAGGAATTACATCTACATCTTGTGGTGAACCTGAAAGGCAAACTTCATAAACAAGATCAACTTAAAATAAATTCAATGAATCTAACAACGCTTTGGAACTTAACGCACAACATTTAGAGGTCTAGGCTAGAGACGTATTCCGGCGTCGTAAAGCCTGGTAACTGTTGTTCTCACTGATGGTTGGGTGATTCCTCCACTTTGAGACGATAAGTGCCAGTACGGACTTGTACTCCCACGTACCATCGAGTATATTTTGGAGACCCCTATAGGCTTAAATCCTTTATCCATAGGAAGCTGTGTCTGCCGCCCTATCGATCACAATGCACTGAACACAGCATTCTGTAAGATTGACTGTCGTACCGTAAAAAGTATTCTGTGGTTTTGCGATTGGTTTGGTACTCCCTCTACCTAGACTTCCAGAGTTGTCCCTTTCGTTCCTTTTCATACTCCTTAACGGAAGAGGTCAATCTGAGCACTTGTCACTTCCAGCTCATTAAAAATCGAAGGAGACTATAGTCATCTTTTGTTTTTTCTCGACTCTTAAAAACTGAAAAAACAAGTTGTGTCAAAGCGTCTAAAATTCATTTAATTCGGAAACATACTTCCCCTTTATTTTAGTTGATCGATTAATCTGCAATCATGGAAGAAAGTCAATTGAAACTCCGTCGTTCGTGGAGGCTTACGAGTCAACCATCTTTGTCTCCGGAATCGAAGCCAGTACGGAAAAAGCGAACTTGTTTAACTGGATCCAAATCTCCTATTAAAGTTAGAACAAGTGTTCCAACGACATCAGAGACTCCGCTTACTCCAAACATTTCTGGAATCCCTGCCTCTACAGAAGAAGTTCAACAGCCATAGAAGGACAGTGATACTAATCCTAGTCTGAGAGTAAACACTTATGTTACTGAACCAGTCGATGGACTCATTCTTGGACAAACAAAAGGGAAGTGGGGAAAAGACAAAGGAGAGGAGCGGGGCTCATCCAAAAACCAATAAATAATGATATTGGTCTCTTGGAATTGCAGGGGGTTTGGCTCCTCCCTAAAAACAAATGCAGTCCGGGATTTAATCAACCAAGAGCAACCAGATCTCTTTCTCATCCAGGGGACCAAAATATCTGAGCAAGACTTTCAGAACCTCACAAAAAGATACAAAAATTTCACAGATACAGCTATAGATGCAGTAGTTGCCTCAGGAGGAATAGGAACTCTTTGGAACAAGAGAAAATGGGACCTCACCAACCAAAAATCTTGCAACTGGTGGGTAAGAACGGATCTTAAAAATAGAGTCTCAAAAGAAGAATACACCATCCATAACATCTATGCCCCGAATCACTACAGGGATAAAGCCCTCTGCTGGGAATCTATAAACTCAGAATTGCAGGCCTCTCAAGATAGGAACATCTTTATGGGTGGAGATATGAACCTAATAAGGAACATTGAGGAAAAAATAGGTGGGAATTTCCACGTTGACCCATCAAGAGATTCACAGGAAGCGATAATACAAACCCATAACCTCATTGATATTCCCCCTCATAATGGCAAATTCACGTGGAGCAACAAGAGAGTTGGTATTCACAATATCAAAGAGAGATTGGATAGAATTTTAATTCATGAAAGAATTGTCTCAGGCTTCTCCTCAGTCAAAAGCAAAATTGTCCATGGCTCAGCCTAAAACCATAAGCCTATGGTCTTGATCATCGACAAGGGAATAAACCTTGGGCCCCTTCCCTTCAAATACAATAAATCTTAGGACTCTAAGGAGGACTTTCGAAAACTCATCAAAGACCATTGGGCGAAGGAACTCACTGGGTCGCCCCACTACATTTGGGAAACAAAATTAAAATCCATAAGAGCAGTAATAAAACAGTGGGCCAAAGCGAACACAGCAATGGAAAATAAAAAAAGAGCAGAACTACACAAGCAAATGGAACAGTGGAATTAGGAGAAAGAGGATAACCAACTCACAAATGAAGAACAAGCCCAGGAAAACGAAATGTTCAGGGAACTCTACAGGTAAAATAGAGTCAAGGAAGAAGAACAAAGACAGAAATCGAGGTGTCTTTGGCTCAGAGCTGGAGACAAAAAAACCTCCTCCTTTCACAACAACATAAAGACCACACGAGCCGGAAATCAAATCGATAAAATCATGGCAGAGGGAAAAGAAATCAGCGAACAAGAGGAAATTAAAGAGGCAGCGCACAGTCACTTCAAATTCCTATTATCAGTAGTCCCTTAGACTTCGAACAGCACGGATTTTCTCAGACTAGTCGAGAGCAAAATTTCTGAACTACAAAATAGAGAATTGGATCAGGATGTTTCAGAGGAGGAGATAATGTTGGCGATCTTCATCATGCAACTGGATAAGGCCCCGAGAACCGACGGTTTCATTGTTGCCTTCTACAGGAATCACTGGGACACAATAAAAAAAGATTATGTCAGGATGGTAAAAAATGTCTTTAAAAAATTCAAGATGGGGGAAAACACTAAATCCTCCCACCTTGCTCTCATCCCCAAGGACCTCAACCCCCTCTCCTTTGACCGTTTTAGACCTATTTCTCTTTGCAACGTTTCATACAAGATAGTTACTAAAATTCTGGCTAACAGGCTAAAAAAGCTTCTTCCCTACCTGATATTAGAGAATCAAGGCGGATTTATCCCCCATAGACAAATAACTGACAACGTCATATTGATTCAAGAAGCAATTCACAGTAGAATCAACAGAAAAGAAAGAGGTATGATTATAAAATTGGACATGGAAAACGCCTTTGACAGGGTTGACCATCACTTCCTAGCAGATGTCCTCAAGAAATTCGGGATCTCCAGCAAATTCATAAGCATCACCATGGAGTGCATCTCAAACCCTTGGACTGCCCCCCTCATAAATGGTAGACCCAGCAGCTACTTTAGAAGCACTAGGGGACTGAGGCAAGGCTGCCCCCTCTCTCCCTTCTTATATATCATCATGGCTGAAACCTTGAGCATTCATCTGGAAAAACTCCGCAAGCAAAAGGAGATCACAGGGATCAGCATAGAGAGAGGGATAAAAGAAATTAATCATTCGCTCTTTGCGGATGACACCCTTTTAATAGGGGGAGCCTCA
Organism: Pinus tabuliformis; assembly: GCA_031772625.1. Taxonomy (NCBI): domain Eukaryota; kingdom Viridiplantae; phylum Streptophyta; class Pinopsida; order Pinales; family Pinaceae; genus Pinus; species Pinus tabuliformis. Next base: position 280,325,908 of record CM062806.1, on the reverse strand, counting down.
AGCTTAATGGCAAAAAGATTCAAGAAAACTCTGGACTCCTTCCTGGCAGCATCAGGGGGAATGCTAAACAACAAAAAATGTAAAATATACACTTGGAATGTCCCTCTTCAAATCATGCAAAGAATCTCCTTGATCATGGACATCCCAGTCCAAAGGAATTGGAGTCACTTCTCTTATCTGGGTCTACCCTTAGCAAAAGAAATAGTTAAGTCTGAAATTTGGGTTAAACATATAGAAAAATGAGAGGACTACTCCAAAGCTGGGGGCTGTCCTGGCTAAATTTGGCTGGTAGAACTACTCTCATTAAGGCTCTCCTCTCTGCTCTCCCCATATATCAATATGCAGTAACTTTGGCCCCTGCTAGTGCCCATAAGCACATGGAGTTAATTATGAGAAGTTTCCTCTGGCAGGGAGGGAAGCAAGACTCGAAAAAATTCAGCCTAGTCAGATGGGATCAAGTTACCCTCCCCTTCGAAAAAGGGGGCTTAGCCATCAAAATTCCAAGTCTCTCTAACAAAGCAATGGGATTTAAACTGATCTGGCGAATGCTCATAGGAAAAGGCTCCAGGTGGGTGGAGGCAATGAAGAGGAAATACCTCAATGGGCTGAACTCTAATGTCCTCTCTGAAGTAATCGTAGATAGACCTTGCACTCCAGTCTGGAAACTCATCAAAAAAGTCCTCCCTCAATTCAGAAATCACATCTCAAAATCGTCGAGCAATGGAAAAGAAATAAATATATGGACGGACAAAATTATGGGAGCAAAGCCAAGAAATCTCCTTTAGTAGTTCAGCACCTTGAAAACTTGGATGGAAGCAAAAAACTTGAACTCTCTTTATGACATCTCCCTATGGGATCAAAATAGTTGGCTTGCATGGAAGGATCTACCTCTCCCAATAAACCTCAGGGAACAATGGGCAGACCTCAAGATCTCCCTTTCGGGATCAGCTCCCATAAACAAAGAGGCTTGCGACAGGTTCATATGGGATCCTAGCGGAGGAAACTTCATTGTTAAAGATGGGTAAAAACTTCTTCAGGCAAGCTCTGCTCTAGGTAACTAGACTCTTTGTACAGTGGTGTGGAAATCAGAATGCCTTCCAAAGGTCAAATTCTTCAACTGGACTCTTCTCAAAGGCAAGATCCTTACGACCAAGAATCTAAAAAAAAGAGGTATTCATGGTCCCCCAATCTGCTGTCTCTGCCGTGCTGAGGAGGAAAGTAGCCAACACCTCTTTTTAGATTGTCCTTATGCCCAAAGTTGTTGGAACCAAATTATCAATCCATTGAAAATAAAAGAGACCTTCGACCAGCTACCTACTCTACACAAAAACTGGGAGAAATGTTACCCTCATTCTAGGAAAAGCAAGGCCATCATCACTCGCTTGTGGAAATGTATACCCTCTATGCTCAGCTGGAAAATTTGGATCACCAGGAATAACTGCATCTTCAACAACCAGAAGCCAAACCTAGCTCGCACCTTGGCAAAAACTATGGGCCTTGTCTCCGAGATAATAAGTGCCAACTCTGTCTCTCAACCGGACCGATCCAGCTGGTAGAAAGATGAGGAAGACTGGTTCAATAAATTTTGCCTAAGTTATGACAAAAATAAGCAACCCCCTTCCACAGCTGGCAAGAGGGGGAACAATTGGAAACTTAGGGGCACCAAGGAAGACATAAACCAATGGATACATGAGCAAAAGAGAACCACTCTCCAGTTTGATGGTGCTTCAAAAAACAATCCGCGGAAAGCAGGGGCAGGGGGAACTATAAAAGATCAGTATGGCAAAATTCTTATAACATATGAATGGGGCCTGGGTCAAATGTCAAATAACATGGCAGAGGCTTACAACCTCCTATTAGGCACAAGCATTATGAAGCAGATGCAAGTTCAGAACCCAATCATTCTGGGTGACTCGACAATTGTGATCGCTGCACTGGCTACAGGGGGAGAATTCAAAAAAAAGGCTCTCAACAACATCAAATTAAGGATCATGAATAATATAAGCCATTTGGGAGATACCAGTTTCAAACATGTACTGAGGAATAATAGCACAGAAACGGACTCTCTCGCCAACAGGGCAGTCAACAGAACCACTGGTCAGGTTCGAGAGAATGATCATATTTATGACAAGCCAATCTCATAACTAGACCCATCCTTCAGCAACTTCTCTGAACTTCGGTCATATCAGCCATCTCATTATCCTGTCTGCCCTTTCTCCCAAAATCGAAAAGCAGTCCGCAGACTCCACCCCTTCTCACATTGGCATCCTCCTTATCCTAATCGCGGCAAAGGAAATCTCCACTGAAAAAACAAACAGGTACGGGATCAAGCTCAGTCAGAGTTCTCGTGACAATTCCAAGCAAAGGTTAGGCTCCAGTCTCATCAAAATCTATACCGACTGCATAAAAAATCCAAGCCATGATCACATGATCAGCAAAATCCCTGCGCCACATGCACCAGATTTGGATGCCTAGTCTCTCGACCTTCTTTATATTCATCAGGGAACCTCACTCTCCCTTCAGCTCAGAGCATCGGTTCTTCAAGACCAAAAGAGTAAAGGGCCTATTCTCCTCAGAAAGCCCCAGGTGTTCCTCAGTTCTAGATTGCGCTCTGCGACCAGCTTCGGAAGAAAGTTGTCTCCCTCCGACCTCAGTGGTAATTGCTGTGCCTTTTGTGTTTCTTTCTGCTTTCTCGCTAACAATCTCTCTGGTTGTTTGAATCAGCGCCCTCCCTCCTCTGCGCTCTCTTCCTCCCTGGTCTCTTCCTCCCCCCTGTTCTACCCCCTCCATATCATTTTTCTCTTTGTCATTGGCGGCCTCCTCTCAGTGCCTCTTTTTCAGGCCCGTGCTATCTACCAGTTCTCCCCTTTTTCCCTCCTCCATCTCTCCACTCCCTTCTGCTTCCCCCAACATATCCCTCTGCTCCAACTTCCTCAAGCCAAGAGAGGAATCGAAATGGCAGAGAATCCAGTGGAGCGTGAACCGACAAAGAACCCCTTGGAGTGAGTAATCACCAACAACAGCTGCACATTGTGTAAAGCACACTGTTTCATGATCTCCCGATTCGTAAAACACTTCAATGACCTTAAGGAATAATTTCACGCTGATAGTAGATCAAAAAGGAAAAAAGCTGGAGAAATAGAGAGCAGAGATTGAAGGTCTTAAAGAAAAATGCAACCACCTGGAAGAAGCAATTGCTCACATTAAAGCAATAACTCAAAGCATGCACGCAGAGGCTTCGACAAAGATCAGCGAGAAAAAGGAGCCTCAGTCCGATGACTCTGTAAACCAGCAACTGTAACTTGTTCTATGTCTTGTAAATTTTGCTTTCTAGTAGGCCTGTTTGTACGGCAATATAGTCGTTATCTTTTTCAAATCTCAATCTACAAGTCCTCTGACAAGGATCAAGGGTCTACGTACCCATTTTGGATCCTCCCCTCATTGTTCTTCTCATCTTATGTAACAGGACTAGCTCCTTGAAGTTTTATAACATATCAGTAAACGACCTTGATAAAAAAAAAAATAAGGGGTTACACTAGTAGTATAGGGACCTAACAGATGAACCCAAATATGGATGAATCCCCATGATCTGAAGGAGCCTCCAATTGTTTTTCCCTTGTTGCCTCCTTATCTCCTGGACATGAATGGTTAAGTGCCCAAGATCCCTTGTAGAGAAAACATAGTCCTCTCCTTCTTAGTTCATTCTTGCTACATGTTTTACTACCTTTGTCCTTGCTTCCTCCACCAATCATTTTAAGCTCCTTCTTAGTCAACACCCTTCTAAGAAATTTTATGTTTTGCATGACCAACTTCTCGACTAGATCATAGGCAACTAGTGATACAATTAGTTCCTTTCTCCAAATGGTCAACAATTTGGATCTTAGTATCTTGCAGATGTCAGCATCTCCTTCTAAAAACAAGGACATAATCTTTTGCATGCTTATTTTGATACTGTCTGGATGAGCTGATATAATGTTGGTGTAAAATTTCTAGAACACCTGAAAGATCAAGTCCTCACATTCCAGATTCAACATGAATGTGCCAAAGCTAAACTCTACCATGAGTTCTAATATTTTGCGCTGCTTCTAAAAGGTAGAAAGCATGATGTTGTTGAACCCCTGAAGGGCTTCTACTATTAGTTGCAATACCTCTCTCATTATATCATTATTGTAAAGCAATAGTTTTGATGTTAAAGCCACGATCCTACTGAGACAAGAAGCAACTATGATCCTGACCTCTTCACAAGGATGCTCCCAATGTTTGGGTTGTATTAATGCAAGCATAGATGGCTTGAGAGACCAATTGAGTTTCTTCCATTCTGGTTGCCCCACCCTACATAGACATGTGTCTAATTCCTCCAACTTATGAAGGTTTATGATTGAATTTGTTCGTTGTAGCTCGAATCCAAGTGTCAAGAGCTTAGCCCCTCTTCCATGTCCTTCCTGTTAGAGTAGGTTATTTTATTAGTCGAAGGTCTTCGAAAATTCATGAGTTTTGGTGTCATACAAAGGGTCAAACTCACAAACTTTTTCACTGTTATGAGTTTGACTAACCATTGCCTAGGAAGTCATTATGAAAGTGGTTTTTCATTTGGTCATCAAGGTCTTCATCATTAATGGGAAGGGGTGTCTGAGTTAGAAATTTGTCATTATGTTTTTGAGTCTGAATTTTGGGGGTTTGTTAAAGCCGTTTAACCAAACAATGGATTTACAATAAAAATGAATGATGACAAAGAAAATATGGATACAAACATTACAGTGTCTCCTTCATCATACATTATTCATTCCCCTCATCCTATATTCCCTCTTTGTCCCTATTATCTATTTGTTCTCTTAAACCTACATATCTTTTTTCCTTATACCCCCATTCCTTCGAATTATCCCTCATTTCAAACATGTATTCCATCCCATATTCCTATTTAGACCTAAATCCCCTTTATCCTAAGTCACTTAACCTTGGGCCTAAATTCTTCTACCAAAACATAATTTCATGTAATGATAGAAATACACCATATATGATTTTGGCCATCATACCCACATCATGCCCCCATATCCTTTCACACTCTCAAAATTTTCATACGATTTCTTTAAAGTGAAGTGCTAATTAAACAACATGTTTAATGACGTCATGAAAAGATTTTAATCATTTTCAAATCACCCAAGAGAACTTCCATTTTGATTGTTTTGCTCACAGGGGAATGAAATGGTTCATATGGAGGATTTCTAAAGAATTGGGTATCCATGGAAGGCAGATATCAAAGAATTTAAAAAAAAAAAATCATTATGTTGCGTTGTCGCTACGCAAGGTGCTACACGATCGTTGTGCAGGGTGTCCCTAAAGCTATTAGCATTCGCGTAGTTCACTGTCGGCGTTGTGGGAGGTAGGAGTCAATTCTCTTGTTTGTAAATTTGTTGCCAAACACTTTGATTAAGTGAAGTCAAGGTTTTTTCTATTCTCTTTGAAAAAAAATTCTACGCATACCCTGTCTATTGAACATGCACAACTATTTTGTAATTCAAAGTCGTGTCTTGCTGGGAGTCACAAAGTTCTGAGTGGTTGAGTGTAAATTGTGAAGTGAAAATAAAGTGTATGCCTGCTCCTTTTTTATAGTTGAAATATGCTCTGTCACCACTGATTGCATATACCTATTGTAATAAGTCTGCGCTGTCACATTCTTTGAGTTTTTCGCTCTCTGATTTATACATGTAGCCCATCATAAAGTCTGAGTTTATCCTTCCAAGTGTTAGGGTTAATGGCTCCCACTACCAACAAGAAGCAAGGGGATATAGTGTATATTAAACCCAACACCTTGAACCTCATAAATTCCTCCCCAACCATTAGAATCGATTTCTAGAATGTTGTTTGCATTCCATTATACCAAAAAGTCCAGAAAGTGGGTCACAATACCAAGTTGGCAAGCCTTTTCGCACTGAACCTACATGACAACAAGGTCCAGTTAGGAAATCTGAAGATCATTATTACAGAAAAATTCATTGCAGATGCTACTAGTCTTCCCACAACAGGGGAAAAATGGTTCAAAGGAGATGAGCTTGACATATCAGCCTTCAAACAATTTATAAAACTAGAGTTCAGTGATAAGTTTGCTACAAGCTTTCCTATCATCTACCTTGAGGACCATTACAGTGAATTTTTAAAGGTCATTCAGAGGTATTTCATGTGTGAGGGTAGATTCAGCAAGGTATACCAGTATCATCTGAGACTTCTATGGTACTTTACTGACAAGAAACCTATGATCCTGCCCTATTTCTTATTTAAAAGCTTGGAAAGAATGGCAACTAAAGTTCAGCTATAGAAGAATAAGCATATGTCCAGCTTATTCCATTTCTCCCTCATAAATATTTTTGTTAAATTTGTTGTTGATAGGAGAAATATTTACTGGTCTGATTTCTTGTCTAGTATTGGTTTTCTGCCACAGACAAAATCTTCATCAATAAATATTTGTGAGGAGGGAGAAGTTCATGAAATGCAAGAAAATAAGGTCACTCACATAGTAAAAAAGGCCGAGACAGTTGAAGAGAAAGATGTGAAACCCATCAAAAGGTTCAAATGTAGACTTGGAAAACAAGGTGAAAAGAAGGTTTCAAAGGGAAAAGAGAAGATTCAAGAAACCAAGGTTCAGGTGGCATCACTGCAGACCGCCAAATTTCAGGTCAAGGTGGAAGAGACAGTTAAGAGTGATGAGTTTGTAATGAGACCTAGGACTAGGTCAAGCACAAAGTGGAAAGTGGAGGGGGCAGATCCTCAAGTGATTGTTGAAATTTCTGAAGACAGAAAGGAAGAGAAACAAGAAGACAACAAAGGAGAAGAAGTAAAGCAGGGTAAACCCATCCAATTTGAACAAGGATAAGACACAGTGCAGTATGAACAAGACACCATACATTATGAGGAAGAGGACCCCAAGATGGTTAGGATGAAAGAGGCACTTTCAAAATATCAAATGAAAATAGCATCCCTGAAAAGAAAAAATAGGGACCTGAAGGAAACAACCAAACCAGCAGATGACAAGGCAGAGTCACCTCCAAAAGATATTGCTAAGGGAAAGGGGAAGCATGTTTCATTTGCAGAGCAGGCCAAGGAGATTGCAGTGGAGCCTAGTGGACCATCAACTAGAGCTTCCAAGTCAAAATTTAGTTGTGCAGTAGATGAAGAAGGTGGCTCAAGCACTTGGGAAACCACAATTTGATCAATGGAAAGAATATCATAGATGCCTAGAAGAGATGGAGGAAAGCAAAGAACATGTCAATAAGTTCAGACAAGAGAATCAAAACTATAAAAGGTCAGTGCAACATGTTCTTGAGAACTGTGACAAGGAGGTACATGAGGCATCTAAAGCTCTCAGCAGAGGAAAACACTTTGTGAAATGGTCCATTCTAGTGAGGAGACAATGTAAAAATATTTATGTCAGGAATCTAGTACTGAATGCAAAACTAAGGAGCATGAAAAAGAGTTTGGACAAAGCTTGGGAGTTGGTTAGAAAATATAAGGAGGTAGGCAAAGCACCTTCACCTAAAAGAGTGCCAAGGTTGAGATCTAAAGCTATGAATAAAGAAAAAGCTACCTTGCCACCACTTATTGAGAAAACTGATTTCACACCTCAAACTTCAAAGACCAAGGCTTCCACCAGCAAGACCTCTAGCAAAAGGAAGAGGAGGTAAATGGTCTTGGATTGAAGTCTAAAAATTTTGTTTCTCTTTCAAATTTCAAGTTGCAAATGTTGTTTTGGTTGGTGTAATGGTGTGCTACTGATGCTTGGAGCGGCTTATATTAGTATGATGTTGTTTTGGTAAGACTGGGAGGGAATTTAAGAAACAATTTTGGAAAAGGAGTTGCGCAGGTGCTACGCAATCGTTGCGCAAGCCATGCTTGTACATTTGCACGTATGTTGAGAGGAAGCCACTTGTTGAAATTTGAAGATAGGAACATGGGGTAGGTGTGGCAGCCAACTCACCTCTTCAACAGCCAGCCACGTGTCAGTTTTGAAAGCAAAAAGTCATTGTGCAGTCGCTTCCCAGTCAGCACCAGTTGTCCCTGTGTTTTTTTTCTTTATTGGGTTCACGAAGATGGATTTCAAAGATATGCTTGTTTTATTAAGACATTTAGTGTTTCTTAGATAAAGCTATGAAGCTTTTATGGCTTTTGTTTGTTTTTCATTGTAAGAGGAAAAAGACTCATAACAACGAAAAACATTTCCTCTTTTTATTTTTGATTCGATCCACTGTTGGATCAATGATGCACCGAACTTAGACACTTATGATATTTTATGTATGGTCTATTTAAGATGGTTAATGCATATGAAGCAGGTTGTTGTTGGTTCAACATTATTGTGGATTGGTTTTAGAGATTATGTGATTGTGATCAATTTTCATGTATGGAATGCTTATGACTTTAGGGTTATCAATTATTGTCTGCAAGGATATTTATGGTATGACACTTTGGAGTTCTTTTCATATATTTATCAGTTATTCAATCAGTTTCTTCTCTACACTTTCTTGTGTATGGGTATAGTGATTTCAATTGTGTTGGAATTCAGTTTATACTGCTCTAAAAAAATTGTGTCCATATTTCATTTGCAAATGAAATATTACATACATGTGCATGATGTCACTTCTCTTCAATTTCTTTCTGATGTATAAGCAGTATTGTTGTGTGCAAGGAAAGGATTTGTGTTTTTGTTCTCTCCTCTATACTAAAGCTTATTTCTCTCCAAATTTTATGCTTGACAAGCCTTTGTGGGTGATATTGGTTTTACTTGCATAAGCAAAGTGGGTAGTAAGTCAAATTGATCACATATTTCCATCCTCTTCGGCCATTCATTCTTCAACCAAACGTTTCAAATTCCCTTTGAGATCTGGTCTCTGTATACCATATAGTCGAAATCTTCAGTTTCCATAAGTTGAGGGAGCCCCCTCTGGTTGGAGAAGACCAGTCTCTCAACCCAAAGAGGTTTGTGGTTACCTCTGAGCTTTCTCCTTTCAGCCTGGAGAAAACTACGGAGTGCTAACACTTCCTTCACTTCCCATGGGCACTTTTGTTGCAGAATGGCATAGACTCTTTTCGAGAAAAGTCTATTGTTCTCGTCTAAAGTGGTATTGCTGCAAAAAGGCCCCCATGTTTCTTCTAGTTCATCTAGAATTTTGCCCAAAATTTTATAGCCATTTTCTAAAAAAAATCCCATCTTCAAAAAAATTTGTGATATCCCTTAAATCAACAATTCAAAAAGATAAAAAAAACACTCCCCGTCACTATATATATATATATATATATATATATATATATATATATATATATATATTTTCCAAAAGAAAATCGTAATTTTATTAATTAAAACAAAATTACATGTTGCAGATGTTGTGGCGCATTCCATTAGTAGTTGTTGACTGCTGATCAAAGTTCATGAAAACAAGAAAATAATGTACAAGTGGGGAAAAGTCATGCTTTTCACCCTTTTTTCTTCTCAACCTTTCGCCACTCCCCTTGAGTCGATAATGTAGATACAAGTGCTAGTGAAGTGTCAACCACAGGTTGGGGTTGTCTTTATCAGAATCTAAGGTGTCTGATATGTGTTGTCATTTGGATCCGCTGGTATCCATTGTTTCTAGTATCTTTACCGACTGTGAGTCCATCAGATCTTGTGGATTTAAATCCTCTGCTTCTGGTTCTTTATTCATCTGATTGTTCTCGTTGGGTATGACATGTTCGGCATCCTCTTCCTCCTCCTCATCGGAGAGTGGTGGAGGAAATTGCCATCCCTTGGCTTGTTTCCCTGATTTCTTCTTCCTACGAATGTCTTTTTTGGCTTCTGGACATGTGTTTTGTAGATGACCTGTTTGTCGGCAAGTTCTGCATCTGAATGTTGTATTTTCATAATCTAAAACCTGTGTCCAGCACCTCTGTTTATGCTTCAGTTGAATTTGATCTGGAAAACCTCTGCTGAGATCTACTTCCACACAAATTCATGCAAATGTGTAGATTCTTTCCTCCAGTATTTGGGTGTCCATTTTGATATAACTCCCAATGGTATTACCGATTCCTGCAAGGACTTGTTGATTCCAAAGATGTATTGGGAGGTTGTGCAAGCATACCCAAACTGGCATCCTTGAAACAACCATTGTGTTTGCATCAAATTCTGGAAACCATGGTGTGATGAAGAGACCCGTGGACCCCCAGAACCAAGGTCCTTCCCGTATTATAATATCTCTAGCCTCTGCTGAAGGGAAGTTCACTATGAAGAAACCCTTGGAGCAGAGATGTATTTCACATTGTGTAGTCCAGTTTGTGAAAATCCAATGAAATAGCTCAACAGGCTTGGGCCAAAACAGTTGAATCTACAAATTATAGCTTGTTTTTCAAATATAGTACAGTGCTCATCTGTTTCTGGTATATCTATGTTTAATTCTGGGGTATAATTCAATTGCTCCACAATATATGGCCTTGGTTCCATTCCTGCTTGTTTTGGTGTTGTTGTGGATGTATTTTTCCCTTGGAGAATGTTTTTGAAAGATAGTCCTCCATTTTTTTCCCTGATGTGTTTCTGCGCTTTTTGCTGAGCAACTCCCAATTCCTTCTCCCCTATAAGGATTTTTACTGTTATCTGCCACGCCACCTCTTAGTCTCAGATTGAGAATTATGGTTGACACAGGTGCGATTTTGTAGTCCATAAGAGGCTTGGAGTCCTAGAGTGCTCTGCCCCCATATATCAAATTTTGTAAACTGGTGGGATATCCAACTTGTTGGGAGATAAGGTTCTTCAGATGCTTCACACAATCGGTTCCATGTACCCAAATCAAATGTGTTTTTCCGATAGGGGTTTTGACAAAAACTTGGAAATGGAGGGTACTTACCAAAGATCTGGGTTTTGGGTTTTGTTGCCATCTGGGGTAGCTTGTCTGAGCAGCAGTAGTTGCGCTTCGCCGCAATGTGGGCTCTGCGTTCCCTAACAGGGTTCTGGTGCCCTGTTCCCGTTGATCGTTTATCTGCAATAGCTCTGCTTTAAGTTGTTCCATCTTCAACCCCATGGACCTCTGTACAGCCCCTCTTTCGGTTTCGGGTAATTTAGCCAGAAGGGCATCGAAAATTTCCAGGGTTTGTTTCACATCGCGTCTGGCGGTCTCGGCTTCCTTGTCAAAATAAACAGTTTCTTTAGACTCCATTGCCATCTCAAGCTCTTCTCTCACCTTCGCAAATTTTGCATTGTTCTCATCTACTTCCTTACTGTAATCCAAATTGTTTGAGCCAATGCTGAAATGTCTCCTATCAATCTCAAACGGGGATCCCAAAGTACCTATTTCCGCACCCCAAGTTCGAATCCGACCGCTGAATTTGAGAGTTCCGTTGAAGAGACATTTTTCGGATCCCTTTGAAGTAAGGGTTTCTTGTTGTTCAGAAGACAAATTCAGGGTTGATTTGATGGGGGTTTCCAGCGGCCTTGCGAATCGGAGTTCAGGGGTTGGATGAGAGGACTCTCGCTTAAACCTTGTGGGCTTTGTTCAGATCTCTCGCAGAAGCCGCACCATTGCCATCGCGGACTCAAACCCTGCTGCTCTTAAAACCCTGGAACCGGAACCGTGGTCTCTCCTCCATTGCTGCATTTCTCGTGCGAAACTTATTACTTGGATAGTTGATATATATATTCCAAAACTCCAAATGAATTCCAAAACACAGTCCAACAAGACCTACTAAAATAAATCTCTGCAACTAATTAAAGAAATTAACCAAAATCGTGCGTCTCACTAAAATATTGCATGAATTTGTTCCACGTCATGGCAGTTTTGAAGAGAGAACACTGAGTATACATCTCTGCAAAATGCAACTGACCGACATGTCAACTGAAGAAGAGTACAATAAGTATTCCAACAACAATTCAGGAGCTCTGTACCATGTAGTCACCACCTGTGCGGTCTGGAAGCTCTACGTCGGTTGTCCCTTGGCCCCTGAAGCCCGGCTACAACTGCTGCAATTTTAATTACAAGGCTCATGACCACTGTCCACAACCCACGACCCCTGCCATTGCTTATCTGGTCCAGGGCACAAATTTAATTTATGGTATGATATATCAACTACCCAAGTGACGGATGGGCAACCACACCTGGTTCCATTCAGTGATGCGCCCAGGTTCTGACAGTGATGCAGCATATTGGCTAATGACCGCGTGGTTCTACGAATACCCTCTGCAATCCTTGTGATCAGTCGATGATAGATTGTGCCCCCGACTTCTCTACAGCTCTGCGAGATATGAGATTTTTGCCACATAACTCACGATCTCCAGCTTAATTCAACTATAATGCCTTTGCTCGACCCTATGGTGTATATGTAGTTGTTCTGCAAATTATGCTGGCCTTTAGATGGTGCACACAAAGGATGACCAATTGACCATGAAATTCAGGTTTATGGAAGGTACAGCTCTGATACTACTATAAGATCACAAACTTTTAAAATTTTTAACAGATTTAGTATACTTTCGTGTTTTAGTTAAAAAAAATTGTAATCAAAACACTTAATACAAAAAGATTTGGAAATGAAACTTTATTTATATTATTAACGGAATAAAATAGTACATACCTATGCAATAATATGGGAGCGCCTTCAATGACATGCACAATTGCGCACAACTGCTCATTAAAAGAGAAAACAAAAAAAACTGAAGCACAATCTTGGATCTCGATAGATTTACTATACAGATTACACTCACTGGGTGGATCAAATTAGAAGTGGTCTGGAGAAGTTTTCAACAAAGACAAAATAGATAGATAACTCAAGATGATCCAAATGCTTACCTCCTATCCCCTTTTATAAGCTTGATAGACTCTCTAGAAACCTTATTTTACTATTTTACCTTGAAAACCGAAGACAAATACCATGAACTTAAATTGATATTATAAGAAAATACCACGATAAATACTAGGCAAATTTAGTCCATTTTATCTATATCAAAATAGAAAATATTACATTATATGAACGCGGAAAGTGACAAGAGCCCAACAATTTCCACGTTGTGGACCCATGACCTATGGTTTGGTGTGGACAAACCTTTTTCTTCTTGTGATCAAGATCATGGATGACCCACTATAAAGACACGTCATAATTTACACTTAAAGCGTTGTTCTCGATAAATTAAAAAATATTGTCTGTGTGTTATAAGTCGATTATTCTGAGAAAGTGGAAGGAAAATGAGAAGGGAAGTGGTTCGACATTTTTTTTTAACAAAACCGTAATCTCACCAAGACCACCAATTAGGTTTAAAGCGCCGACCACTTTTAGTGGATCCGTAACAGATTGAGTAGATATCACATTTTTCAAAAGAGAAGTCTTTTGGTTGCAGAAACCATCGATTGACATAAAGATGAGCACTAATGTTTTATTAAGTATTTTGATGTGACACTTATTTGTAAGATAAGAGTTATATATATATATATATAAACTTTAATTATGTGGCTTGTATTTATTTGAAATTTAAAATATAATGTTTTAATAAGTAGATATTTACTTTTCTGTATGTTCATTTTTTTTATTAATAAATATTTACTTTTCATAATGTTAAATTTATTTAAAAATAAATGATTAAAATGTTAAATTTATTTATTTTATTTAGTTTTAGTTTTTTATTTTCTTTGATAGGAAAAGTATAAAACTATTTTGCACAAATCATTAAGAAAGTAAAATTATTTCTTATAAATCTCTAACAAATTTTTTCAAATTGTATAACTTTTTTTAATACTTATTTTTTCTATCTATTATTTTTGAAAGATGAAGTAATATTTCTATTATTAATTAAATTTAATTTAAGTATTAAATCACTAAGATAATTACAACTTAAATTTAAATTTAAATATACCTATTTAATGATTGTTAATCAACCATCCTCTTCAATGATTAAGTTAAAACCATGACGTACAAATTTCTTCATCATACTTCAAATATTTTTCTTTAAATAAAAAGACATAAACAAATAATAATACAAATTATTAAATTAAAATCAAATATTTAAAAAATTCACAATCATTTTCAATTTTTTATTCACAATCATTTTCAATTTTTTATTCATCTTGCCTAAGATATTTCATTCTTTAATCTACACAAATAAAATACAAAATTATTTGAATAATAGGAAAAAGTATATGTTTCCCCCAAATTTTCATCCTAGGTTATTTCTTATAAACAAATAAAAATATAAATAAAAAAATAAAAATAAAAATATTGATCATAGGTGATTTCTTATAAATAATAAAAATAAAAAATTTATTTAATAGATGTAAATAATTGTTTTCAAAATTAATTATTTTTAAAATATAATTTATTGTTCAAAGATTATGAATTTTTGTAAGTTTGCTTTTATACTAATAATAAAGAATTAAATATTTAACTCATGTCTACATATTAACTTAGATAGCTAAATGGCTTGGAATATGTTCTAAAACTATTAACTAAGATTGTGTCTTCTTTCTCTATAAAGAGACAAGTTCACGCCCCAAGACTCAAAGGTATTTGTCAAGAGTGAAACATTGTTCTTTAAAATGCAATTCCAAGTGGTTTGGGTTTTATTGAATAACGATGATGAGTTAGCCTGCATAAATAGTAGTGAGGGATTAATTGCTTCATTATTGGGTTGACCAATGAGTTATAATAGATTTTCCCATTGTTTATAAAAATCAATTTAAAATTTATTAGAAACATGTGAATTCTTTTATGGAAGAAAACTAATTTTACTAACACATGTTTCTAAACATACTTCATTAACATAAAATTAATTATAAATTTTTAAATTAAATTTTGTGATAAAATAATAATAAAATATCTCATTAATATCTACTTATCAATTTGGAATGTTAGAGATGTATGAAATCCTTTTTATGAAAAGAAACTAACTTTAAGAAGCCAAACACCTTTATCTTAGAATTTTAGAAATTTAAGACTGCAAAATTTGAAAAATCAACATTTTAGTTAACAAACTTTTTACTGAAGTATATACTTAATTTACCTTTTCATCTCAGTACACATCACCTATGGTTGGTATGAACGAACCTTTTTCTTCTTACAGTCACGATATCATGGCTGAACCATGCCCACTGGCATGGTTGGACTTGGGACGTGTCATACGACTCGACGCGCTTTTTCAGTGAAGCATTTTTCTGCAAAAATGGCAGGGAAACCAATTAGTGGACTGTGGAACATGGAAGTAATCAAGCAAGTGGTTGTTATAGTTTTATCAGGCAGAGGAATTGCTCGGAAAGTTATTTAGAGAAAATTTGGCAAGGATTTTTGTAAATCCAAGTTATAGTTGTTAAACTTTAAAATTTTAGGTGTTTTAGAGGTTTTTGATGGTGGTCAATCTATTTCCACAATCAAAAACACAATTCAAACACTTCCTCTACAAAATTTTTGAAATTTTTTTGTCCAGATTCCGACCACTTTGCTATCCAGAGCATTCTTCCACTTGGTTAGACGACTCCATTTTATTTAGTGGAGGTGTACTGTCATGACTGACCATACATGACGTGTTGAGTACAGATAACATGCAGTTTGGTTTGCTCGAATCCTTTTTTCTTGTCGTCAGGATATAGTGAATGATAACCGGTAGAGTTTGACATGAGATCTATTGCAGAGTGGTCTGTGTGAGATATTTTGGATTTTTAGTGGATTTATCTTAAATTTTGATGAAAAAATTTATGGTAAAATTTTGATTTGTATTATTTAAATTAATTTTTTGAATAATTTAACACTTTTGAAAAAATGACCCATTATTATTGTGAAAAATTTATTGTTAAGCTCCATTAGTTTATGCAAAATTGCTGCCTAAAATTATGGAATTTAAACTGCAGTCTTTCCTTAACTTAACCAACTGCAGTAGTTTCCTTAAGTTAAGGAAATCAACTACAACTAATAAATTTATTGTTAGGAGCTACTGAAGTGGTCCATTACTCCCATCTGGAGTTCTCTGCCTTGATCTGTGGGACATCTGACACATAGCTATCAGAAGCTTGATGGAAGCTTAGCTATAAATTCATCTGTTTGGTCCCCAAGCTTGCATCTCAATCCCCTTCAGTTTTACACCATCTCGCTGAGATAGCAGAGCTTGGAAGTGCCTTCAGATTAGTTGTCTTCTTTCCTTTTTGCATGGGCAGCTGGAGCGTGATGTTTCGGAAGGAAATTGCATCAACATTTTCACCAATGGCTGGAGGTAACTCGTATCCCTAGGCATTAAGTTTCAGTGATTCTTTTCAGTTCTTTCCGCATGTAGAATCGTTGTTTAAGTTTATGATTTGTCTAACATTTGGTATCAGAGCATTTTTACCTCTGGCTTGCTGTGTGTTGGAAAAGAAACGAATTCTTAATTTTGGGCATGGTCTATTAAGCATAACAGTCATTTTCAGTATATGCATGTCGTTCTCAGAGGGTTCCGGCCTTGCGCTGTTTAGAAACCCTCAAACTCCACGTCCTGCATCCCTTGTCCTGCCCAAAACGTTGGAGAGCAAGAACGACATGCATGAGTTCTGCTTGCTTTTCGACTTGCATTTTATTGTATGGCTTCATTTTGTTGCTCGACCCCGGATTCATGCCATTCGCCCTTATAATGTCTTTTATAATACAGCTGAGAAGCTATTATAATTTAATCTGTCCAACCGTAGCAGGGTAGAGTGAGTGGCCATAGATAGCTTGATTGATCTAACGCCTCTACTTTGGCATGTTTTTTGTGGGTTTGGAAATGAAGTCTATAGCTTGCGTACAGATCTTCTTTTCTGCGATTGGCTGCATAGTTAGCTTTTGTTGCATATATTTGGAATCTGATTTGTAATGCATGTTGGGGAAAATAATATTTATTTCAATAAAATGCACATAATCCTATCCTATGTGGAACTACAATACCCCAATGTGAATAATTGCATTTCGCGCAATCTCACTGAAAATAATCTGATGCAGAGACCCTACAAATCTCTCTTCAGAGAATCTTGTATTGCCTTTTATTTTCATCAGTCATTTACCGTACTTACAGAAGCGATCCGCATTTGTGATGGGTGTATTTGAAATACATCTGACACAATGGTGGTCTTGTTATCATATAATCTTGCTATGATTGCAATATAAAGGCGCACTGCTAATTTTGCATTTGCAGATGGGTGTACTGACTATTCGTTAAATTGATTCCCGTAATGGAGTAAATTGATTCTCTGGTAGTTGTTAACCTTTAACAGGGTAGGATTAATGGAGTTACATGGTTGTCTACGCATAGTTGAAACAAAGGGTTTCGTGTGGGAATAAAAGAATCAAAACTCAAGTTCGGACAAACCGTTCCCCACTGAAACACACGTTTTCTTTTGAGTAATGATTCACGCAACTAACTCAAGGATCCCAAAGTGGGCTCCATAAAATAATATAATTATTAAATTCATAATTATATAACTACGTTGAGTGATTATAAGAGTTAGGTTTGTATAAACTCTTTTTACTTTTGATGATATACCATATTGTTTGGTTTGTTTTAAATAAAAACGTGAAATTCATTTTAAATAATATTAAATGGAAATACTCCTCTAAGCAATTTCTACACAGCCTGCATATTTAAGTTATGGGAACATGTCTAAATATAAACATATGAATATGTGCTGCATTTATGTAATAAATTTGCCTTTTGCTTTGAAAAGCATGAGCACATAACACGGCTATCTCATTGATAATATTTAAATTGAAGGAAACCAGGAACAATGAAGCTTGTAATGTGCAGAATCATTGTTGCAAACTAATAAATATGGCATCTAATAAATATAGAATTTTTATAGGAGATATCATGAGAGCTTCAAACTTACAGTTGCCATCACCGATAATATTGTTAAGGGAAGAATGAGATTCGACCCGTAATTATGTTATGCCTATGAGGATTAGAATTTGATTTAACGGGCAAAATGCTCGTTACACGGTATTTTGGTTATAATTTTGGTTATATATATTTTTTATTTATATAACTTTATAAACTTAGATATATTTCGGTTATAACTTTGGTTATATATATTTTGGTTATATAACTTTAGATGATTTTATAAATGTATATTTAAAGTAAATGGAAAGGTCAATATATGACCTGATTCATTCAAGAACATTCATGACATAAAGGCTCTCCACAAAGTCTCAGGTATGAACATGAAATGTTTTGTGAAGTCTATTCTTTTTTATATGAGTCATGTTAAAGGAAATAGTTTATGCATTCTTAAATATTTCAATATTTCAATATTTGAAATGGTTTAGTCTTTTGTTTCAAATTATTTCAAATTTGCAGTTTTTGCAAATTATTTAAAGAAATAATTATAACTTTTTAGAGCCCATTTTTGTAATTAATTTAAGAATTAGTCTTAAATAAATTATGGGACAGTTAGACTAAGGAATGTAAATTTCATTTTGCTGGAAAAACATTACAGTTATATGGAGTTTATTAAAATGTCATTTTGACTTACTCCTTTCAGTAAACATTATTTTTCTCTCTGGTTAAGTTTTGTTTATGCAACAAAATAATGTCTAGTGATCCATATGATTTTAATTAATTAGAGAATAGCCACAGCATCTTTAATTAAATAAAATTATATATTGATTGGCAAGATCACATAAAGATTATTTAGACATTAAATTGTAATTAATTACACTGAATATAATAAATTTTATCCCACAGGAATTTTTATTATATTTATGTGATTAATTAGGATAAAATTTCATAACCTACCCACAGGAGTTATGAATTAATAAGTTTTATCATAAAGTTTTATTGAATCTGTTTGAATTGAACATTTAGCCTACAGGCAATTTTCATGTCATTTGATTCAATTCTTTTTAGCATGTTTTACATTGGTAAAACATGAAAGTTCATAAAGTTTTATTGAGTCCGTTTGAATTGAAAATTTAGCCCACAGACAATTTTCATGTCATTTGATTCAATTCTTTTTAGCATGTTTTACATTGGTAAAACATGAAAGTTCATAAAGTTTTATTGAGTCTGTTTGAATTGGAAATTTAACCCACAGGCAATTTTCATGTCATTTGATTCATTTTTTTTTTTTTTTGCATGATCTACATTGGTAAAACATGAAAGTTATTAAGCCTCAATTTTAACATAAGCATGTGATCCTTTTGATGCAGCAGTACAACCTGCAAATTTCTCTGAAATTCGTTGTGACATTCCCGAACTTAAGGGAGATAACTACAAGATTTGGAAGGAGAGAATTCTCCTTCATTTAGGGTGGATGGACATAGATTATGCTATCAGGAAAGATGAACCATCGACACTCACTAATACCAGCACTGCAGCGGACATCGCGCTTTATGAACGATGGGAGCAATCCAATCGTCTAAGCATGATGTTCATTAAGACCAAAATTTCAGCTGGTATTCGAGATTCCGTTGATCAGCATGATAAGGTCCGAGACTTGTTGAAGGCCATTGATGAACAATTCGTCTCTTCAGACAAGGCACTAGCAAGCACCCTAATCATGAAGTTCTCATCCCTAAGGCTCGCCAGTGTGAAAGGTGTGCGCGAGCACATCATGCAGATGAGGGACACTGTGGCTCAATTGAAGAAACTCGAGGTTGAAATATCGGAGTCCTTCCTAGTGCACTACATCCTGAACACCCTTCCGCACCAATATGGGCCTTTCAAAATCTCATACAACACACATAAGGATAAATGGTCAATTAATGAACTCATGACCATGTGCGTTCAAGAGGAAGAGAGACTGGTGATGGAACTGGGAGAGAGTGCAATGCTGGCAACGCATGGAAAGGGCAAATCTCAAGCCAATCGGAAAGGGAAAGGTAAAGCACCTCCCCAAGCTGATATCAAGAAGGTTTCCAAGTGTTTTTTCTGTAAGAAGAAGGGACACATAAAGAAGGAATGCGCCAAATATCAGAAATGGCTTGCAGACAAAGGTAATTTAATCTCGTTTGTTTGTTATGAATCTAATATGGTTAACGTTGATATTAACACATGGTGGATTGATTCTGGATCAACAATTCACATTTCGAATTCCTTGCAGGGTTTGCAGAACCTAAGGAAGCCAGTGGGAAGTGAGCAAAGCATCTTATCAGGAAACAAGATGGGCTCGCATGTGGAAGCTATAGGAACATGTTATTTAGCTTTAAGTAGTGGTTTTGTTTTGGAGTTAGAAAAGACTTTTTATGTTCCAAGTTTTTCTAGAAACTTGATCTCAGTTTCAAGGCTTGTACCTTTTGGATATTCCTTAAACTTTTCAGAAAAGAATCTTTCAGTCTATTCTATAAATCTGATTATGTTGGGAATGGTATTTTGTCTAATGGTCTTTAGTGCATTAATTTACAAAACAATGTCACATATGATTCAATGCATGTTGGCACTAAAAGACGATGGTTATTAACACTTCTTCATTAATAACACTTCGTCATTAATGATTGACAACACTTCTTCATTAATAACACATCTTCATTGATTCCCCTCTAGTCATGGTGAGCAATTGGTTTGCAAGCTCAAGAAGTCATTATATGGTTTAAAACAAGCATCCTGCCAATGGTATTTGAAATTCCATAATGTAATTTCTTCTTTTGGTTTTGTAGAAAACATTATGGATCAATGTATATACCTGAAGGTTAGTGGGAGTAAAATTTGTTTTCTTGTTTTATATGTGGATGACCTTTTTGCTAGCAACCAATGATAAGGGTTTGCTACATGAGGTGAGACAATTCCTCTCTAAAAGTTTTGATATGAAGGATATAGGTGAGGCATCTTATGTTATTGGCATTAAGATCCATAGAGACAGATTTCGAGGCATCTTGGGTCTGTCACAGGAAACCTATATTAATAAAATTTTAGAGAAATTTCGGATGAAGGATTGTTCACCAAGTGTAGCTCCCATTGGGAATGTTGGGACGATGTCAGAGTGATCCAGGTTTAGACCACTGGAGAGCTGCAAAGAAAGTAATGAGGTACCTTCAAGGGACCAAAGACTACATGCTTATGTATATCCTGTTTGAGGCTGCTTTACATGGTGTGTGGCTTAAGAATTTCATTTCTGGGCTTAGAATTATGGATTGTATCTCTAAGCCATTGAGAATATATTGTGATAATTCAGCTGCTGGTTTTATGGCTAAAAAAGTGGGAGTCGAAATAAACACATCGACATTAAGTATTTAGCTATAAGGGAACGTGTTAAAGAAAAGAAAGTGGTCATTGAGCACGTCAGCACTGAGTTAATGATCAGTGATCCTTTTACTAAGGGCATTCCACCGTTTAAATTCAAGGATCATGTATTGAATATGGGACTTGGTTCCATTATGCAGTTTTTCATTATATGGACAATGTTAATGAAATTCTTAATTATTGTGATGTTTTTTCTCATATTTATGTGCACCTTAAGTTGATTTGAGAAAATTCATTTAAGAAGGACCAAGAATAAACATAGGGTTTATTCATTAAGAAATTGTTGCCACATAAATTATAATAAGAATAAATACATAGTAATACATGGAAGATAATACTCGTCATTAGAGGACTTATCGCCATGATTCATGTATCTATTACTTAATACAGATTATCAATGGTTTTTAAGTTGAGACATTAAGTTTGGAAGTATGGACCAAGTGGGAGAATGTTAAGCTCCATTAGTTTATGCAAAATTGCTGCCTAAAATTATGGAATTTAAACTGCAGTCTTTCCTTAACTTATGGAAACCAACTGTAGTAGTTTCCTTAAGTTAAGGAAATCAACTACAACTAATAAATTTATTGTTAGGAGCTACTGAAGTGGTCCATTACTCCCATCTGGAGTTCTCTGCCTTGATCTGTGGGACATCTGACACATAGCTATCAGAAGCTTGATGGAAGCTTAGCTATAAATTCATCTGTTTGGTCCCCAAGCTTGCATCTCAATCCCCTTCAGTTTTACACCATCTAGCTGAGATAGCAGAGCTTGGAAGTGCCTTCAGATTAGTTGTCTTCTTTCCTTTTTGCATGCGCAGTTGGAGCGTGGTGTTTCGGAAGGAAATTGCATCAACATTTTCACCAATGGCTGGAGGTAACTCGTATCCCTGGGCATTAAGTTTCAGTGATTCTTTTCAGTTCTTTCCGCATGTAGAATCGTTGTTTAAGTTTATGATTTGTCTAACATTTATTTGTCAAATTTATAATCTCAACACATCTCTGTCAAATTTTAAACCAATTAAATCGAAAAATAAACCAAATAAGTCTGGCAGGACTTTTAAAAACGAGTAACAACTACACATATCTGCGTTTTTTCCGAATTTTTTAAATTTATTTTAATATTATAAGATGATTAATTTCAAAAGGGATAAAACCAATGAGTGGAAGTTACAATGGGAGTGGTGGGCATCTTCATTTAACGAAGCATCGTACTGCCGAATCCCGACATCGACCACGCATTACGGATGGAGTAGAGGTCACATATTTAAAAAGTATGGATTCCTTCGGCCGCTTTCCATGAACCTTCTCTTCTCATATTATGGAGAAAAAGTGGCATCAACATTGATGGACATAATAATGAAAAGTAATGTTTTAACAAATATTTTGATGTGACACTTATGATGTGCCATTTGTAAGTGTTTGTATTTACCTGCTATTATTAATTTTGAAAAAAAATTAATATTCCGTCTTGTTTTATGTTTAGTGTTTTATAGTTAGTTTTAGCTCATATAATGTTTGTCAAAAATAAATTTATTTATTTGGTTTTTTTGTTTTAATGTTTTATATGTTAGCACAACTATATTTATTAATATATATAATTACATTTTCCAATGTAGTTGATATAGGTTGATAAGCTTATATCAACCATATTAATAATTATTATGGGTATTTAGGATTATTAGTATCTATATAAATAACTATATAGAATTATTAATAACTATATAAATATTAACAACGAGATTATTTATATATATTAATGTATAAATATTATATTAATATTATAATATATATTAATTAATAATAAGAATAGCTCATAATAGTATTAGATTATCATTATATTATTCAAATAATTTAATAATATAAAATTAAAAAAATTTAATAACAATTATATTGTATTATTGTTATAATAATAAAATATAATAATAATAATATTAATATTAATATTTGATTATAATATTATATTATTATTATAATATACAAATATAATTACTATATTATCAAAATAATATAATCGATATTATTATAATATTATTAGGAATTTATATTATTATTATAATATTAGTATAATATTTATATAATAATATATAGAAATACTCTGGTTGTTAATATTTATATAGTTATTAATAATATTCAATTATAATATTATATTATTATTATATTATTATAATAATATACAAATATAATTATTATTATAATAATAATATAATCAATATTATTATTATTATTATAATATTGACAAGCTAGAAGGTTGTTTAGAGGAAGCAGGATATGCTGGCACAATTTTAGCTGGGATAGTCATCATCCTCCTTCTCTAAGCTGACGATATTGTTCTTCTCGCAAGGTGCCCACCTGATCTTGGTAAGTAACTTAGACTTCTTAAGGATTTCGTCTCTACCATGGGTATGATTGTTAACACTGATAAAACAAAATTTATGATTATCGAATCCAAGAAGGAAACTTACGCTAATTTTATGTATGACAATAGTAACTTGGAGGAAGTGTCTTCCTACAAGTACCTAGGAATTGAAATTCATCAAAAGCTCAACTGGAACTATAGCATTGAGAAAAGGATTAATGGGGGATGGAAAGCTTATTTTAGTCTTGAAAATAATTGTAAAATGACAAACCTCGTAATGTGGGATAGAATGAAGTTCCTCTTTGAAACTTTAGTCACTCCGGTTATCTTATATGGATGTGAGGTTTGGGGTTGTAGCATATCTAGGGAATCCTGGAGAAAGATTGAGCAAATCCAAAAGCGTTTTATAACGTATAACCTCAAAATTAAAAGCATCACACCCTATCATGTTCTCCTTATAGAAGTGGGTATTTCCCCTATCGAGAGCCTAGCTATGACTAGGTTTTTGTTGTACAAGCACAAACTCAATAACATAGGAGACCATAGACTTCCTAAGTTATCTTTAAATTCCAGCCAAAACCACCTAAGGCTCAAACGAGGTTGGTATAAAGACACTAGGGCCTGGTTAAACCAATGGGAGATCAACGAGAATGTTGCATTGCAAAAAAATAATAACATTAAAAATATTGTTACTTCTAAGTTCAAAGAAAAAATGTGGTGTGAGAAAGATTTAGCAACTAAAAGAAAATTAAGATATTATAAGGAGGTAATCAACCCCACCATAGAAGATCAAAAGTATCTCTCTGTTTTAACTAGCTCAAAGAAGAAAATTAATATAGCCACGATTAGAACGAACTCTTATGAGCTCCATAGTGAAACAGGTCATTGGGCAGTTCCTAAAACACCATGGATGGAAAGGTTCTGTCATCTTTGTGAGAATACGAACATCGAGGATGAAAATCAATTCCTCTTAGAGTGCACCAGGTACAACCACATTAGATCTCAGTTTCAAAATATTTGTTCCAATACTAACCTTCCTAGCCTTTTACTATGTCAAAATTACAGTGAGCTCAGGAGGCTTCTCTCCAAATTTTTTGAGCATAGGAATAAAATCTTAAATCAAACTAAATAATTTGTTTCTTTAGGTCCGATAGACCAAAACTTGGTCTCAGTGGACGTTAACCATCATCATCATCAATATATTATTATAATAAGAACAATAAAGACCAATTGTTTATTATTTATGATAATTAATAACTATACAAATAATAGCAACTATATTCTTATATAATTATATATTTATGATTATTATATTAATATTATTATAATAATACAAACTACTACTATTATTATTATTATTAGGCTTTAGTATTTTTAATATTTATCTTAGGGTTTGTATACATAGGGTTAATTATTATTAGTATTTAGGATTATTAATAACTATATAAATATTAACAACCAAATTATTTATATATGTTTATTGTATAAATATTATATAAATATTATAATAATTATATAAACTCCTAATATATATTAATTAATAATAACAATAGCTCATATTAATATTAGATTATCATTATATTATTTAAAAAATTAAATAATATAAAATTTTATATAAATAATAATAATAATATTTTATTATTATATATACAAATATAATTATTATTATAATAATAATATAATCAATATTATTATTTATGATAATTAATAACTATACAAATAATAGCAACTATATTATTATATTTATATATTTATGATTATTATATGAATTTTATTATAATAATATAAACTCATAATAATATAAAACCTATGATTAATACTATAAACCCGAGGAATTTATATCATAAACCTAATGGATTATAAACCCAAAGAATCTATATTAAACACTCATTAATATTATAAACACTATCAATAATATTATATGCTAAGAATATGAACCCTTAGATTAATAAACCCAAGGGATTGATAATATAAACCTAAGGAACTAATAACAACAAGGGATTAATACTAAAAACCTAAAAAACCAAAAGGATTAATAGTATAACCCAAGGTATATAAAACTGATGTAGGGATACCCCGCACATACCCACAGTATGCATAAAAATGCATAAACACATCAGTCCCAGGTATTTAACTCTCAAAGGAGTCAAAACATCACCCACAAATGGTTAAGGCCCTCTTTTATCAGTTCCTTTATATCGGAACCCAATCACCCCGCTAAAACCTCCTATCGGAACTTTAATCAACCTTTGAGCCTTCATATAAGACTTTATTGAAGTCTTTCATTAAACCTTCCTATCGGCGCCTTAAAACCCTTCATAACCTTTGTTTATGACTCTTAACCCTGTATATATAACCTTTTCCTTTATGAACCATTTTTTATATATAATTAACACATGAAAACCCTTTATCGACGCTATTTCCCTTATAACCCATTTACAAAGGAAAATACATGCAAACCATACCTTTTCTGCTTTTGGTACGGTCTTGGCACACTTAACGAGGATCACCTTTACAAAAGATTTTTCGGCGAAGATCACATGAAACATCATTTGTCGACGCGTTTCGAACCAACCAGTGTGGTTCATCGTCAGGACAAGTTGAAGAAACAGATCTAGCTTATTAAGTTAAATAGACAGAGCAGAGCCTCCAATGGCTAAAAAGACCAACAACTCAGAGATTTCCTGACCCTACTGATTTCTGCCCTTATTAATGGCAAACTCGCCTTAAGGAAAATCTAAT
The DNA here is from genome assembly GCA_031772625.1 of Pinus tabuliformis. Taxonomy (NCBI): domain Eukaryota; kingdom Viridiplantae; phylum Streptophyta; class Pinopsida; order Pinales; family Pinaceae; genus Pinus; species Pinus tabuliformis. Next base: position 280,299,645 of record CM062806.1, on the reverse strand, counting down.
GGTTTTGGGGAGTGTTAAGGCAATGATTAATCCGGGAAAAGACGGGGATGGTGGAGGAGTCTCTGCATCTTTTAAGAAAAGCTAGATCTGTCCAACCTTGAAACCTGCAAGCGTGCCCGTTCAAAATGATGGACCTTGGTTGCGATGGCTTTTCCGTGCAGGGATTCAATAGTAGAGTTAAGGCTTCTGTGATCCATATCAAGTTTGGACCTTTATCGCCTTTATCGCTATCGCAACTTTCCATTCCTATGGTCATTTTAACACACGAATCCATCTCCTCCAATATGCAATTAACATAACAGACATCAATTCATATAAGCTGTGCTTAATAAATCTTCGGGTCCACTCTTATCACATACCCCAAGACTCTTTACCCCGATCAAAATAGACTAAGAAATCGTGCAAAAACACTTAACGGATCCATAATGTTGTTGGGAAAAGTATCCAATACGGAATGACCCTATCCCACTCTAAGGGTGATAGTTCCTTAGCAACAATCAAAGCAAAGCTATTTGAGATTGCTTCTTTATGAGATGTAGAAGAGGGGAGAAAGAGATCCACTAACCGATGTCTTTCGCTAATGATTGATCCAATCTTCTCTCCTTTCTGCTTGCCCCCAGCTCCTTGCTCTTTCACTGGCCCATCTACACCAAGATCCTGCAAAATGGCAAGAGAGGGAAACTACAAGAAGCATACATTCATAATTGATTCAAGGATTAGAATAAATCAAATACACAAGTATAACAATACACCATTGAGACACATGCATATAGAAGAACCTCAAATGCTTTATTAATGGAAGAAGTAAGGTTTAGGAAGTGATACAACCATAAGAGGCCCAATCCAGCATCACCTTCCCAGTAGAAAGAAATCTCCTCTTCACCTCCTTCAAAGCAAATCACCCAATAGTTCTAAACTCAAACCAACAGCAATTCTTTACATTCACAAGATTCCAGCCTCCCTAGACCTCATGAGAGAGATCTATATATAGGAGTTTTGGAGAAAGGATGAGTGAGCTTGAGGCTAGCATGAAGCTGACTAGTGTCCTCTCCCACTTCAGTTCTTAAATCCACTTGGAGGTTCTTACTTCCACTTGGATATTTGGAACCTCTTACTCATCACCAGTCGAATTCCCTGATCCAAGTGTCATTTTGGAAGCTTCCTGGGCGTTGACACCTTGAGGAATGACTCTGCCACATGTCCAAACTCGCCCAACGCAGGTAGCCTTCTTTGCAGTTGACATTCAACGCAGGTAGACAGTGGAGCAGTTGACATTCAGCGCAGATGCTCAGTGGAGCAGTTGACATGATCCAAAATTGCCTTGTTTTTGAGTGTTTTCAGGTGGAGAACTTTTTTTGAGTGCTGTGGTTTGCTGGCCTTGTTCCTCTAGGGGTAGGAACAACATGTTTAGGGACTTTGGATCCCTTAGATTATGGACATTTGATGCTTCATGCTGTAAGGCACAAAAATATCTATAACACATAAAGCGGACTTGAAGCTTATAAAAATTGCCCTATACCCTTATCGAGTTTGGAAGTTTGGTCAAATCAACGCTTTGGAGTGAATGGGGTCTGACCATTGAAAAGATTGACTGCAATAATGTGATGCATCATGGACCGTCGTATCGAGAGTCTAGATCGATGGTCCAGATGCGATCAACAAATGCATATCAGGGAGGTCAAGGACTAACAGTTTATGAATGTTGCGATAGCGCAGTGTGGCAGAATGTTGATATGCCGATAGTAATAAATCAGCGATCGAAGGAATCAGAAGTCAGGTGTCGGGAATCGGAGCTACAGAAAGGTCGGAAGAGTGGAACCGATCGTATTTATAGATGCAGGTGTATGAATTTTGAAGTCCGAACTAAGGGTTCGGAGCGAGTTTTCATGGTTTTCCCGTGTATTTCTTATATTCCGATAGATGAATGGTTAAAGGGGTTTTAAGGCTTAAAGGCCTATATGTAATGCTTCTGATAGTATAAAAGCCCCGATAAAATTATATGGCTCCAATTTAATGTAAGTCCACGATTGAAAGGCTCAAGGCCTAAAGAAATGCTTCCGATAGGCTTAGTGGGCCATAACCCACAGGGCTCAAGATCGATAATTTTTTAAGGAAATGGATTTTGGTTAACCCCCAAGATCTCTTTTCATCAAAAACCTAAGATAAAAAAAGGGACTAATATTATAAACCCGAGAAACTAATAAACCCAATGGTTTAATATTATAAACCCAAGGAATTATTGAACCCGACGGATAAATATTAAAAACATAAGGGATCAAGAAGTGCAAGAGATTGATATTACAAATACAATAGATTAATAAAGATGACCATGATTGATATTATAAAGCCAAGTTAATAATAAAGCCAAAGGATTAATACTAAAACCCCAAGGGATTATGAACCTAAGGAAATAATATTAAACCCAATGGACTAATATTATAAACCCAACATTGGTAAACCCTAATATAAATATTAGAAAGATTAAAATAAACATGGTTTATTTTCATGGTGAGACAACCCTTGTCACGATGTGACATTCAACCATGGTTGACCATGGTTGTCTATGATTGACAATGGTTGACCATGATCGATATTATAAACCTAAGGGAATAATAAACCCAAGGGATTGATATTATAAAGATGACCATGATTGATATTATAAACCCAAGTTAATAATAAACCCAAAGGATTAATACTAAAACCCCAAGGGATTATGAACCCAAGGAAATAATATTAAACCCAAGGGACTAATATTATAAACCCAACATTGTTAAACCCAAATATAAACACTACAAACACTAAAATAAACATGGTTTATTTTCATGGTGAGTCAATCTTGCCAAAATGCGACATTCAACTAAGGGACTAATATTATAAAACCAACATTGTTAAACCCAAATATAAATACTACAAATACTAAAATAAACATGGTTTATTTTGACGTTGAGAAAATTCTTGTCACAATGCGACATTCAACCATGGTTGACGATGTTTGGCTATGATTGACAATGGTTTACCATGATTTATATTATCAACCAAAGGGAATAATAAACCCAAGGGATAAATACTAAAACCCAAGGGATTATGAAGACAAAGGAATAATATTAAACCCATGGGACTAATATTATAAACTTCACATCGAGTAAAGGCAAATATCAATACTACAAACACTAATTATAAACCCAAATCAATAATAAACCGAAGGGAGTAATACTAAAACCCCAAGGAAATATGAACCCAAGGGAACAATATTAAGCCCAAGGGACTAATATTATAAACCCAATATTCGTAAACCCAAAAATAAACATTACAAACACTAAGTTAAACATGTTTTATTTTCATGGCGAGACAATCTTTGTCAAAATGTGACATTCAAGCATGGGACTAATATTATAAACCCAACATTGGTAAACCCAAATATAAATACTACAAACACTAAAATAAACATGGTTTATTTTGATGGTGAGACAATTCTTGTTATAATGCGACATTCAACCATGATTGACCATGTTTGGCTATGATTAACAATGGTTTACAATATTGATATTATAAACCAAACGGAATAATGAACCCAAGGGATTGATATTATAAACCCAAATGAAAAATAAACCCAAGGGATTAATACTAAAACCCCAATGAACAATAAACCCAAGGGATTATGAACCCAATGGAATAATATTAAACCGAAGGGCCTAATACTATAGACCCAACAATCGCAAACCCAAACATAAATACTACAAACATCAAAATAAACATGATTTATTTTGATCGTTAGACAATCCTTGTCAGAATGCGAGAATCAACCATGGTTGACCATGATTGATATTATAAACCTAAGGGAATAATAAACCCAAGGGATCGATATTATAAACCCAAAGGAATAATAAAACTAAGGGATTAATACTAAAACCCCAAGGGATTATGAATCAAAGGGAATGATATTAAACATGTGGGAATAATATTATAAACCCAATATTGATAAACCCAAATATAAATACTACGAACACTAAAATAAACATGGTTTATTTTGATGGTGAGACAATCCTTGTCACAATGGAACATTCAAACATGGTTGACCATGGTTGGCTATGATTGACAATGGTTGACCACGATTGACATTAAAAACCTAAGGGAATAGTAAACCCAACTTATTTACATTATAAACCCAAATGAATAATAAACACAATGGATTAATACTAAAACCCCAAGGGATTATGAACCCCAAGGAATAATATTAAGCCCAAGGGATTAATGCTAAAACCCCAAGGGATTATGAACCCAAGGGGATAATATTAAGCCCAAGGGACTAGTATTATAAACCCAACATTTGTAAACCCAAATATAAATATTAGAAAGACTAAAATAAACATGATTTATTCATGGTGAGACAATCCTTGTGACATTATGACATTCAACCATGGTTGACCATGATTGATATTATAAACATGAGGTAATAATAAACCCAGGGGATTGATATTATAAACCCAAATGAATAATAAACCCAAGGGATTAATACTAAAACCCCAAGGGATTATGAACCAAAGGGAATAATATTAAACGCAAGGGACTAATATTATAAACCCAACATTCGTAAACCCAAATATAAATATTACAAACACTAAAATAAACATCATTTATTTTCATGGTTAGAAAATCCTTGTGACAATGTGACATTCAAGCATGGTTGACCATGGTTGGCTATGATTGATAATGGTTTACCATGATCGATATTATAAACCTAAGGGAATAATAAACCCAAGGGATTAATATGAGAAACCGAAAGGAATAATAAAATGAAGGGATTAGTACTAAAACCCCAAGGGGTTATGAACCCAAGGGAATAATATTAAACCCAAGGGATTGATATAATAAACCCAAAGGAATAATAAACCCAAGGGATTTTTTTTTTTTCATGGTGAGACAATCGTTGTCACAATGTGACATTCAAGCACAGATGGCTATGATTGACAATGGTTTACCATGATCAATATTATAAACCTAAGGGAATAATAAACCCAAGGGATTAATATGAGAAACCCAAAGGAATAATAAACCCAAGCGATTGATATTATAAACCCAAGGGATTGATATAATAAACCCAAAGGAATAATAAACCCAAGGGATTATTATTTATTTTCATGGTGAGACAATCCTTGTCACAATATGACATTGAAGCATGGTTGGCTATGATTGACAATGTTTTACCATGATCGATATTATAAATCTAATGGAATAATAAACCCTTGGGATTAATATGAGAAACCCAAAGGAATAACAAAATGAAGGGATTAATAATAAGACCCCAACAGATTATGAACCCAAGGGAATAATATTAAATCCAAGGGACTAATATTATAAACATTAAAATAAACATGATCGACCATCATTGATTTACATATTGAGACAATTCTTATCACAATTCCATGTTGGGCCATGGTTGAAATTATAATAAACCATGTTTGACTTGGGAATAATAAACCCAAGCGATTGATATTATAAACCCAAAGGATTAATACTAAAACCCCAATCGATTATGAACCTAAGGCAATATTATTAAACAAAAGGGACTAATAATATAAACCCAAGGGAATAATGAACCTAAGGGATTGATATAATAAACCCAAAGGAATAATAAACCTAAGGGATTAAAACTAAAACCTCAAGGGATTATAAACCCAAGGAATTATTAATATTAAAAAGTTGAAGAACGAAGAAAACCAATAATTTGATATTATAAACCATTGGGAATTAATAAACCCAAGGGAAAAATATTAGAAACCAAAGGGATCAAAAATGGCAAGGGATTAATAGGAATTAATTTTTTAAACCCAAGGAAATAGTAAACTGAACCTAAGCCCTAAATCCATGGCATCAATATATAAACATAAATAATGCTATAACACAAAAAAATAATAAAAAACATAAACAAAAACCAATATAAGAAGCACATTGCAAACCATAAAGCACTAAAACATGATAAATCATCATTACATTAATAATAACACATTTATATCACTACATTATAAACAATAAATAGAATTTAAGCCATAAATACATTGATATCAATACATGAATGTATTAATAGTATAAATCTCAAGAATATTGATATAAACACGTAGAACATGAAATCCCAACAATAATATTATAAATGTAAACCCTGAAGAAAACCCCAAACCCATAGAGGAAACAATGAAAATAGCGTAAAGTCAAAGTAAAAAAGGCATGAGTGGAGAAGTGAGGCGTTGGCACATACTAACCATTGGATCTCAGTGATCAACAATCTAGATTAAACAACAGAGTAACTTAAAGGAACTATCGGAACCGTCCGATGGAGTAGATCAATGGTCATCACATATGGAAGAGTGCAGGAGTTAACACAGTAAAAAGGTGGGTTTATAACCTCGAGTGGTATTTCGGGTGGCAAAGCAGTGGTAAGTGGTATCGAGAGTTTTGGCTCCAATTCCACAAATCAGAGGACATGTAGCAGTGAAGGAGTGTGGGGAAACTGCTTTATTGGGTGGTTAACCCCCGTGTGTCTTGTCAACCCGAAATCTACCGTGAACCATTGGATCTTTCGGGAGAAGATCAACGACAAAGAAGTAATGCGACATACAAAGGAGCGCACCCGACGGTATTATATGGTGTAGTTAATATGTTTTGAGTTCCAATGTTAATCGTCCCAAAAATAATATTATAAATGTAAACCTTGAAGAAAACCCCAAACCCATAGAGGAAACAATGAAAATAGCATAAAGTCAAAGTAAAAAAGGGACGAGCGAAGAAGTGAGGCGTTGGCGCATACTAACCATTGGATCTCAGTGATCAACGGTCCAGATTAAACAACAAAGTAACTTAAAGGAACTATCAGAACCGTCCAATGGAGTAGATCGAAAGTCATCGCATATGGAAGAGCGCAAGAGTTAACACAGTAAAAAGGCGGGTTTATAAATGTTGGGTTGTGTCATATTCTTTCCACGACTAGCCCATGTAGTTAACCGGGGGGTTAGATGGGGGGCGGAGCCCCCCTTTTTTGCCCCGATTGTGTAGCAGGGAGGGGTCACAGGGGGTTTGAGGCATAGCTGTAACCCCACTTTATGGACCCTATGTTAGGTTGGGCGGACCCACCTATGGTTTTGTGCATGTTTTTCGCACAAGTTTTTTGGACGCGATGGTTTTCGGTCCATGGCATTGGACGTGATGGTTTTAGGTCCATGGTATTAGACTCGATGGTTTTCGGTCCATGGTATTGGATGCTTTGGCATGTATAAATATGTATTATAACATTGAAAGGAACATAATGAAAAATCAAGCTGGTAGTCCTGGTTTTGGGATCCAGGGGAAAATCTCTGTGTATATGTGTTTTATGTGTTATTCTCTCACATTGTTTATTTTATGTGTTTTAGAATTTTTATGCAGGTAATTTCTGTACAGGGTTAAAACCTACATTTGGTATCAGAGTTGTTTTGGCTTCAAGGGACGCCTTTGTTGCTGAGGGGTTTTGCTCGGGCCTGTGGTAGACCCTGTTCAGTGGGAGATCTGCAAGATCGATTCTGGTCGTGAAAGAAGATGGCGAGCAGTGGAAAGATAGAGATTGACCAATTTAATGGTCAGAGTTTTGAGTTGTGGAAACTCAAGATGGAGGATCTGTTGGTCAATAAAGATCAGTGGATCGCGATAGATCCAGGTACTAAACCAACGGGAGTGTCCGACAAAGAATGGAAGAAGTTGGATCGGAAGGCAAAGAGCACAATATGATTGTGTGTCTCAGATTTAGTATTGTTGAATGTATCAGGGGAAGCTACGATGAAGGCTTTGTGGGACAAGTTAGGGACTTTGTACCAATCTAAGTCTCTGGTGAATAAACTGCTCTTACGGAAAAAGCTGTATAACCTGAGGATGAAAGAAGGAGACTCGGTGATAGAGAATTTGAACGCATTTAATACTGTGGTAAGTCAGTTAGCATCTATTAATGATATTAAAATTTCAGATGAAGATAAGTGCATCAGTTTGTTATGTTCTCTACTAGATTCGTGGGATAGTCTGGTTATTGCAATAGGTAGCAATGCAACTGCCTTGCAGTTTGATAAAATAGTCTCATCCTTGCTAACAGAGGAGATGAGACGAAAAAAATATGGAGAGCCAGAATGGTGATGCCTTGTCTGTACGAGGACGGTCCCAGAAGAGAAACAAAAATAATTCGTCGAGTGGGAGATCTAAATCTCCAGGAAAACCTGTAAAGGTGGTGTGCTAGAAATGTGGAAAGGAATGGCACTAAAAAAGGGACTGTAAATCTAAAGCTCCTGATAAAGGAAAGGGATTTGATGATGCTCCTTCTACAGAGGCGAAAACCGCCTCAGATGAAGGTGGGGATGTGTACTTGGCTTCTTCAAGTACACATGTAGATCACGAGGCATGGTTGATTGACTCAGGTGCATCCTTTCACTTCACTCCCCATGGAGAGTGGTTCTATGAGTATGAGAAATATGATGGTGGTTATGTCTTCTTGGGGGATGACAGGAATGCTAGAATCATTGGTCGTGGAAAAGTAAAGTTGGAGTTGCAAGGTGGAAGGGTTAAAACACTTCTGGGTGTTCTGCATATTCCTGCATTAGCTAGAAATTTGATTTCTGTAAGCAAGCTGGATGATGCAGGTGTAAAAACAGTGTTTGAGAAGGATACCTGCAAGATGGTTCGGGGAACACTGGTATTGATGCGGGGAGTTCGGATTGAAACTCTGTACAAGCTATGAGGTAGCACTGTTGTTGATGGGTGCATCAGTTCTGTGGTTCCTAAAAGTGGAACAGAAAATCTAGTGGTCTCTGGAGGGAAGACCATGCTGTGGAATCAAAGGCTTGGACATACTGGAGAGAAGGGCCTTCGAATACTTCATGGTAAAGGTATGGTAGAAGGTATGAGTAATAGCTCTCTGGATTTTGATTTTTGTGAAAATTGTGTATATGGGAAGCAGAAATGGGTGAGTTTCCCCTCTGGTGGTAAAAGGGTGAAACAGATATTAGAGCTTTTGCACAGTGACGTGTTTGGACTTGTGAAGGTTCCATCACTGGGTAAGTCTATATACTATGTATCATTTATAGATGACCTCTCAAGGAATACATGGATATATTTCCTTAAGAAGAAATATGAAGTCTTTGATAGGTTTAAAGAATTTAAGGCTCTGGTGGAAAACCAGATAGATAAGAAGATAAAGGTGCTAAGGACAGATAACGGTGGAGAGTTTTGCAGTAAGGAATTTGAAGAATTCTACAAGAAGTGTGGTATAGCACTGCAGAAGACTGCTCCATATACATCTCATCAAAATGGAATTGCAGAAAGAATGAACAAGACATTGATGGAAAGGGCAAGAAGCATGCTCAGTGGTGCCGGGTTAGGACAAGAATTTTGGGCAAAGGTGGTGGAGACAGCATGTTACCTGGTCAACAGATCACCTTCATCAGCGTTGGAGGTGTTGGATACCTATAGTAATAGGTTTCATATTTCATGATTGATTATTGAAAATCCAAATATGCTCTGCTTTGTTAGCACAAAGATCCCATATTTCCAGGTAATCAGAGGTGTGTGAAATTACTTCAGATATTGAGAACCTTATTACATTTTTGTGGATGATTCAACAGTCTAATCTGGATCATGCCATGTTTCAATTTTGAGTTGTAGAATAGAGAAAGAAGTCTGTCCAAACAGCTTAATCTTGGCAGACAAGTAGTTCAGGTAGAGAAACAAAGGTTCCCAAAAGCCTAATCTGGGACCTTGGAAGAGATAAGGGTAGAAGCAGATAGAGTAAAAAAGGAAAAAGCCAAAGAAAAGAAAAGGCAATTGAGGGTTGCAAGTCCAAGTGCCCCTCCATGAAGAAACAAAAAATGCTAGGTGAAATAGTGGGTAGGCAGTTGTGGTTGCAGAAAAGACATATTCACCATCACATAGTTGTCAAAGATGTTTTGCCAAGGCAATGAACATATCAGCAAAAAAGGTGGTGAAATTCATGGTCTCACAGCAGAGCATCACTAACTTTTCTCTTCCCCCCTACTCCATTGCTAACACCCCCTTTCTAAATCCCCCACCTTCACTTGTACTAACTCCTAATTCTACTATCTAGCTCCCCTATTTTACCCCTACCCCTAATAATACTAACACTAAGGTGTATAAAGCCCCAAATTTTATGTATATTCCCTCCCCTAGGCATAATAGCCGTGTATTTTCAAAAGGGACCAAATGGCACCTGGCCACTTTGGTGAACCTTTTTCACCCCTTTCCCCTCTGCTGCAAGTTATTTTTACCCTCAAATTCACCTCTGCATGGGCAAAACCCCTCTCCAAGACCCTTTAGCCTACAAAAATCTTTGCAAAAGGTCCCTAAGGTAAAAAACCCGCCTCTGGCACGTTTCCCAATCCCACCACATTACGGGTTAAGCAAGAAAAGATCAAAAAATCATTCAAAACCCACTAACCTATAGTTTTGAGCCCAAATATTAAAATGAATATTTTATTCCGCTGGCGGGACCCTTCCCCAACATGCTCGACCAGTCGGGAGGCCCGCCAGCCGTCAGATCTCCAGCGCCCAGATCTAAGGGTGGGCGGTCAATTTCAGATCTCAATATGCCGACCTTTAGCGTCCGGGGAAAGTGGTTTTACCTGTCCCGTACAATGGACGCGTGGCGGGCGCTAAGGTTGTTCGGAGCCCTCCTCCCACTTACCGCCTTTGCCCAAAGGTGGTGCGGGGAACCCACTTACCGCCACCCCGTATACCGCTACCCCACGTCATGCCTACACGTCATGTCCACGCCGCTCTGACGTCACCCCGCCGGTGCCCGCCCCCATCGTCCCTTGGTCCTCCACGCTGGCCCGCCTTTGCGCCCGCCCGCCACCGTGTCCTGCCGACCTGGCTAACACCTCAGCATCCACGTCACCCCTCACCTGGGCCCCGCCATGACGTCATGCTGACGTCATCGGCGGAAAAGCGCCAAATTCATACTTTTGCCAAATTTACCGATTTAAACGGCTAAACGCATATTTTTCGATTATTTTACATGCGAAGCTGAACTAGCCGTTGTCAAGCCTGCTGCCGCGAAATCTTGCATTCAGCCATCAAATTCGACAAGTAAACCGGTCAAAGTTCGAGGCTTGACTGCATTAAGCCTTTGCAACCCAGCCAGCAAGCTTCCAGGTCGATTTGCCAGGTATTTTGCCGTCTTCTCCCATTCTGCCCGTGAATTCCAATTTTCTGCAAAAATCACCATTAAAGTCTGCTAAAAACTCTGAATTTAGCTCTACCTAAGCACCCAAATCAGACATAAGCAACCTGTACCATCCATTAGCCCCAATTCAGCTCTGTACAAACCAGCTTGCGGGTTAAAACTGCAGAAATCGCCCTGAAGTGCCCGGCATTGTTCCTTGTTGCCAAGTACTGGTTACCTACACTCTTCCTGTACAACTACTAATACCTCAGTAAGCCTTCCCTTAGACAATCCACATTCCTGAAATTCATCAGTACTTTGCTAGCTTCAGAACAATTTCACACCAGAAGAAGACATCACACCAATTGCATCTACCTGCTGCTCAAAGTCTTCAATAGATTCATCAAAGCTTTGCATCCTACTGCACCCTTTCAGACTGTATCATGGCAGCATCTGCATCCTCCTCCCTCAATGTCACTCCACTGAGTCAAACCAATAAGGAACTGGAAGCTATGCAATTAGTTGACAAAGACTGTCTCATAAATGATTTTGAGGGAAACAGAGACTTTTTGAAGACCTTCACCACATTAAGGGAAGACTATAAGGCAGGACTTGGTACAGATGGGATATGGGAGTCAAACCTGCCCTATTACTGCCTCCCAGCTGTGAATGTTTTCCCTGAAATCATTCACTTATGTGCTCAAAATTATGATCAGGAGCACAAAGCTGTCAACACTCAACTAGGGAGGATTTTGTTCTATATAAACGCTGACACCATCAACAAAATGCTGCACTTCGAACAGACAGAGTTATTAGTCCCTTTCTCCATGAGATCTTTAGTGGAAGAAGGTGAGAAGATGACCAGTGAAGAGCTGCAGAAGGTCACCAGAAACTACATGTGGCCTGAGAACCAGCCTACAGGGCCACCTCCTTATCCACATGAGCACTTCAATGACTCAAGCAGGCTGCTCCTGGACATGATAGCCTATGTGCTAGGCTACCAGAGCAGCAAGCATGTGGATCTAGCCATGCTTGTAATGCTATCTGCCTACAGCCCACGACAACCCCCTGCCCGAAAGTACAACTTTGCCAAGTTCATAGCCAATAAGATCCATGATCAATTGTGCAAATTGGACAGACAAGGAGTCTTTAGATATTCAACATACATCTACCACCTGTTCATGTATCATCACTCTGAAGCTTTCCCATGCTATATCAGAAGGCTGAACAACAAAGGGGAGAGAAGATCAGTCATTTTCTGGACCTCAGTCTATCATGAAATCACAAATTCACCCTACAGCTATTGTGAATTTGTAGATCAGTTTGTATACCCAGTCTCCAGCATACTTATGAAATCCCCTCCACCTAGAATATCAAATGAGATCAAGAAAGCTTTACAGCTTTCTAAGAAGTACAAAGTAGGTGATTGGTACCTATATGAACACCACACTGTGTTCAGAGTGTATGGGTGTGAGCTCTGTCCATACAGACTACCTAAGTATGTTCCCATGAGATTATTTGCCTTGGAATATTACAGGCAATTAATCCAGTCAGACCTCACCCACTTCCACAGCTCAAAGAAAAAAGCACACCTTAACTTCAAAAATGAGCTGGGCCCTTTTATCATGAATAAGAAGGAAGGATGGGAGGCTGCAGATTTGATCCTAAAAGACAAATATAAGTTGTCTTACAGTTTCCGATGGGTCCCATATGACCCTCAAGGTTTCATCACTGCCAGGAGAACAAAGTACAGACTCCTAGCCATCAAACACTGCCACTATCCACATCTAGAGCAGTATGCAAACTTACAAGAATGGCAGTTGGATACCCTTGTTGAGAGCTTGTCTGAAGAGGAAAGAATAGCTAAGAATATGAAAGAACTTGAAAAAACTATTGACCTGGACTATGTGATCCAGGTACCTTTCAAGCTGCCTCAAACATCAGGAGGAGGAACCTCAGTTACCAGGACAGCGCCGCCAACAACAGCACCAGGCTTGGATAAGGGAAAGGGAAAGATGGACGCTGAAGATGAAGCAAAGAAGCAGCAGTCAGAGCAGGAAAAGCAACAACAAGAGCAAGAAACAGGGCAGCAAGAAGAACAAACCGGTCTGCCACAAACTGGGCTGCCAGAAACCACCTTATTGCAGACACCACCCCCTCAAGTGGAGCCCATAACCACTTCAATTTTACAGACCCCGGCACATGAAGAAAGGGGAACCAAAAGACAAAGAGAAGAGTCCACTCCCCTCAGTGGATCCTCCCAACAACCAGAAGCTAAAAGGCAGAGGGCAGACTCCCCAGAAGTAGAAGACATTACTGAAGATGTCTTAAATGATACAGCCAAGGATAGGGAGGGCAGCCAACACACAGGGACTAGTTCCTTTCAGCAGGAGCAGAATCTACAACTTGGCTTGGAGGTATCATCTTCTTCCCAACAAATCCAGAAGCTCAAAGGTCCCAAGGCCACCTTCAAATAAATCAAGGCAGCAAATGAACTATTGAGGGCTGAGGTTTACAAACAATTCATAGATGCCACTCCAGCCCAACAAGAAAGATTGATGTCGGTCTACGACTTCAAAGAGGAGAAGATGATATTCAGCCATTTCAAACCTAAGGGGCCCAACCCAATGTCCACTGTTGATTTCATCAAAACAAGGGTGGAGGTCTTGGCCAGAGACATACATCCTATGGACCAAATTGAGCTCCATAAGCAGACTGGAGAAATGGTCTATGCCACCTTGGTAGATAAGGCCACATTAGCTCATGAGCTGAAAGAATCCTTGAAGCACACAAATACTCAACTGGATTTTGAGAGATTGTCTTCCAAGGCCAAGGATAACAGGATAAAATCTCTTGAAGAGATTATTGTTGATCTAGGGCATAACCCTAGTGACCCAACCGGGGTAAAAGCCCTCCTAAAGAAAAAGGAGGATGATCTCAATGCCATGAAGAGGAGATTGAAGCTGTCACCTACAGAACATCCTCAGACATCTGAACTCCAAAAAGAAAAACAAGTTGATCAACAACTTGATCTACTATTGCAGCAGGATCAAAGGATCCAAGAGCTAGAGGGGGAGCTGGAGAAGTCATATCAGGACAAACAGGGAGCATCCACGCTATCAACTCCCCCAACAGATTCTACAGCAGCAACAGGTTCTGGGGCAGCAGTGGCCCCTACAACAGCTAATACAGTTGACCAGCCCAGCATAGAAGAACTAACTGAGGCTGTTAAGCAAATGGAGCTACAAGCAGATGAGATAAGGAAGGCAAAAGAAAAACTGGCAGAGATAGATGCCAAATATGACCAGTCTAAAATGACAGTGGCAGAACAGGGCAGACAGATCAAGACCCAAAAGGACAGAATCAAAGCCCTGGAGAAAGAGCTTGATCTCAAAAACACCATGGCTGAGATCAAGAGGATCTTATGGAATAAGATCACCAAAAGCATGATTAAACAGTGGAAATCACTCAAAACAATCCATGAACATATGGATTTAATTGTGCAAGCTCAGATAGATATCCAGAAGGCTAAGACAGCACTAGGAAATAGGCCTGAACAGGCAAGCCAACTGATAGACTTTCTGAACAGGCAAGACAAAGATGAGCTGGCAGCAGTGGGAATCACCAACAGAACGGAGGCCATCCTTATGACCAAAAAGGTGCTAACACTCAGAGGATATGTGCAGACAGCAGAAAGGAGAAGCTATGAGATACAGACTGAAGTTGAAGACTTCAAGCTCAGAATGGGAATGCTACAGGCAAGAGGAATGCCTAGCTTATTGAGTGGTACAGGGAAATTGATCAGCAGGGATCAATTTACAAATAGGATGGCCGCATACATAGAAAATCAAATCACTGCATCCAGCAGTGCTTCTGAAGAAACTGTTCCTCCCACAGGACAGAGTTTGTACACTCAGCTTGAAGGGTCATTTTTTATTGAAACTGAAGTTAATCATCTATTTGAAACTCCTCCCAGTTTTTTCAAATACACAGAGCTTGATGAGACATTGATTAAAATGCGAAGGCATCAAATGCCCAAGGAGGACTGGTGGCAAGCCATGCTCCAGATTCTGCCACGGTAGTTGCAAAGCTCCAGGTCAAAAGCCAGCTCAGGTCACCACAAGACAAGTATAAAGTGGTCAGTGACTGGAAAATATTTAAAAAGTGATTCATCACTAACAGTGACAGCAATTTTGATGGGACAGAACCAATAGTGCAAAAGGAAATAAGCGGGTACATACAGTGACAATTTTGGGAATTAATACCCACAGGAAAAGGCAGAGGCTGAGCCAACTCAGCCAGACCAATGACTCACCACCAGCGGCAGTCAAAGGTACAGCTGACAGGCCCGAGACACAGTGTACCAGCCTACAGCCGGGTTTTCTATGCATTAACTCCAAATATTCAGACCGACTTAGCTATTCCTACAAAGCTAAAATATCTTCTGACAGAGCATTAAAATGCCTGTACTATGTATTAAATGCTGCATTAAATTCTGCCCATAATATCTTAGATAGTTGGTAAGGAAGTAAATCTGAGATAACCGAGGACTCAGATATTTTGTAAAGAACCACAAGTATATATTCACCCTTCACAGCAGTGAAAGGGGTTGGTTGATGGTTATTATTTTCTTAGAAGAGCTCTAGCTCGTTGTAACATTTTCCAGAGAATTAATACAAAGGAAGTATGGAATTTCCAAGGCTCGGTGTTATTTGATGTCTTGTGGTGAAGGATGCATGTTACAGGATTCCATGGGTGTTGCATAAAACTATAAGTATTCTCAAATCTCTTTGTTGTGTCTGTTTGAGTCTTTTGTTCTCTTTGTTGTTCTTATGTTTTACACTTGATAGCAAGGTAAAAGGATAGTACCAGGATTTAACCATGTTTACCCTGGACTCAAACTGAGCTATTTTGTATGTTTTCCTCAAATACAGTAATAGAATTGTAATTCTTAATTGCTGCAATTCAAAACTGTGTTTTTATTGTAACAGCCATTCTCAGGGATTCAACTTTGCCCCTAAGACCTCTGTTTTCTCTTCTTAAAGCTATCTGTTGGGAACATATAGATAAATAGTGAAAATTCTTAAATGCTTTCACTGTTCGTGCTAACTGTTTCCAGTCTTTAAATCAAAAAATCTGTTCTATTAAGCACCCAAATGGCCCTGTAAGTCCCATCTTTCATCTCGAATTTTCAAACACATACAGCTACAGACTCCATTGCCCAATGGTACTCAACTTCTCAGAAAACTACTTCACTAGAACCTAAAAGGAATTTCACCAACCAAACATAAACAAAACACAGTGCATAATAGCTAGCCTAAAACCCTACAACAAACAGTTACAAATCATAAAGAGAGAGCCCTCTCTGATCACTGTTAGGCTAGAAGCAGTGATCCAAAGACTGGTTAGTGGTTACCCCGGCCGTATTCCCTTGGGAGTCATAGGGAACAACCTGGGTGTTAACATAATTGGCGACTCCACTGGGGACTTAAGACTATTCAATCATTATCTATCTTCCAAAGCGTTCATCAAGCCTGAAACTAGCCAAGACATCTTAGGACTGTTTCTCAGTCTTAGGGAAGAGCTAACTAGGGAAACTTATCCTGGCCTTGAAACATATATAGTCATTCCAGAGTTCTTATTTAGCCCTTGTAAATACGAAACTTCTGTATAAAGCTCTGAAAGAACACTTAGAAGCTGGCTCCTAAAAGAAACCCAAGGCATACTAGGGCACATCCTGACCCTGATCAGCCTATCATTGTTAATAATCCAAATATCATCACAAAAAACATAAGGAAACAGCACAAGCAGGAGAGGCCTGCTGATCCAGTCATAAGTTTAGACCAACCTATCCTCATACCAACTCCTTGTAAAGTCCTTTTCCGCTCCACACCTAATTCCCCTAGTTCATCATCAACACCTCAAAGTCCTCCTTTCCCATCTTCACCTTCTGCACATAATCTTTCAATCAGTTTCCCTCTTGTTACCCCTGTTGTACCTGTGATACCAGCTGGCCCATTTGTCCCTATTAACCCTATAAATCCCATAAATATGGCTAACAGATATGCACCTCTGCAGATACCAGCCAATGCTCCAGCTCTACCCCAAGACTACCAAACTAGACTCTCATTTTTTGACTCCCAGGGCCCTATGACAGCTACCCAGCATGCTAAGAAGATGCAAGATCACTTTGAGACCTTTGAAATAGATGATGACAGTGTTAGAATGAGAATTTTTGTCCAAAGCCTAACTGGGGATGTCAGAACTTGGTTTAGATCCTTGAATGCAAATTCCATTGCAACCTCTGAGGTTCTATACCAAGAATTTACCAACAGATGGGAGAAAAAGAGAGACCCACACCATATACTTGGTGAATACAACACCATTAGAAGAGGTCCCCAAGAAACGGTTTTGGAATATTGTGCTAGGTTCAACAACATATACAATGCTATTCCCCAGAACTTAAGGCCGCCTCCTGATTTGGCCCTTTATAATTTCCCTGATGGTTTTGATTCTGATATGGCCTATCAGTTGAGAGAGAGAGACCCTCCAACCCTTGCAGAAGCCCAAAGAGTTGCAGTCACTGTAGAGGCCAACCTAATTGCCAAAAGAAACAGGGCAAAGCTGGAAAAGAAGGTTGGTTTCAAGGAAGAGCCCTCTGGCTTTGATCAGAAGTTGGATGCAATACTAAACAGCATGAAAAGACTAGGAGAGAGAGTGGAATCAGTAGAAAGAAAGTCATCCTGGGAAGCACCACAAAACAATACTCCTAGAAACCCAAATTTTAGGAGAACACAGAACCCCAATATAGGAAAAACAGGGGCTGACCAAGATATCAGACCCCCTTTTCAAGAAAATTATGCAGAAACTTCCTCGGCTAATCAGCTCAATGAAGATCCGGAGATCAATCTAATAGGGCTGGATGGTAAAAGCCATGTTTTCCTAACACAAGAAGACCATGATGAGGATGAAAACAAAACATTCCAAACACAATCAGGAGAATCCTTTGACTTCAAGCAAGGATATGATACTGCTGTATATGAAGTCCATAAGCAGTACAAACTAAGAAGTCGGACTGTGAATGCAAATCAGCCAGAAAAGGTAAAGGATAAACAACAATCTAAAGAAGACTCAGTCACTGAACCTAATGACAAAACAAACTTGCCTGCAAAGGAAGTAGTGGTTGAGGAGGTCACTGAATTACTGCCTACACCACAAGAGCCCACAGCAACTTCATCCTCTCACCCAAATCCGAACATCACCCCTCAAGACATGGGCATGAGGGGCAGGTTCCAAAATCAAGATGAAATCCAACCAGAAGAGTCATTGAACAAGGAAAGGACTGCTGTCCGTGACCTTAAAATTCAGGTGGATAAACCCTTTGACTTAGGAGTAGAGATTGGCAAGTTAAAGGTAGCAATTCCCCTCTCAGAGTTAGCAAAGCATGACATATACAAACAACAGATCAAAAAATCCCTTCAGCTCACCAACAACAAAGATGATGTAAATGTGCTAGATGACACTCCAGAATTACTGTTTGGTCCAGAGGTAGATGGAAAAACAGTAGTCACAGGGGTTTTACCTTTCTATGTCAGTTTGCACGTTCATGATAAAATACTGCACAATGCAATGTTTGACTCAGGTGCATCTCATAACCTCATGCCAAAAGCAGTCATGGAAAGATTAAATTTGGATATAACAAGACCATACAAAGACCTGTTTTCTTTTGATTCTAGTCAAGTCAAATGCTTGGGCCTGATTAAGGATTTGTGTGTGTCCTTGGTCCAATTTCCCAACAAAACCATTTTAATGGATGTTGTTGTTGCTGATATCCCACCCAAATATGGAATGCTCTTATCAAGATCATGGGGAGCCAAGCTCCAAGGCTCCCTGCAATTAGACATGTCATATGCAACCATCTCTGTCTTTGGACAACCCAAAAGACTTTATAGGGAAACACTCATGAAATACATGGTCAGCAGTGAAGAAAAACCTCAAAACTTTCCAATATATGCTGTCCATTCAGACATAGACTCCTTCATTCTCTTCAATGACAGCACAAGCTCCTTAAACGATGACATTAAGACTGAAATACCCATACAGGAACAAAACATCGGTCAAATAAGTGACACCTGCCAAATTTCAATCAGCCCAACAGTACCCATTCACCCTCCTCTAGTTGTAAAAAATGGTCAAACAAATGATGAAATTATTCTAGGAGACAAATGGAAAAAGAAACCTCAACTCATGCTCACATGGCCATCCCATGAAAAGAATTTAAGATCCCCTGACCAGCAAGATAGTCTGTGGGTCCTAGAGTTTGATGGCTCAGTGAACAAGTTAGGGGCAGGAGCCGGGGTGTGGATACATAACAAAGAAAAAGCCTGTGCACAAGGCCGGGCTTATAGATTGAACTTTAAATGCACTAACAACATGGCAGAATATGAAGCTCTGCTACTAGGTCTCAAGATTGCAAAATCATTACAAGCACATAGCCTCTCGATCATGGGGGACTCTGATCTAGTAATTCAACAAGTAAAAGGGGATTTTGTCACCAATGACAAAAGATTAAGGTCCTATAGGTCTGCTGTAATTGAAATATTAGAAACTTTCTCCGAGTTTGTTATCACAAAGATTCCAAGGGGCCACAATCTCCATGCTCACAGCTTGGCAACATTTGCCAGCACCTTCAAATTCCCATTACAACCCAACAATTGTTTCACAGCAGAGGTCAAATATAGGCCTTCTATCCCAAACAATGTCAAAGAGTGGCAGGTTTTTGAGAATGATAGGCAAATAAACAACTTTTTAACCTTGCAACAAGAGTTTACAGGATTAAATATTGACCTTGAGACAGCAAGTCAATCTCAAACTACTGATGGAGCAAGTCAATCACAATTACAGTTTCAACAGTCTGCTCACCCAATGTCACCTAGGACAGCAAAACAACTACTCAGTCCAACCATTTTCAACAAAGAAAACATTCAGCAAATTCACCAAATTGATTGTGAAGAGCTGGGCAGTGCTGAAGATGAAATCATACAACTCAAAGACAATCTTCTTCCAGCAGGCCTTACCCCACTAGAGGATATTTTTGACTCAAATGATGTCTCCAGGAAACCAAAGATGCAGCCATTAGATGCAACAATTGAAGAATGTAACATTGGTACCACTGACAAGCCTAAAATAATAAAGCTATCTGCTGCTTTACCCCCTGACCAAAAACCCAAATATGTTGACCTCTTTAAAGAGTTCCAAGATGTCTTTGCCTGGGGTTATGAAGACTTGAAGTCTTATGATACCTCTGTCATACAGCACACCATTCCCTCAAGCCTAATCAAAAACCATTCAAACAGAAATTGAGGAGAATCAATCCTGTGCTTCTTCCTTCCATTGAAAAGGAATTACAAAAAATGTTCAAAGCTGGGATCATAGCACCAATCAGGTTCTCTGACTGGATTTCAAATTTGGTCCCTACAAGAAAGAAAACTGGTGAGATTAGACTCTGTGTAGACTTAAGGAATTTGAACCTAGTGTCACTCAAAGACAACTATCCCTTACCCAAAATGGACCACATCCTTCAAAGAGTAGTAGGAGCCTCAAGAATATCATTGTTGGATGGCTTCTCAGGTTTCAATCAAATCCTGGTACACCCTCATGATCAAGACAAAACTGCATTTACTACCCCATGGGGAACTTTCAAGTATGTGAAAATGCCCTTTGGATTGAAGAATGCAGGGGCAACATTTCAAAGAGCAATGGACATTGCTTTTGCAAAAGAAATTCATGATTTCCTGGTCATTTACTTAGATGATCTTACACCCTTCTCAAAATCTGACCAAGAACATTTGAAACATTTAAGACAGATTTTCATAACATGCAGAAAATATGGCATTTCCTTAAACCCCAAGAAGTCTTTATTTGGTTTGGAAGAAGGGAAACTTTTAGGCCACATCATTTCAAAAGATGGCATAAGAATTGATCCAGATAGGATACAAGCGATCCTACAAATGCCTCACCCTAGGAATGTCAAAGAGTTGCAAGGATTCTTAGGAAAACTCAATTTTTTAAGAAGGTTCATCCCAAATTTAGCAGAATTGATCAGACTATTAAACAATATGCTAAAGAAAGATTCAAAGGTTAAGTGGACTGTGGAAGCAAAGCAAGCCTTTGAAAGCATAAAACTGGCTTTAACCCAAACCCCAGTATTAACTAACCCTCAGTTTGACAGAGACTTTATCATTTTCTCCTTTGCCTCCCAACATACTATTGCTGCTGTTTTATTGCAGAAAGATGATCAAGGGAATGAAAAGCCCATTGCCTTCTTCAGCAGAGCTCTTAGAGATGCTCCTTTGAAGTACCAAATAATGGAAAAACAAGCCTATGCATTAATCAAAGCTATAAAAGATTTTAGGATCTATATCCTTTACTCTCATGTTGTGGCTTATGTACCAAGTCCTATTGTCAAAGACATTCTCACCCAAGAAAACTTAGAGGGAAGGAGGGGAAAATGGATTGCAAACATACTTGAATTTGACATTGAAATAAAGCCTACAAAGTTGATAAAAGGGCAAGGTTTGGCTAAGTTAATGACAGAAGCAAATTTCCAAGCCTTAGATATAAACCAACTGGACAGTGAAACAGAGCTGGCGACTCCAAAGATCAATGTAGCCTTTGAACAATCTCCATGGTACTCTGATATCTGTTATGTGTTACAAAACCTGTGTGCTCCCCCAGGACTGTCCAGAACTAAGTCTAGGTTCCTAAAAATGAAAACATCCAAATTCTGTGTGTTAGATGAGAATCTACTTTGGAAAAACCATGAAGGTATTTTGCTGCACTGTCTTCTTGAGAATGAAACTGATAAAATTATGCAAGAATTCCATGCTGGAGACTGTGGTGGACATCTGTACTGGAAGTCCACTGTAGACAAGATATTAAGGGCTGGTTATTACTGGCCCACTATGTTCTCAGATATGAAGAAATTCACAACATCATGCCACAAGTGCCAACTGTTTGAAGGCAAAAGACAGCTGCTGCCACTTCCTTTGAGGCCCATTGCAACAGAGAGACCTTTTCAACAATGGGGCTTAGATTTCATTGGAGAAATTCACCCCTCATCTTCAGGACAACACAGATGGATTCTAACAGCAACAGACTACTTTACCAAGTGGATTGAAGCTGCCCCATGCAGACAAGCAAATGACTCAGTGATCATTCAATTCTTAGAGAACAATATACTGGCCAGATTTGGCTGCCCAGACAAGATAATAACAGACAATGTTGCTGCCTTCAGATCCAAGAAAATGGTAAACTTTTGCCATAAATTTCATATTACTTTGGGCCATTCTACAGCTTACTATCCTCAGGGAAATGGTCTTGCTGAATCATCAAACAAAAGCCTGATAAACATCATTAAGAAAGTGCTGGAAGAAAACAAAAAGAACTGGCACAAGAAACTAGTAAATGCTTTATGGGCAGACAGATTAACCACCAAAAGATCAATTGGGACCAGCCCATATGAGTTAGTCTACGGATTAGAGGCCAGATTTCCTTCATCACTAGGGGTGCCAGTTATGAAACTTCTACAAGAAAGTCAAGCAGAGCCAAATGACATGCAAAGAAGGATCAACCAGATAATCTGTTTACAGCAGACCAGAGAACAAGTTTTCAGCAGAGTGCAAATACTACAAGAAAAACTGAAAAAGGCCTTTGACAGAAGAACCAAGGCAGAAGACTTCAATCTAGGAGACAAAGTTCTAAAGTGGGATGCAAGAAGAGAAGAGAAAGGGAAACATGGGAAATTTGATTCCTTGTGGAAGGGACCATTTGCTGTCCAAGCAGTGCAAGGTAATAACACTTATTTCCTTAAAAGCTTGACTGTGACTGAACTAGATGAAGGTCCTGTCAATGGCAGGATGCTGAAGCACTATTATGATGGTTCAATATGATAAGGATCCAAAGGTTCATTGTATATAGGCAATTGTACATATTCTCTTTTGATTTATATTGTATAAAGAGGTTTTCCCAAGTGCTGCAACTAGCAGCAACAGGCAGATAATATCAGAGGTTCTCCAAGAAAGAAGCACACTATTTTGACAGGTTACATGCATCAGATCTCAAAGATTAAGATGGACATTCAAGGAACAAGGCAATCTGACCTGCTGTTCTTGGTCTTTCAAAAGAAAAACCATCCCCATGTGGAGCCACTGTTGGATACCTATAGTAATAGGTTTCATATTTCATGATTGATTATTGAAAATCCAAATATGCTCTGCTTTGTTAGCACAAAGATCCCATATTTCCAGGTAATCAGAGGTGTGTGAAATTACTTCAGATATTGAGAACCTTATTACATTTTTGTGGATGATTCAACAGTCTAATCTGGATCATGCCATGTTTCAATTTTGAGTTGTAGAATAGAGAAAGAAGTCTGTCCAAACAGCTTAATCTTGGCAGACAAGTAGTTCAGGTAGAGAAACAAAGGTTCCCAAAAGCCTAATCTGGGACCTTGGAAGAGATAAGGGTAGAAGCAGATAGAGTAAAAAAGGAAAAAGCCAAAGAAAAGAAAAGGCAATTGAGGGTTGCAAGTCCAAGTGCCCCTCCATGAAGAAACAAAAAATGCTAGGTGAAATAGTGGGTAGGCAGTTGTGGTTGCAGAAAAGACATATTCACCATCACATAGTTGTCAAAGATGTTTTGCCAAGGCAATGAACATATCAGCAAAAAAGGTGGTGAAATTCATGGTCTCACAGCAGAGCATCACTAACTTTTCTCTTCCCCCCTACTCCATTGCTAACACCCCCTTTCTAAATCCCCCACCTTCACTTGTACTAACTCCTAATTCTACTATCTAGCTCCCCTATTTTACCCCTACCCCTAATAATACTAACACTAAGGTGTATAAAGCCCCAAATTTTATGTATATTCCCTCCCCTAGGCATAATAGCCGTGTATTTTCAAAAGGGACCAAATGGCACCTGGCCACTTTGGTGAACCTTTTTTCACCCCTTTCCCCTCTGCTGCAAGTTATTTTTACCCTCAAATTCACCTATGCATGGGCAAAACCCCTCTCCAAGACCCTTTAGCCTACAAAAATCTTTGCAAAAGGTCCCTAAGGTAAAAAACCCGCCTCTGGCACGTTTCCCAATCCCACTACATTACGGGTTAAGCAAGAAAAGATCAAAAAATCATTCAAAACCCACTAACCTATAGTTTTGAGCTCAAATATTAAAATGAATATTTTATTCCGCTGGCGGGACCCTTCCCCAACATGCTCGACCAGTCGGGAGGCCCGCCAGCCGTCAGATCTCCAGCGCCCAGATCTAAGGGTGGGCGGTCAATTTCAGATCTCAATATGCCGACCTTTAGCGTCCGGGGAAAGTGGTTTTACCGGTCCCGTACAATGGACGCGTGGCGGGCGCTAAGGTTGTTCGGAGCCCTCCTCCCACTTACCGCCTTTGCCCAAAGGTGGTGCGGGGAACCCACTTACCGCCACCCCGTATACCGCTACCCCACGTCATGCCTACACGTCATGTCCACGCCGCTCTGACGTCACCCCGCCGGTGCCCGCCCCCATCGTCCCTTGGTCCTCCACGCTGGCCCGCCTTTGCGCCCGCCCGCCACCGTGTCCTGCCGACCTGGCTAACACCTCAGCATCCACGTCACCCCTCACCTGGGCCCCGCCATGACGTCATGCTGACGTCATCGGCGGAAAAGCGCCAAATTCATACTTTTGCCAAATTTACCGATTTAAACGGCTAAACGCATATTTTTCGATTATTTTACATGCGAAGCTGAACTAGCCGTTGTCAAGCCTGCTGCCGCGAAATCTTGCATTCAGCCATCAAATTCGACAAGTAAACCGGTCAAAGTTCGAGGCTTGACTGCATTAAGCCTTTGCAACCCAGCCAGCAAGCTTCCAGGTCGATTTGCCAGGTATTTTGCCGTCTTCTCCCATTCTGCCCGTGAATTCCAATTTTCTGCAAAAATCACCATTAAAGTCTGCTAAAAACTCTGAATTTAGCTCTACCTAAGCACCCAAATCAGACATAAGCAACCTGTACCATCCATTAGCCCCAATTCAGCTCTGTACAAACCAGCTTGCGGGTTAAAACTGCAGAAATCGCCCTGAAGTGCCCGGCATTGTTCCTTGTTGCCAAGTACTGGTTACCTACACTCTTCCTGTACAACTACTAATACCTCAGTAAGCCTTCCCTTAGACAATCCACATTCCTGAAATTCATCAGTACTTTGCTAGCTTCAGAACAATTTCACACCAGAAGAAGACATCACACCAATTGCATCTACCTGCTGCTCAAAGTCTTCAATAGATTCATCAAAGCTTTGCATCCTACTGCACCCTTTCAGACTGTATCATGGCAGCATCTGCATCCTCCTCCCTCAATGTCACTCCACTGAGTCAAACCAATAAGGAACTGGAAGCTATGCAATTAGTTGACAAAGACTGTCTCATAAATGATTTTGAGGGAAACAGAGACTTTTTGAAGACCTTCACCACATTAAGGGAAGACTATAAGGCAGGACTTGGTACAGATGGGATATGGGAGTCAAACCTGCCCTATTACTGCCTCCCAGCTGTGAATGTTTTCCCTGAAATCATTCACTTATGTGCTCAAAATTATGATCAGGAGCACAAAGCTGTCAACACTCAACTAGGGAGGATTTTGTTCTATATAAACGCTGACACCATCAACAAAATGCTGCACTTCGAACAGACAGAGTTATTAGTCCCTTTCTCCATGAGATCTTTAGTGGAAGAAGGTGAGAAGATGACCAGTGAAGAGCTGCAGAAGGTCACCAGAAACTACATGTGGCCTGAGAACCAGCCTACAGGGCCACCTCCTTATCCACATGAGCACTTCAATGACTCAGGCAGGCTGCTCCTGGACATGATAGCCTATGTGCTAGGCTACCAGAGTAGCAAGCATGTGGATCTAGCCATGCTTGTAATGCTATCTGCCTACAGCCCACGACAACCCCCTGCCCGAAAGTACAACTTTGCCAAGTTCATAGCCAATAAGATCCATGATCAATTGTGCAAATTGGACAGACAAGGAGTCTTTAGATATTCAGCATACATCTACCACCTGTTCATGTATCATCACTCTGAAGCTTTCCCATGCTATATCAGAAGGCTGAACAACAAAGGGGAGAGAAGATCAGTCATTTTCTGGACCTCAGTCTATCGTGAAATCACAAATTCACCCTACAGCTATTGTGAATTTGTAGATCAGTTTGTATACCCAGTCTCCAGCATACTTATGAAATCCCCTCCACCTAGAATATCAAATGAGATCAAGAAAGCTTTACAGCTTTCTAAGAAGTACAAAGTAGGTGATTGGTACCTATATGAACACCACACTGTGTTCAGAGTGTATGGGTGTGAGCTCTGTCCATACAGACTACCTAAGTATGTTCCCATGAGATTATTTGCCTTGGAATATTACAGGCAATTAATCCAGTCATACCTCACCCACTTCCACAGCTCAAAGAAAAAAGCACACCTTAACTTCAAAAATGAGTTGGGCCCTTTTATCATGAATAAGAAGGAAGGATGGGAGGCTGCAGATTTGATCCTAAAAGACAAATATAAGTTGTCTTACAGTTTCCGATGGGTCCCATATGACCCTCAAGGTTTCATCACTGCCAGGAGAACAAAGTACAGACTCCTAGCCATCAAACACTGCCACTATCCACATCTAGAGCAGTATGCAAACTTACAAGAATGGCAGTTGGATACCCTTGTTGAGAGCTTGTCTGAAGAGGAAAGAATAGCTAAGAATATGAAAGAACTTGAAAAAACTATTGACCTGGACTATGTGATCCAGGTACCTTTCAAGCTGCCTCAAACATCAGGAGGAAGAACCTCAGTTACCAGGACAGCGCCGCCAACAACAGCACCAGGCTTGGATAAGGGAAAGGGAAAGATGGACGCTGAAGATGAAGCAAAGAAGCAGCAGTCAGAGCAGGAAAAGCAACAACAAGAGCAAGAAACAGGGCAGAAAGAAGAACAAACCGGTCTGCCACAAACTGGGCTGCCAGAAACCACCTTATTGCAGACACCACCCCCTCAAGTGGAGCCCATAACCACTTCAATTTTACAGACCCCGGCACATGAAGAAAGGGGAACCAAAAGACAAAGAGAAGAGTCCACTCCCCTCAGTGGATCCTCCCAACAACCAGAAGCTAAAAGGCAGAGGGCAGACTCCCCAGAAGTAGAAGACATTACTGAAGATGTCTTAAATGATACAGCCAAGGATAGGGAGGGCAGCCAACACACAGGGACTAGTTCCTTTCAGCAGGAGCAGAATCTACAACTTGGCTTGGAGGTATCATCTTCTTCCCAACAAATCCAGAAGCTCAAAGGTCCCAAGGCCACCTTCAAAGAAATCAAGGCAGCAAATGAACTATTGAGGGCTGAGGTTTACAAACAATTCATAGATGCCACTCCAGCCCAACAAGAAAGATTGATGTCGGTCTACGACTTCAAAGAGGAGAAGATGATATTCAGCCATTTCAAACCTAAGGGGCCCAACCCAATGTCCACTGCTGATTTCATCAAAACAAGGGTGGAGGTCTTGGCCAGAGACATACATCCTATGGACCAAATTGAGCTCCATAAGCAGACTGGAGAAATGGTCTATGCCACCTTGGTAGATAAGGCCACATTAGCTCATGAGCTGAAAGAATCCTTGAAGCACACAAATACTCAACTGGATTTTGAGAGATTGTCTTCCAAGGCCAAGGATAACAGGATAAAATCTCTTGAAGAGATTATTGTTGATCTAGGGCATAACCCTAGTGACCCAACCGGGGTAAAAGCCCTCCTAAAGAAAAAGGAGGATGATCTCAATGCCATGAAGAGGAGATTGAAGCTGTCACCTACAGAACATCCTCAGACATCTGAACTCCAAAAAGAAAAACAAGTTGATCAACAACTTGATCTACTATTGCAGCAGGATCAAAGGATCCAAGAGCTAGAGGGGGAGCTGGAGAAGTCATATCAGGACAAACAGGGAGCATCCACGCTATCAACTCCCCCAACAGATTCTACAGCAGCAACAGGTTCTGGGGCAGCAGTGGCCCCTACAACAGCTAATACAGTTGACCAGCCCAGCATAGAAGAACTAACTGAGGCTGTTAAGCAAATGGAGCTACAAGCAGATGAGATAAGGAAGGCAAAAGAAAAACTGGCAGAGATAGATGCCAAGTATGACCAGTCTAAAATGACAGTGGCAGAACAGGGCAGACAGATCAAGACCCAAAAGGACAGAATCAAAGCCCTGGAGAAAGAGCTTGATCTCAAAAACACCATGGCTGAGATCAAGAGGATCTTATGGAATAAGATCACCAAAAGCATGATTAAACAGTGGAAATCACTCAAAACAATCCATGAACATATGGATTTAATTGTGCAAGCTCAGATAGATATCCAGAAGGCTAAGACAGCACTAGGAAATAGGCCTGAACAAGCAAGCCAACTGATAGACTTTCTGAACAGGCAAGACAAAGATGAGCTGGCAGCAGTTGGAATCACCAACAGAACGGAGGCCATCCTTATGACCAAAAAGGTGCTAACACTCAGAGGATATGTGCAGACAGCAGAAAGGAGGAGCTATGAGATACAGACTGAAGTTGAAGACTTCAAGCTCAGAATGGGAATGCTACAGGCAAGAGGAATGCCTAGCTTATTGAGTGGTACAGGGAAATTGATCAGCAGGGATCAATTTACAAATAGGATGGCCGCATACATAGAAAATCAAATCACTGCATCCAGCAGTGCTTCTGAAGAAACTGTTCCTCCCACAGGACAGAGTTTGTACACTCAGCTTGAAGGGCCATTTTTTATTGAAACTGAAGTTAATCATCTTTTTGAAACTCCTCCCAGTTTTTTCAAATACACAGAGCTTGATGAGACATTGATTAAAATGCGAAGGCATCAAATGCCCAAGGAGGACTGGTGGCAAGCCATGCTCCAGATTCTGCCACGGTAGTTGCAAAGCTCCAGGTCAAAAGCCAGCTCAGGTCACCACAAGACAAGTATAAAGTGGTCAGTGACTGGAAAATATTTAAAAAGTGATGCATCACTAACAGTGACAGCAATTTTGATGGGACAGAACCAATAGTGCAAAAGGAAATAAGCGGGTACATACAGTGACAATTTTGGGAATTAATACCCACAGGAAAAGGCAGAGGCTGAGCCAACTCAGCCAGACCAATGACTCACCACCAGCGGCAGTCAAAGGTACAGCTGACAGGCCCGAGACACAGTGTACCAGCCTACAGCCGGGTTTTCTATGCATTAACTCCAAATATTCAGACCGACTTAGCTATTCCTACAAAGCTAAAATATCTTCTGACAGAGCATTAAAATGCCTGTACTATGTATTAAATGCTGCATTAAATTCTGCCCATAATATCTTAGATAGTTGGTAAGGAAGTAAATCTAAGATAACCGAGGACTCAGATATTTTGTAAAGAACCACAAGTATATATTCACCCTTCACAGCAGTGAAAGGGGTTGGTTGATGGTTATTATCTTCTTAGAAGAGCTCTAGCTCGTTGTAACTTTTTTCAGAGAATTAATACAAAGGAAGTATGGAATTTCCAAGGCTCGGTGTTATTTGATGTCTTGTGGTGAAGGATGCATGTTACAGGATTCCATGGGTGTTGCATAAAACTATAAGTATTCTCAAATCTCTTTGTTGTGTCTGTTTGAGTCTTTTGTTCTCTTTGTTGTTCTTATGTTTTACACTTGATAGCAAGGTAAAAGGATAGTACCAGGATTTAATCATGTTTACCCTGGACTCAAACTGAGCTATTTTGTATGTTTTCCTCAAATACAGTAATAGAATTGTAATTCTTAATTGCTGCAATTCAAAACTGTGTTTTTATTGTAACAGCCATTCTCAGGGATTCAACTTTGCCCCTAAGACCTCTGTTTTCTCTTCTTAAAAGCTATCTGTTGGGAACATATAGATAAATAGTGAAAATTCTTAAATGCTTTCACTGTTCGTGCTAACTGTTTCCAGTCTTTAAATCAAAAAATCTGTTCTATTAAGCACCCAAATGGCCCTGTAAGTCCCATCTTTCATCTCGAATTTTCAAACACATACAGCTACAGACTCCATTGCCCAATGGTACTCAACTTCTCAGAAAACTACTTCACTAGAACCTAAAAGGAATTTCACCAACCAAACATAAACAAAACACAGTGCATAATAGCTAGCCTAAAACCCTACAACAAACAGTTACAAATCATAAAGAGAGAGCCCTCTCTGATCACTGTTAGGCTAGAAGCAGTGATCCAAAGACTGGTTAGTGGTTACCCCGGCCGTATTCCCTTGGGAGTCATAGGGAACAACCTGGGTGTTAACAGGAGGATAAAACTCCACAAGAGGTATGGACTGGTAAGAAACCCTCTCTTTCACATCTGATGGTATTTGGATGTGATGTATATGTACATGTTCCAAAGGAGAAATGAACCAAGTTGGATAGTAAATCTGAAAAGTGCATCTTTATTGCGTATAAGGATGGTTTAAAGGGTTATAAGCTTTGGAACCCCGTAACAAGGAAGGCTGTGTACAGCTGAGATGTGGTGTTCAAAAGAGGTGAAAGATGTTATTAAACATGAATTTAAACTAAAGGAACCTGAGAAGATAGAGTTTGAGCTAAAGGAGGAAGAATCAGACTCTACAACAGAGGATGAATCAGAAGATGAAGAGCTACAAACTCCGGGTGTGAGAAGATCAGTTCGAGAAAGAAGGCAACCAGAAAGGTATATTCTATCTGCTTTCTGTTCAACTTTTTCTTTATCTATTACTGATGATGATCTCAGGACTATGAAAGAAGCAATAGATTCAGAGGATGGAAAACTTTGGAAAGAGGACATGGTTGATGAAATGGAATCTTTGCACAAAAATGAGGCTTGGGATCTGATGGAGTTATCGGTCGGAAGGAAATCCATTGGTAGCAAATGGGTGTTCAAGAAGAAGAAAAATGCAGAAGGAAAGGTGGAGAAACAAAAAGCTCAGTTGGTAGCAAAAGGTTATTCCCAAGTGCTGGGAATTGATTTTGGTGATATTTTTTCTCCTGTTGCCAAGGTAACTTCTGTTAGATTACTTTTATCTGTTGTTGCTGCTTTTGATTTTGAGGTAGAACAGATGGATGTGAAGACAACATTTCTTCACGGGGATCTAGAAGAGGAAATCTACATGAAGCAACCTGAAGGCTTTGCGGTGAAGGGTAAGAAAGAACTGGTATGCAAGTTAAAGAAGTCTTTGTATGGGTTAAAACAGTGACCAAGGATGTGGTATAAGAAATTTGATACATTTATATGGGGACTTGGCTTCACGAGAAGCAAAGAAGATCAATGTGTGTATTTTAAATTAATTGGTGACCGTGTTATTTATTTGGTCTTGTATGTGGATGATATGTTGCTGGTTGGAAATGACAAAGAAATTATCTAGGATTTGAAGACCCAATTGTCCTCCAAATTCGACATGAAAGATCTTGGTGCTACAAATTATATTTGGGCATGGAAATTAAAAGAGATCGGGCAAAGAGGAAGCTTTGGTTAAACTATAGGAAGTATGTCGAGACAATACTGCAGAGGTTTAAGATGAAGGATAGTAAACCAGTGAAGTTTCCTATTCCTGTAGGTGTGAGGTTATCTGCTGAACAGTGTCCCAAGACACAAGAAGAGGAAGAGGACATGTTCCGTGTTCCATATGCAAGTGCAGTCGGTAGCCTGATGTATGCAATGGTCTATACTAGACCAAACATTGCACATGCAATGGGAGTATTGAGCAGGTTTATGTCAAAACCAGGAAAGGAGCACTGGACAACAATGAAGCAGGTTTTCAGGTGTTTGCGTGGCACTAGTGATTACGGTTTGTGCTACCAAGGAAGACTAGGATTAGATAGAATGTTGGATATTTGTGGCTTTGTTGATGCAGAGTGGGCTGGAGATCTAGATCAGAGAAGATCTACAAGTGGGTATGTGTTTAACCTTTCTGGAGGTGCAGTCAATTGGATGAGTAAGAAACAATCTTTAGTGGCACTATCAACTACAGAGGTAGAATACATGGAAGCCACTCATGCAAGCAAGGAAGCAGTTTGGTTGTAGAGATTGTGTTCAAGTATGTGGTTAGTACAATGAGCTATAAGGATAGACTGTGACAGCCAAAGTGCAATTTTCTTGGCAAAAAACCTTGCATATCATTCAAAGACAAAGAACATTGATGTTCAGTATCAATTTGTGAGAGATATGATAGAAGACAAAAAGGTGTTGCTGGTAAAGGTGGACAGTTTGAAGAATACTGCAGATGCATTTACAAAATCTGTGATCTCTGATAAGTTCTCTTGGTGTAGAGAGATAATGGGCATTTCAGGGCTAGAAAAATGACTAAGCTCTTGTGGCCCCCTATGGAAAGAAAACAACAAGTGGGATAATGTTGGGTTGTGTTATATTCTTTCCATGACTAGCCCACGTAGTTAACCAGGGGGTTAAAGGGGGGTGGAGACCCCCTTTGTTGCACTGATTGTGTAGTGGTTTGGGGGGGGGGTCACAGGGGGTTTGAGGCATACCCATAACCCCACTTTATGGGGTCCAAGGCAGCGCCCCGGAAAATTTTGGTTTTGGACCCTATGTTAGGTTGGGCGGACCCACCTATGGTTTTGTGCATGTTTTTCGCACAAGTTTTTTGGACATGATGGTTTTCGGTCCATGGTATTGGATGTTTCGGAATTTATAAATATGTATTATAACATTGAAAGGAACAAAATGAAAAATCAAGCTAGTAGTCCCAGTTTTGGGATCCAGGGGAAAATATCTGTGTATATGTGTTTTATGTGTTATTCTCTCGCATTGTTTATTTTACGTGTTTTAGAATTCATATGAAGGTAATTTCTATACAGGGTTAAAACCTATAATAACCTCGAGTGGTATTTCAGGCGGCAAAGCAGTGGTAAGTGGTATCAAGAGTTTTGGCTCCGATTCCAAAAATTAGAGGACACGTAGCAGCGGAGGAGTGTGGGGAAACCGCTTTATCGGGTGGTTAACCCCCGTGTGCCTTGTCAACCTGAAATCTACCATGAACTGTTGGATCTTTCAGGAGAAGATCAACGGCAGAGAAGTAATGCGACATACAAAGGAGTGGACCCGACGGTATTATATGTTGTAGTTAATATGTTTTGAGTTCCAAGGTTAATCGCATATTGGAGCAGATGGGAACCACATGTTAATGTGACTGGAGACTATGGCGATTGTGATTAGCGATAAAGGTGGAACCTTGAAATTCGTGCAGAGGCCGTATAAAGCGGAAAGGTATGTTTTGTGGGCATTTCCTTTGTAAAAGGTTTATAAAGGAAAATAGCACCGACGGAAGGTTTATGCGTTTAAACATATATAACCAAGGTTTAAAGAAGGAATGGTTATATATACATGTGGTTAAGGGGTAACAAAGGTTTAGAAGGGTAAAGAAAGTCCCGATATTAACATATATAAAGGTTAATGAGAGGGTAGGAAGGATTTAAAAGAAAGGCTTTAATAAAGTCTTATTTGAAGGTTAAGGGGTGATTAAAGTCCCGATAAGTGAATATTGTATGTTGGTTAGCCTATGTTGATTAATAGGGCCTTAACCATTGGAGGTTGGAGATTTTGACTCCTTAGAGAGTTAAAATACATGGGACAAATGGGTTGATGCATTTCACATGCATACTGTGGGTGTAATGGGTTAATTATTAATGGTATTTAGGATTATTAATAACTATATAAATATTAACAACGAGATTATTTATATATATTATTATATAAATATTATATTAATAATATAAACTCGTGATATATATTAATTAATAATAAGAATATCTCATAATAATATTAGATTATCATTATATTATTAAAATAATATAATAATATAAAATTATAAAAAAATCATAACAATTATATTGTATTATTATTAAAATAATAAAATATAATAACAATAATAATATCTGATTATAATATTATAATAATATTATATTATTATAATAATATACAAATATAATTATTAGGCTTTAGTATTTTTAATAGTTATCTTAGGGTTTGTATACATTGGATTTATAATATTAGTCCCTTTTGTTTATTATTACCTAAGGGTTTAATACTAAAACCCAAGCGATTGATATTATAAACCCAACGGATTAATACTAAAACCCCAAGGGATTATGCACCTAAATTAGTAAACAAAAGGGACTAATAATATAAATCGAAGGGAATAATGTTAGGCCCCTATACTACTAGTGTAACCCCTTATTGTTATGAGTACAACCCCCTTGTTATATTGATGTACCCATGTAGTGCCGATATTGTTACTATTGTGGCCCATAGAAGCCCAATATTGTTATTATTGTGCCCTTACATTATTATTGTTATGTCGGCTCTGATTACATTATGACCCCTTAGACTCCTATATATAAAAATGAGGTATTTTCATTTGTATCATCCAAGAATTGTTCATTTGTGTAATGTAAAGGAGGTTGCCCCCTCGAAGAGGCTGAATTCTAAGGTGTTTATCTTTCTTCTCTATCTTTTTGTGAGCTAGTTTCATAACATTTGGTATCAGAGCTTTGGATTCTAGGGTTTCGCTGCTCCAAATAGGTCATCGTGTCATTTTCACTATAACATTTTTTCTGCGATGTTTCAGAAGCGAAAAAAACCCATTTGAGACAAAATCGCACTAAACCTTGGGTCCAAATTTCAGAGCTTTTCGCGCTATATTTGCAGAGATATGATCTAAGGAAGTTGGTCTTTTTGCAGACTCCTGAATTACATTCCAAACAGGTGACCCGGGGAAAATTGTCATAACTTTCTCTCTGAGCATCGGATTGAAATTTCATAAGAAGGTACAAAAAGAGGATGGACTTTAGTTTCCTGTATACATTTTTCAGATCCTAATGTCAAAATAGTGACACGTGGCACTTCATACAAGTTTTCTCTTCTAAAAAGGTATATAATCAGGTCATCTTGGGAGATTGTGCATCATTCTTTCTTGGAGAATCCAATTTGGATCAGACTAGTGGCATTGGAAAGAGGACACATAGGGCTACTATAGATCGCAATTTCAGAACTTAAAGATCTGAAAGTACAGAGTTACAGTACTTTCAAGATCAAGCTCCTAAAATCAAGAAAAATCGAGATGAGGAAGTTTGATGGCAAGGATCTGGTAAATTGGATACTTCAGATGGAGCAATATTTTGATCTACATGGTGTACCAACATTACAAAAGTTATGTATTGCATCTTCATATTTAGAACCAGATCAATTTTTATGGTATAAAGGGCTTTGTTCTCATAAACAACTTGTTACGTGGTCAATTTTCACGGAGGAAATGATAACACATTATGAGGATACAAAGAGAAACACCTTCTTTAGAGCAACACCACAACAATTGGAAAGAGTAAAAGGGCTTTGTTACATAGTGGAAAGTAAAATTATGGCAACAAGGAAGTCTACCCCTCACAACTATAAAGATGTAAGTGTTGTTTCTGCTAGGCTTCCACAACCTACAAGGGTTACACCACAACAATTGGAAGAAAAAAGAGAAAAATGGCTTTGTTACAATTGTGATAGCAAATGCACTAAGGGTCATAAGTGTGCTGAGAAGAAATTATTTTACATAGAGTATGAAGAGGAGGAAGAAAATGATCAAAAAACATCAAAAGAAGAGGATATACCCCAGGACCCAACCCCAGGGAAAGAAGAAATGAATCCAACCATATCTTGTAAAGCATTGGCAAGAATTACCACTCCTCAAACTCTCAATATAGAAGGACATGTCAAGAAGAAAATGGTGCAAGAAGTGAAGGATCACATCAAGAAAGAAGAAATGAATACAACCATATCTTGTAATTCATTGGTTGGAATTACCACTCCTCAAACTATCAAGATAGAAGGACATATCAAGAAGAAAAATGTTCATGAAGTGAAAGATCACATCGAGCATCAAGAAATGAATCTGACCATATCTTGTAAAGGATTGGAAGAAATTACCACTCCTCAAACTCTAAAGATAGAAGGACATATCAAGAAGAAAAAGGTTCAAGCAGTGAAAGATCCCATAAAGCATCAACAACAAGTTCTCCAACTTTTAAAGGATAACGCGACTTTGGTGCAAAATCAAATAAAACAAAATATAGATCAATGCCTTATATTCAATTTTTGAAAGTCCTCAATGTGCTCTTCCATTGAACCCTTTTGTTTGAGATTTATCAATTGGATAAAAAAGGAGTTGTAGGTGATTGGGTACTTTTACTACTACATCTCAAGCAAGCTATTCATGAGAAGGAAATGTTGGCAATACTACATGCACTTAAGAAATGGCGACCTTACCGAATGGGAAGACACTTCAAGGTAAAAATGGATCATGATAGTCTTAAATACGTTTTAGAACAAATATTATCTTTAGAAGGACATAAAAAATGTGTCACAAATATGTTGGGTTATGACTTTGACATCATCTATAGAAAATGGAAGCAAAATTTTGTCGCAAATGAACTCTCAATAAAGGATGAGGATGTGGAAGCATTGTTTTGTGCTATTTCTATTATCCAACCAGATTGGATAAATGAAGCAAGGGATGAATGGGAGAAGGATGAAGAAGTATGGCCACTTATTCAAAAGTGCAAAAGATCCCAATTCAAACAATATTGCCAGAAATTGAAGAGGAAGGAAAAATCATATTGGAACCAGGAGCAGTCACAGAAACAAGAACCCGGCAGCTACAAAATCGATTAATTTCAGGGTATCTCATCAAGTGGAAGAACTTACCCACTGAATATTCCACATGGGAGGACAAGAATTTTATACAAAAGCATCAAGAACTACTTAAGCATTGAGGACAACACTTTTTAAAGGAGAGGTGCATGTTAGGCCCCTATACTACTAGTGTAACCCCTTATTGTTATTATTACAACCCCCTTATTATATTGACGTACCCATGTAGTGCCCATATTGTTACTATTGTGCCCCATAGAAGCCCAATATTGTTATTATTGTGCCCTTACATTATTATTTTTATGTCGGCTCTGATTACATTATGACCCCTTAGACTCCTATATATAGAAAGGAGGTATTTTCATTTGTATCATCCAAGAATTGTTCATTTGTGTAATGTAAAGGAGGTTGCCCCCTCGAAGAGGTTGAATTCTAAGGTGTTTATCTTTCTTTTCTATCTTTTTGTGAGCTGGTTTCATAACAAATAATGAACCCAAGGGATTGATATAGTAAACCCAAAGGAATAATAAAACCAAGGAATTAACACTAAAACCGCAAGGGATTATGAACCCAAGGAATTATTAATATTAAAAGTTGAAGAACGAAGAAAGCCAATAATTTGATATTATAAACCATTGGGAATTAATAAAGCCAAGGGAAAAATATTAGAAACCAAAGGGATCAAAAATGGAAAGGGATTAATAGGAATTAATTTTTTAAACCCAACGGATTGATCAACCCACGTGACTATGAATATTATAAACCTAATGGATCAATAAACCCTAGGGATTGTTAATATTATGAAAGTAGCATGTCAATAAATTGAAGGAATAAACATTGTAAATGTAAGGGATTAATATTAAACCTTAGGACTATTATTTAAACCTTAATAGTGGGGATTAATACAACAAAGGGAATAAATGATAAACCGAAGGAATTATCAATATTACAAACTTAAATAACAAGTAAACCTAATCATTTAATATTATAAACCCAAGGAAATATTAAACGAACCTAAGCCGTAAATCCATGGCATCAATATATAAACATAAATAATGCTATAACACAAAAATAAAAATACAAAACATAAACCAAAACCAATATAAGAACCACATTGCAAACCATAAAGCACTAAAACATGATAAATCATCACTACATTAATAATAACACATTTATATCACTACATTGTAAATAATAAATAGAATTTAAGCCATAAATACATTGATATCAATACATGAATGTATTAATAGTATAAATCTCAAGAATATTGATATAAACACCTAGAACATGAAATCCCAACAATAATATTATAAATGTAAACAATATTTTCATTTATGAAAGACATGAACAAAGTGAAGGGATCCACACAGAAGACCACAACAATTAGAAATGCAAGAGAAAGATATAAAATAGTAACACTCCCATTGGAGCAAAGCAACATAAATGAAAAAAACACATCTAAATTACACACATTGGATTTAAAGAAGAATAGCATAATAGGACATTTTAAGACCAGAGATATACAATTTTGTACATAAAAACAACATTAGTGTTTAAAATAATCAATTTAACCAACATTGCAACCACAAAAAGAACATTGAGTCTTAACATATATTTTTTGTTTTGTTTACATCAAATAATTCCACTACAAAATTGAAGTTCAAAACTATAAAGAAGGTCACAATGTTATTAGTTGTATTTCATAGTGATATGGACTTCAATCGCTCCTCTTCCTTCTTCCTAATTGTAACATATGCGCTATCTTTCATCTTGGCATAACGTTGGAAAGAAAAAGGCAGTGCAATGTGTAAACCATCTATTGATTTCACTCTTGATATGGCTGTGAAGGTAAGGCCTTGCTACTCTTTATTCCTGATATCAACTGACGCTCGTTCTAAAGTCAATCCCTGTGACTTGTGGATTGTAAGAGCCCATGCCATCTTCAAAGGAATTTGTTTTTGATTTACTCTTATCACTGGGGTGATAGGGACAACGTTTTGATTTCTTGCATCAAATGGAACACCAACATACATATCAAAAACAACAGTTGTGAACATTAGAAGTCAAGGTGGCTTAGAGGTAGGCAAATAGAATATATCCTTAACAAAACCAAGTGCACCATTCACCAAGCCAGCTTCAACCCATAATTTACATGTCAACATAACACGCTGACCACGACACAACAAAACTTCATAGTCCACTTGATCATCATCAACACCACCGATTTATGAATGCTTTGAATACTGAGCAACACATCGTTCATTTGGAGAATTTAATGATTTTAACATATGCCTATTATGCAAGGAGACCAAATTATTTGTTGGAAACATGTGAACTATTGCATTAAATAAATCTCTTTCTATAGGATGCAACCTCATATCAGCTCAAGACATAAGAAACTCCCAATCTTCAAGATTGGGTTCTACGTTTCTTATGTTATTGAGGACTCTACAAAAACAAGATTGTTTCTCATTATTCCCTTGTTGGCGAAAGATTGTGTCAAGAGTGACAACAATGTTGAATTTGTTCCACAAGACTTTCCCTGCTGTATTACCTGCATACAAAGGCTTATCTTTGATAGGAGGTAGTTGGCCAAGGTCACCCACAAGGATGATGGATCTGCCACCAAAAGGACAATTCTTTTTCTCTGGAAATGCTTCTCGTAATTGAGCATCTATTTGCATAAACAACCTTGATCCTAGAAAGCTCATTTCATCAATCAATATATATCTAACATGTCACATTTCTTCTTGGAATACTGCAAGTGACTACCCCTGTAGTGGCTGCATATCTTTAATTGGAATTTTTAGAGCTAAGTGTATTGTTTTTGCATGTATATTAAAAGCAACTATTCCTGTTGGGGCAAGAAGAAGGAAAGGGCTTCTTCCATCACTTGACGAATTAGAAAGAGCTTCAAAAATACAATGGATAAGGAAAGACTTCCCAGTGCCCGTAGTGCCTTGAATAATCATAAGAAGAGATTCACGAATCTCATATTTATAAAAGTGCGTTAAGGCAATTTCATAAGCAAGTCGTTGTTTTTCCGACAAAGAATCTGGAGATGCAAATGTTATGTTTGAAAGGTCAACAATATCACCCGCTGATTTTGTATTCCTTATAAAATGAGTAGTTTCCTCTGAAACATCATCAGAAATAGTTGTACTTTCCCAGTCAAACGATATATCAAAGTCCCTTCGATCAAGGGTGTGAAGATCAAAAACATTCACATCGTTTGGTGGAACCAAACGAAAGAAAATCTGCCATTCTTGAAAATCATCTTCAAGATTCATTTCCTGGTTAGAAAAATCACCATCTTCTTCATCTTCAATATTGTCTATAATTGATGGGTGTCGATCAACATGCCATGCTCGATATCGAAAATTCCTCCAACTTTCAATAATAATTTCAACTGAAAGGCCAATTTCTGCAGGAATGTCATGAAATGGCTTGTACAATAGCAATTTTGTCTAGCAAAAGGTTTCAAATTCCTCTGAAGCCTCACCAGGAATAGAATAAAACTATGGCCAAACCCGAACAATAGCATGAACATATCTAGGCTTCCATGGATATTGTTTACACTTGCTATCAAATGTCCAAGATCTTGTTGTTTCTATCAAAGATAGATGTTCAAGGAAAAATGGTATCTTCTGATAATTTTGAACAAAAGTATTCTCAGATGAACATTGCAAGCCATCCCTTGATATTTTCCTAAAAACCTTTCTTCCAACATTTAAGGAAACAAATTTCCAACTACAAACAACAAGATGTAGCTTAAGCAACATATGGCATGTTTCTTGTGCTCCAATGTCACAGTCAACAATTGTTTCTGCAAGAAACTTTCTATATGCACACAAAGCATGATCCTCAGATCCAATAGAACTTGAAATTATAGTTAACATATGATGATAACTTTCAGACCTTTTTTCTGCTTTCGATGCATACTTAGCAATGTATTTCAACACAGCATAGCGAGAAATCATGGGTTGGCAATCAACATTTGTACGCCACATTGCTAGAAGGTCAATGTTATGTACATTAAGCCTGTCATCATTTCTTGCTATCTCATATTTGTTTCTTCCTTGATCATCTATGAAAAATCTTGATTCACCACAAAGGTCCCATGGAGCATTGTAGCGACATGTTAGAATAACGCCCTTTTTGCGCAAACAAGAATCCACAGTACACTTTTTGTGGCTTTGGACACGGTTTAACAATTCTTCGTAATCATTATGAGGATTAGAAGAGAAAATCTGAGCAGTATTCAACAGGCAAGAGTCATCATTGAGGCTTCATGGAACCATTATGTTGTGACGATGTATGTCACGTAGATTCCAAGCAGTTACATATTTGTCGAAGAATATCTTTACAAGTTGTACATCAGAACTATTTGACCAATCAAGTATTTCCATGTTAGGAGCACCTTCTAACCATAGG
The DNA here is from genome assembly GCA_031772625.1 of Pinus tabuliformis. NCBI lineage: Eukaryota > Viridiplantae > Streptophyta > Pinopsida > Pinales > Pinaceae > Pinus > Pinus tabuliformis. Next base: position 280,258,243 of record CM062806.1, on the reverse strand, counting down.
AAACCATGGATATGTGTTGAACCTCTGTGTTGCCACTCATATCTGAAATAAATGAAGATATAGTTACTACAAACAATATAAATAGAATCATAATAAAAGTTGAAAAAGTATAGAAAAAAATTCAACGCAAACCTGTACCAAAAGTCTTTAGCTTTAAGATATTTTTGGATAACTTCTTCTTGAAAAATATTGAATATGTGGTGCATAAATGTCGCAACAATGTGAGTGTACTGGATAACATTCTCAATTTTCATATGATGCTCATTTGAAGAACGAGAATGTGAATGTATGGGCATGAGGTTATGCAACTCTGGCCACTTTGTGTCAACTGCACTTAAAGTAAAAAATAAACATGGACATCCTAACTGAGTAATCAAGTTCGTCAATTTAGATTGACACTTAGTCCAGTATGCCCTTGTACCTCTCAAAGAAGAACCAAACCGCATAAGATGCTTAGCCAACTTATTATCTAGTAAATCAGATAGTTGGTGACATAACTCCTCAACTTTTGTAGGTGAGTTATCATGTAAATGTTTCTTTGCAAAAATTGTAGTAGTTGTCTAGCTCTGATGCCGCATTATCATGTTTAACAGGTAATATCGAAAGTGAGGATGGCTTCCAAATCTCTAATCATAGTACCTAAGAAGATGCAATGCATACTCATGAAGTTCAACATTACAAATACGTGGTTGCAACCAATTAGCATCACCAGTGGGGAACAATGTTGGGAATTCCATATCTAATAACCCCTCTGTATTATATTCATTCAGTGGAGAGGTTCCAATAGTGGGCCAATCTGTGTCTTGAACATGTGAAGAATGAACATTATCAATAAATGCTCTAATTTTTTCCACTTCTCTTCTTTCATTTGGTAGGCGAGCAACAAAGGAATAAGGATGAGAGGGCAAATGGTCAACATGAAACTCTTCATTATTAGTTTCATTGATCTCAGATTCTTCAATATGACAATCAACAAATTTAAGCCTGGAGGAGACATCTGTTGATCTTTCGGGCAGAGCATTCACTGAATCATAATCAATTACAACATCTTGATAGTATTGATCACGTTGGATTTTGAAAAGCAATGCATCCATCACTTGAGATCTTTTGACATAACATTCATAATATTTAGACTCAGCGCCATGTCTCCTCACAATTAGAAAGTCAATATCTTCAACACGTCGGGGAAGGCTTCGTACAATTGTAGAAATATCTTGAGGAAAGCTAATTGTATGACCACTATACTTATATTGCCCACCTCGAGCATGTGTCACTTGCAAAATAGGATTCACACGTGCTATTAGCATTTCTTCAACTTGATTAGGAACTCTTAAAATATGAGGTTGCTCACAAGGATCCATGTTATTATATCTAGAAAAACGGTGGGCTCCTCTTTCACTCCTACATCGTCTGCAAACAGGTCCTTCATAATGTCTCACAACAAGGATTCGAGGATATGATTCTTGGAAAATGTGGCACATCTGGACAACTCACAAGCTATCTCTCTTTGCTCGAAACCTTTTATGCACTGCAATCATGTTTTCATCAAAATGAATATGATCTCTACTCGCCGAACCATGTTGAAAACCATTTCGATGACTAAAATCTCTTCTAACATTTACTTCATCTTCAAGAACATGAGATTCCCTTTGCAAATTTGAAGCATGTGGAATGGATCTATGAGAATGTCTTTCCAAATTTATGGTGTGCATTTCACGAACCTGAGAGCATGTAAAGGTCTCTTTGTCATAAAAGACTTTAAAATTTAATTTCCAACTAATTATAAATGAAGAAAATGAAAAAGAATCAAATGCATTCAAAATTTACATTTGTGTCTTCATGTGGATGAGGGTTATGAGATGGTTGCTCTTGGATTCTAAGAACAGTGGATGGAACATTTTTGGATGTAGTTTCTTTTCCTCTATTCAAATGAGTTGTTTCCTATTTCAAAAAAATAAAATATGTTATAAAACTAAATGTCCAAAAAAGAAAGATTCAAAAATTGAAAATAAATCAAATACATTGAACATCTACATTAGTTTTACAATTTGATCTTTTGGATTCCAATTCGCCAACCTAACAAGATGAGATCATGGTTTCTCCATGAAATGTTACAAAACACAATTTCGAGGCAACTGTAAATGAGAAAATGAGAAAAATATCAAATGCACTCAACATTTACATTTGTTTGGCGATGTGGATGAACTTTATGAGATGGTTCCTCTTCACTTCTAACATCAGTAGATGTAACATCTACGAAGTTAATTTGTATGCCTCTATTGGAATGACTTATGTCCTATTCAAAGAAAATAAAATATGCCATAAAATTCAATGTCTAAGAAATTAGAAATTTAAAAAATGAAAAGCAAATCAAAAACATTGAAAATTTACATTAGTCTGGAATGTAGTAGAACAACCACTATTGCAGCGAAAACCAAAATATAATTGTGTTACCTCCATTGTGCCATGCAAAATTCTATCAAGGATGATTGATTCTCTTGGTCAAACCACATTACTTTGAGAAGCGGGATTTGAAGGTCTTTTTTTTCGAGCAACTGGATCCAAATTATCAAACAAATGTCCAAGTAAACTATCAACGAAATCATCACACAAAATGTCATCATTACCTCCACCATGGATGTTTTGCAACCTTTCGCCATCATAACATGCAATTGGACACATAGAAAGGTTAGGGTGGACATTTGCATGCCAAATATCGATATGGCGTTCTTCCCGATTGCAAGATGTTTCCCCAATGTTATGAACATTTTCAGAAGAGCATCGAACAACAAGATTATGTTGAGGAGGAGCATATCTTGATAATGAACTATCAACAAGAAATGTTCTTTCCATTATATCGTCCATACTACGATACTTACAAGGAACTATAGAATCATTTTGAAGAGTGGCTTCACTCGTTTTTCTCTTATATGTAGCTCTCCTATGCTCATTTATGGCATCCTTATTTTGTTGATACTGTAAATGATGACTTTCATTAGACCTCTCACGTGATTGTGATGACAAAGTTCTTTTTCTTGTACACATGCTTGTGCCTTCAGATGACATGTCTACAATGAATAATAATTATTCATTATGGAATCATAAACATGGAACATAAAAAGTGTATATGTTATTTTTTTCCAACCATATAAACTTATCAAAATGTATAAGGCTTTTTCCAAATGCCTAAAAACAAAAACAAAAAATTTCAAAATGGCAAAAAAAAGAAATGAATTCTTCCAAATGGCTTAAACAAAAAAATAAGTCTAAATTTCCATGTATCATATTATAATAAAAATGGAACCCATACTATTGGGACACAACAATCTAAAAATTTGGAACTATATATACTATCAAAATATAAATATAAATATTAAAATGAACATAAACATATAACACTGTTTGAGAATCAATGACAAAAACCAATACAAATATAATGTATAACATAAATCATAGAAATTATAATTATACAAACAAAGAAAAAAGCATAACATCGAGAAACATCTACATGTAAATAAGAAAACTTTAGCGGAAACAATATTAAATATTTTACATCACAAAGATCGATACAAACATAATTTTAAAGTATTACCATAAAGACACATAGTATGTATAGAGGCAAAAATGGAAATATTTTCCACAACCACAGAGAGTATATAAAATGGAAATATTTATAAGAACTCCTAAGAATACTAATATCCTAAGAATCCATCACCATATCCAATGGTGGAATCTCATCAACAGAATCCATATGGGAAACAATTGCAAAAACATCTCCATACTCAATCAGATCATTGCAGTCCTCTTATGCTGGGTACCAAAACCGAGACATCTTCTCATTAGTTGAATTATCAATATCTATTGGAAAACAGATGCGAGTTACCATGTCATATAATAGGAAAGGAACTTCACTGTAGTTGCACATAAGAACCAGACCATGGATTGTTCGGAACGGAAGATAGCCAGGACATTTGCTATTTATATCTGTAGAAATTTCTTCCAACAACTTCCATCTAAAACCCCAATCATCTTCAAAGTAGTCAATTCTTCATTCAACACACGGTTGACCAAATTGGAAATGATCTAATTCTTCAATTGACCATACAGAAGTGGACCCATCATTAACAAGGCATATCAATTGATTCATGTATATTGCTAACGAAATACAACGTATGCCACTGATTGGAACAAATGAAAAACCCAACTCATTTTTTATTACGTCAAACCAATAGATTGTATACCTGTACCGAGGATAATATTCATACTCCTTGTCGAGATATAGGAAAAACAATTTACTTTTATAAAACACTACATTCTTGGGGGTGAAGTGCCACCAAATGGAACAAACAACCCTTTGCCATGCCCTATGAAGACTACTACAAACATAAAATTCAGACTGCATTCCGTCATAGATATGTTTTAGAACAACCCAGTCATATTTTCTACTGCTTACATTTTCCAATAATGAAAAGAACCTCGAGTCTCCAATTCGTACTGGCCCTATGTTTTTAAATGCCTTTGTAAATGGATTCGTTACAAAATAGTTGTGTGTTTGGGAGCATTCTGTTGGTAAGGATAAAACCACCATTGGTCCAACAATACACTCTACTCTATATCTTGAATCTATGAATCGCAAGTGAAATTGATATATGTGGACATTCTGATTAAGGTATTGGGTAGCAAAACAATTGTCTTCACTATTGAGGAAACGAACGAGAAATCCAAATTGGTTTGTGGAGACATTCTTGCAACGTAAAAATAAAGAAGGGTTTTGCAAAGCATTCTTCCATTTTTTACATACAGTGCCAAACTTTATCACAACTGATAAAGGGAGCCACAACAAGACAAGTTCAAGAACTTCGAATGGAAGAGAACTCCAAATAGCTAGATCCATGATGAAATAGTGAAATCACCTAACAGTTAAAAAAAAAGGCATTTGATATCAAGAAAATAATTTATTTTTGAATAAAATTAAAAGTAACATAAATACATAATTTACCACACACAATTTTCCATTTTGTTGAGACTATGTTAACTGAAAACATAGTAAAGGATCATGAATCCACCATGATGATAGACACAGTGGAAATAGCCATGGAAGCTATTGAGACAGTCACTAAGAAGGAAGGACATCTACTGAAAGATGTTAAGAAGGAAGAAACCTATGCAAAGGATTTAACCTTGGGAGAAGGAACACTAATAGAGGAGTGTTTTACAGAGGATGACCAATATTTTGAAGCTATCAGAAGTATGGAGAAGTATCTTTCAGAAGATAAAAACTCTGAAGTAAAGGAGGATGGAGAATGTCTCTTAAATGAGAGAAGCAATGATTTATTGCAGCAGAAAGAATTTGATAATACATTGATATTTGAAACTGTGACAACACAGGAACAAGTTCTTGTGCAAGAAGGAGATGAAGTTTAGTTTGAAGAGCTGATATGTGAAGCAACAGTTGAGACTGTTGAACCTTATGATTTCCAAACTAATAATTTGTGTATAAATGCAGGAAACATAAGTAATGATGAAATACTTATAAAGTGTCACAGAGAAATTGCATTGCTGGAATATTTGCTGGAAAATTCATAGTAAAGGCATTTGGGCAATTACAAAACAAAGTATGGGATCCAGGAAGACAAAGATCAGAAGACACATGATCAGGAGATCATGAATATTTTCTACTTTGGGAGTCTGATGCAGGAGCATTCAACCCAAGAGAAAATCATTGTAATCCAAGATCAGGCCACAAGACAGAGAGTCTCGTTATGTAATCAACTGTTTACATGTTTATATATAGAGGAATTCGATTCCGAGTGTGCAAATGTGTGAATGGAGTATTTTATGATTGATTATTGTGTGAACTTGTAGGTTCTGTAACAGAGGAGAAGAACGAGCCAAAGGTTCATAATGGATCTTTGAATCCATTCGACACATCAAGTAAATTCTAGTCGGTGATAAAAATCACAGAGGTCAAGCCCAGGAGGGAGTCACAATGGAATAGTGAAGGGGGAAGAACCTTTGAAGAACCAAAAAAAAACCACAGAAAACCATTGAAAATGGTGGAAAAACATAAGTAACAAAGTAGCAGAGGAGCAAGTGTTAATGCACAGCAACCATTAGATCTCATAGATCAACGGCCAGGATTAAATTGCAGGAGTGGAAGAATCAGGATCGCATCACAATCTTTCAAAGGGAAGAACCGAAGTGCGATTGTGACATGTAATGGATGGCTGGACCCGAAACCCTATCGAATGTAGCCTAGAACCCTGTTGGGTCTGAAACATATGTCGGATTGGAGTTTTAAAGTGGAGGAGTGAAGCATAAAGATCAAGCGATAGCCGATACGCGATGGAAATAAATTGGTGATCGGAGATCAGGCTGATCAGAGTTTGGAGGAGAGTGTTGTGTAAAATAAATTCATTACGGACCCGACGATAATTATATATGTGGGTGCATAGAATTTGAAATCCGCTATATGTGTTCAGAGCAGGATTTCAACGTATTTCCATGTATTTGCGATAGATGTGTTGCCCGAGCCTTTTAAGGCTAAAACATATATTATCGTTCTGATAGTCGCATATCGGAGGGGAAGGGGTGATGATATATATATATATATATATATATATATATATGGTGTGTTTTGGAGGAGCGATACCTGATTGTGATAAAGGTGGCATCGATATCTGTGCAGAGGCCATACCGAGGTGGGAAAAGTTGTGTTTGCGTATGTTTTCCTTTGTAAATGGTTTTATAAGGAAAATAGCACCGATAAAAGGTTTTGTGGGTTAAATATATGTGTAGCAAATGTTTAAAGAGGGAAGGTTACATATATAAGTGGTTAAAGGGATAATGAAGGTTATGAGGAGGTTTAAAGTCTGGATAGAATGTTTAAGCGGGGTGATTGAGTTCCGATATAAAGGAACTGAGGAATAGGGCCTTAACCATTGATGGTTGAAGATTTCACTCCTGCGAGAGTTAAATACCTGGGACAGATATTTAAATAACAAAAAATGTAATATGTTTTATGTTTGTGAGATTTTTCAACATAATTATATATATTTATAACTTTTTTTAATTATTTGAATTTCTTAATATTTATTAAAATACTATTTCTTACTTAATAATGTAATTTTTAATGATACAGTAATCATAATAGTTATAATTTAAATGTTCTTAACCATTAAGAAAATGTGTTTTCTAAAACAATTAATTCTATATGTCTCCATTGTTTTAAAAAAATAATGATATATAACTTGATCTTAATGGGTTGTCTAACAAGTAGATGTTAACGAATTTTTGGTTGGAACTAAGTACATTTTACTTGTGAATAAAATTAAAAGTAACATAAAAATATAATTTACCATACAAAATTTTCCATTTTGTTAAGGATAAGAAGTGTTATTGGTTGTGTAGGAGTGAAATTTGAACCAATAAAAAATAGTTGGTGAGAAACTTGGTTTTTGTTTCTAGATTCAACATCACATGGCTACCTATTTTGTATAGTAGTGAATTTATTTTAGTTATATGTTTTAATTATGTAGTTGTTTTAGTTATTATGTTTTGATTATGAATGTAATGTTTTAACCCAAAATTGGAAAGATTTGTCTCAGGGATTACGAATCATTATGAATCCAAAAATATCATTATTCTCTTATATAATTATATTATTCTATTTCTTTCAAAAAAAAATGTTTAAACCATTCTCAATAGTGAACAATTATAGTGAACAATTAATTAGGTTAATTATGAGTAATTTAAATATATTTACAAATAATATAGACTTATTCATAAAGTAATATGAATACAAAGACAATATTGATATGAAAACAACAGTCATAATTACTTGTGAATTATGACTGAGTAGTGTATTCTGCATATCATAGATGCAGGCGGAGTGTGCAGTAATTAACCGAAGGAGCAGAACCTGAAGAAAACCCCAAAAACATGTCGGAGTGGTTTTTAAACAGTGTAAGCAGATTATCAGGCAGAGGAAGAATGGTAAGTGGTATCGGAGGGCGAGCACTCGATTCCACTTAGTGTTTGACACGTAGCAATGAGCGGAGTGGGGAAACCACTTTATCGGGTGGTTAAACCCCGTGCGTGTTGGCAACCCGAAACCAATGTAAAGCGTTGGATCTGTGGGAGCAGATCAATGGCAGAGGATAATGCGAAGGCCCATGAGTGGACTCGATGATATTTATAAATGCGGATGTATAAATTTTGAGATCCGCTTATATGGTTCAGAGTGGAAATTTAATGTATTTCCTTTGTATTTCTATAAAGTGTTGTGCTGAGGCCTTTTATGCAAAAGTGTTATTGAAACATTCGCTAATTTATAACCTCGAGCGGTATTTCAGGCGACAAAGTAGTGGTAAGCGGTATCGAGAGTTTTGGCTCCGATTCCACAAATCAGAGGACACGTAGCAGCGGAGGAGTGTGGGGAAACCGCTCTATCGGGCAGTTAACCCCCGTGTGTCTTGTCAACCCGAAATCTACCATGAACTGCTGGATCTTTTGGGAGAAGATCAACGACAGAGAAGTAATAAATTTTGGGAGAGCATTTAAAAAAAAGACCAGAACCTTCTTTTTTCTACGGGCTAGTCATCTCATTTGAATCAAAGTGGAAAAATATCACAAAAGGAAAATCTGTACATACCTGTAAGATCGATTTCTGAACACCTTTGAAACCTGAAAAAATAGTAAGGAATAATTGAATCACACACAAACTACACCAAATTATCACAGATAGCCGCGAGAGCATGGTAACAATTAAAAATGCAATCACTGAGAAAGTGTTTCTTCAATGCTGAAACCTGAAAAAATAGTAGGGAATAATTCAATCAGACACAAACTACACCAAATTATCAGAGACAATCACGAGAGCATGGAAACAATTAAAAATGCAATCATAGAGAAAGCATTTCTCCAATGTTGAAACCTGAAAAAATAGTAGCTAGAGAAAAGGAAGGCTATGAAAGATTTGTCACCTTTTTTACCAGATAGAAGCTGAGAGAAGCCAGCATTCCAGTTATCCTTCAACAATTCCAACAACCTTAAGTGCTAACAAAGAAATGCATGCATCCACGAAGCGTTTGATTATAATATATGGAATGGGCTTAATGACAATTTGAAATGCTCAAGATCGAGTGGCGCTGTTATTCTATCGGGCATGGAGTGGGAGAGTTATTTCCATTGCGGATTAATGGAATGATGGGTGGAATGGTGAAATTGATGGACACCTATTCTTTGGAAAAAAAAACAGTTGGCAAATGGTTGAAGACGCTTAAGTTTAAGAATATGAATAGACATATGTTTCAGAATCGGGTTTGAATATATGTTTTATAATTTGTTTTAAATATATTTCCCAGAGCTGAAAAAACACTTGGCAAATGGTTGAAGACGCATAAGTTAAAGAATGTAAACAAACATACGTTTTAGAATCAATGCTGCTTGGAATATATATTTTATAATTTTTTTAAATACATTTCTCACTAATCAACATATGTGGTTATCAACAAGAGGCACAGTAAATTTTTAATCATGCTTTGTAAAAAATTAATTTAAGTATGGTTTAAACATGTGATCTAGACATGCAAGAAAGTTATTGTTGCGAATTTCATTCATTGATTTAGTGATGACTATGAGAATATACTGGCATCTTTCAATTTAGGCCATCCGATCAAAAATATTAATTAAGAAAATGATTAAGTTGTCGATTCCGATAGGGGGATGCCTATCGGCGTAATTAAAATATAAGTAGTTGATATCATGTTTTTTTATATTGGAGGGTTGATATGTTAATATGATTAGGTTTTAAGGTACAATTTTACAATCATTTTTATTCGGTTAAAAGTTTTTTTTTTCTTCCAAAAGGTAATTGGCAGTTATCTTATGGGAGACTAACTAATCCTTCCTTTATTTATCGTGTAGGTATCTTTTTAAAATAATTATTTTAGTATTAATTTCATAACTAAATTACAATAATTTGTTTTTAGGCTTTTGAAAAAATTAGTGATGATTATGATTAACATTTATTAAGACTAATATTATTTATGGGACTTTAAGAAAGATTATTTGAGACTCTTTAATAGTTTATTTTATAATAGAAAAGAATTATTTGAGACTCTTTAATAGTTTTTTTTTATGATAAAAAGAAGAGAGAAACGTTCCTAGATCACTATAGTTTCGTTGACTTAACAAGTCAAGAAGGTTGGCAGTGTGGCAAATGTTTTGGAAATGAGAACGGATGTAAGTAAGAGTCGGGTAATCTAGGAGAGACTATTTTTCATCTTCAACCCTATTAGTATCGCAAGGTGACAACTTTTTCGTCCCAAAGTGTTTTGGGAATAGACTAACACCCGGTTTCACTTCAAAGCTCATAAAAAATAGTTTTTATCTTCACAATGTTCATTTTCTTTGTAGCACTAGTCAAGACAGAAAGATAATTCTGATTAGAAATAATGGGGTTAATCACAACCTTATAATACCATAGCTTCATTTTTCCCTCTAACTCCTTATTATCCCACAACTTATCCCTCAATTTGGAAGTAATAGTACTTTTAATATTATCTTTATTCTCTAAGATGATCTCCTCCTTTATCCCCCAATGTGGAACCAAGACTGGACATCCTTATGTCAACCTCTCTTGAACCAGAGGTGGGGGTTTTGGCTAGAGTTATAAGAAAATTTGGGGAAATTCTTGGCTTCCATGTTGTAAAGCTTCTTCTTATACATTAGATACTTAAACATAGTCATTCCTTCAATGAGGAAATGCTAGCTTCAATCAAGAGAATATGGTATAGAGTATTTCCTTTAATCTTAAGATTATAGGTTATAAATAAAATAATTTTTACTGTCCAATAATTATATTATCGAATAAATTCAACTAAATATAAAATCATTAACATGTAAATAGATAATCACATTAAAATACCAATGAACACACTCATCAATATTGCTCCCTGAATATGATTAGGTTAAAACCAAAACTTCAAAAAATTCAATATTATTTTCAAATTTTATATTCATGCTTTTTACTCGTTGAATCTAAGATATTTAGTCATTAAAATGGAATGACATAAACAAATAATAATACAAATTTATTTGAGACAATGGGAAAGGAAGATTATGGGCCTTCAAATCCTTATCATAAGTTTTGTCCTATAAATAATAAAGATGTCATGTTCATTTATTTCGTGCGAAAAGCCACTTTTAAAGGCCATATTTTTCTAAGTATATTTTATTTACGAAGGATTGATTATGAGTGTTTGGGTTAAGCTTTTATCGATTTGGATTCTTAAAGATGTGTGACCTTTTTCTTTCTTTCTTACTTTCTTTTTCTGAGAAAACTAATTTAATGAGGCTAAACATCTTCTTTCACACATTTCCAAACATACTTTATCGGTTGAGAATTGATTATAAATTTTTGGATTGGAGTTTTTTGATAAAATGATAATAAAACACATGATTAATGTCCGCTTACTTATTTGGATTGTTAGAGATTTGTGAATTTCCTTTTAAGTAAGGAAACCACACACAGGGCTCTACTCTGGTTGAGGTTTAAACCTAAGTTGTATCTATGGCTAAGCCTCACCCCTACCACTAAATCATAATGTATATATGAATTGATAAAACTTAAACCCCATATAAGACTTCCAAGGAATTCAAACATATCTTGGAAGTTGAACATGGTAAAAATTAAAAAATCAAAATTTCACTTAACACTTTTAATGAAGGGTATACTTAGTTTACCATTTTAATTGAAATACAATTATTTTTTGCAATTTTTCATCATTGAAAAGTTGTATAAAAATATATCTTTCAACATAAAATTAATTTTTTCCCTTTAAATTTTATTGTTACTTGCATGTGTTCTAAAATCACAATACACTCTACAAACATAAAAATATAGAAGATTTGTAAGATGTATATCAACGATTAGTGTTTGTATTCCATTTCATATTAAAAAAAGAGATAGAGATACTTCTATTTAGTTTTAGAATCAATGGCCTTATTGTAGGTTGTGCGTGTTGTGAAATCACAATGGACTTTAAAAATATAAATGTAGAAAAGCTAAGTGGCAAGTTCATAATTATTGCTTGCATTACATGTCATATTGAAGAAAGAGACACTATCATGCAGTGTTAAAATTCGATTATCAAACTCTTGGTCACAGGATGTTTTGGCCATAGTGTGTGTAAAACTTGTTCATTAAGGGGCTCAAGGTACCAATATCTATTTGATACCTAAATGTCATATGCATGAACAAAATTTTGTATAATATGCAACACACATCATAACATATTATCTCCCATCATGTATAACACATATCATGACATACATTCTTGTCTCACATACAATAGACATCATAATATATGGTCATGTCTCATGTACAATATATACCATAAACTATGGGTCTCACACATGACGCAAACCATAACCTGCAATTAAGCATATCCTATGGTGTGCCTATGTGGTTGTCATTGGCTAAGCATAACCATATAAGGATGCATAAATTTTGACATGCTCATAAATTCCACACTACTTAGAACTGGAATAAACTAGATTTAACATTATCCTATGTTAAAAAAAGTAATTTAAATTTATACATGCATTTTGACATTTGAATAAATTTCAAAATACGTTTAATATGATAAATAACTTGATGCCCAAATGAGAATACTTCATAGCCATTTTTCATGTGATTATTTACCATCATCGTACTTTGATATCATATCAATACCATACATACTTCATCTTAATGTTATCGATTCTTTCTTTGTCATAAATCATAGTTTGTCTTTTGATGAGGAAGGCTATAAAAGAAGTTGAAATTACCATCTAATCCAAGCTTTCCAATTTAGATTTAATCCTCAACTAGTTGTAAAAATGCATCATAATGCAAACTCAATTGACGAGTTATTAATGGTAGGACTGATGGTCTTAAAAGGAAGGAGCTAATGTTGGAATATTCAACAATAGTGGGGGGTGTGAATCAATAATAACAATTTTTAACTTCAAAAACTTGTAAATACATGACAAATATAAAGCAAAGCACATAAATTTGTGAAGCACGCAGATTTTTATGTGGAAGCACAAAGTGAGAGAAAATCACAAAATTATTTTCTTAATATATATAAAGAGTACAATCAAATTTATGAACACCAATTGAAAGGAAGCACCAACTACTTGGTTTATCAACACCAACTGAAAGGAATCATCATCTCTTTGTTTTATTAGCATCAACTCCCTAATTTATCAACACTAACTCCCTAGTTTTGTCAACACCAACTCCCTAATTTATCAACACCAAAGCTTGTTCAAGAGTCAATATTAGTTAAAGAAAATTTATACTCCTAGGAGCTGCTCATATGTCCTTCATATAAGCATTTGGTTTGGAAACCTACTGTAGCAGCTACAATGACCGTCCAAAATTTTTCCTTACCTTCATTTTGGAGCCTCCCTACCAACCTTTCACAACACCTTGTCTTGCTTCATCAAGTACACAAGCTTCAGTTTTTTTCTTGCACAAAGACAACCTGTCAATTAAAGCTTGATGTATTCCCCTCACAAGCTATTCATTAGGACTCGGTCCAACTACAGGCTGAGCAGCTCCCCCAATAAATTGCATAATTTTGGAGGGCAACCAACCTTCCCTCCAGAAATTGTGCAATTCTGTCGGGAAGCCTGTTGGGCTCTAGAATTGCACAATCTTGCCAGTCAAGCTTCACCCAGAAAACTATGTAATCCTTCCCAGCAAGCCTAATCAGCCTAGGAATTGCGCAATCCTAAGCACCAGTCAGCTGCTTTACCTAGAAATTGCGCAAATCTCATGGACAGCTAGCCCAACTACCATCTAGAAATGCGCATTTTCTCCCAGCAATTGAGCAGCCTCATGCATGATGAGTTGGATTGACTAGTTCCACCCAGGACGAAGGAAACTTGACTTGCATGCATGACTTGCCTTTTCCTGAAATAGAAAAAGGCAACATGAAAAAAACATCCCATGATTCAGGCAGATATTTTTAGCAGCGTGAGGTTACATGCAAAATCATTTTATAACCTTTCTTCCAAGTGTTGCTTTTTCCTAGATTTGTGGCATGCGCATCATGAGCTCAAACTTGTTTATTTGACATATCAGAGGTCATTATTTCACATCGATCTTGGAGATCTAACATCCCACGACACATCCAAGACTCTTTGACACATCCAACTCAACTATTCATGGGCAAGTGGTCTCAACTTGTCTTTTTCAGCATTTCTGTCATTTTTTGTGTTTTCACTTGTGTGAGTGTTGTTTGCTTGATTTCTTTGAACACCTGCTATCATTTACATGTATACTAGAGTGTTGACGTTCAAGCTCCCACTCATACTCTTCATGAATGACAACGCATGTTGCTTGTGCAACACCAACTCCGTCAATGGGTTGTTCCTCAGTCACAACAAGTGAAGAGTCTGGAATGGATGAACACAAGACAACATCATCCGGAGGAACACCTGAGTGCGAAGATGAAGGCTGAAGAAAAGAAAGCATATGAGAACTTGAAGGACTCACAACCAAATCTGCGTGAAAATTGAGTGGAGTGATGTTGAGAGGGTGTGAAGGTTGAATAGATGTGTGAACATGATCCTCAGCATCACTAGGTGATAGTGGAACTAATGAATGAGAGGGAGGTGGACAATCCATTGAGACAGTGCCTACTCACACATGGGATTTCATAGTTCCATCAATGAAGAAGGTTGAGCGAGGCTTGACATCAAGCTTCCTCTTGAGATGGGCAGATTTCTTAATACAGTACTCGAACTGGTCCCGGAGATAAGCGAACTTGATCTGGCTCCTCGAAGATTGGAACTATAAGTCACGAAAGTGCTACCAAAAATCAATAACGGGTTCATGCGGAGCCCTCCGTTGCTCTAATAGTTTCCAGTCAAGAAAGTCTGGATCAAAATGATAGAACGTGTCTTCAATAAGAGCACAGAAGTGCTCACGTGAGTGCACGACGTTGGCTGATAGGTTGAGCACCCAATGAAATGGAGATTCATGAAATGTGTATGTGAGCAGCAACCCGGTCTGTCCATCAGTAAACTCATCTTCCTCATAAATCATGGAAAGAAAGTTATGTAAGTGCTCATAGCAAGCCACTTCGCCTTCACCATCATACGTGTGAGTGGACAACAGATTGAAAAGCTTCCCTAAGATGGAGATATCTTCACGATTCGAAAAACACCTTGGTAGAAGAATAATGTAAGACTCCATGAAAGATATGCAAAGGTTCAAAACTAGATGAGAGGACATTGCTTGTCATCAGGTCCTCCTTCTAGCACCAAAAATGTTGACGGTGCTGGACCCACCAACATGTCAAGGGGATCTCCCTAGTAAGAATTCCCAATTAGACCTCAGACCATTTGGTGTAGGATTCCCAGCAGTGGGTCGTAAGATAAAGCCTTGACCGCGATGTCGCATAGAGCCATGTAAGATAACTTTGTCAGTAGCAAGGGTGTGACTGATGCAGAGAGTCAAGGAATGTGTACGAGAGGTTCCAACACTTCAAAGGGAGAGGAAGGTGAAGGTGAGTTCCAGGTTGAAAGGGATCAGTCCCAACTTGGCTAGGAACAAACCACACAAAGGACATGCATAGATTCCAGTGGAGTAGTCCACTCAAATGCGGTAGCCACAACAACAAGGTAAGATAACACAAACAACATTCATGAATCAATTCGAGATGAGTGCGACGGTTGATATAGCAAGGTTCATGATAAAATTATGTCTGATGTTTAGTAGAGTAGTCGAAATGGACGGTGATAGCATTTAAAACATATGCAACACATTAACAACAAGATTCATATAATTGCATACAAATTAGTTCATATACAAGTACGTAACTTAAACAACATATATCATTAAGGCAACAGAAACAGTCCAACGACAATAACAACATATGCATGAAAATGTGCTGGCTCTTATTATTAAAGAAATGTAATTCACAATCATACAATACACCATGTAAACTTGCTAGCCCCAACAGTGGAACATTACAGCCACATCCGCCTACTCCTCCAAAGAGATGTACTAGCTCCGTGCAGTGGAGAAGCCAAGGTGCATTACAATACTATCCAAGCCTTCTTCAAGATAGTCTTAGTAGAAGCTTGGCTGACCAAAATCCTATACAATGAGTTATGAGGGACTATTTATAGCAAAGGGTGGGGTGACCCTTGACATTCCCCTTTGTGATAGTTCAACTACCCTCATGACTCTTCACCTACTCTATGACTGTTACATCCAACCATTGAAACTTTACTTACACTTGACATGACTCAACATTACAATGCACATGTACTCATGTGATGCAACATGGCTTGAGCGAGCCTTGCAAGAAATCACTAACACTGGGTCCACTAAGATGAGACCAACGCTTTGACATGCTTGTGATAGTGTAGGTGGTGAGTTGATGCCAAGCTTGGTCGACTGTGATGGTGTGCATGCACCTCATGGTGACATCTTCCTGAAGAGAACTCTTGCCTCAGTTGCAACCAGTGCACAGGGGGGATTCAATCAATGAACCTCTGACATATCACATGTGTTCATGACATGCTAAACAATACCCCTAATTTGGCTACATATTGGAAAATACCTCTAAAAATCACATTATTTATCCCCCTACCAATACGAACCCAATATGCCTTCCCAATTTAAAAAATCCCTACATTCACTAGATATTGTAGGTATCCATTTTCCATTAACATTTTTTACGCCCCTTTATATTTTTCATTAACTTTGAGCTCCATGTTTTATATCTGCCAATATAAAAACCCTTTACCCCCTAATATATACTTAATATATTGTATCATATTCTCCTCAATATATATCCCCCAATATGAACCCAAGTGGTATGATATTTCTCCCCCATTAAAGCCCCCGTGCCGGTGCATTGGTTCGGCCCCTCTCATCCAACTCATCTGCTAACATGTGCATGGTCTTCTTGGGTACGGTTGAACTAGCAAAACACTGATGCATAGTGTTTGTGCTGATCTTCAAGTGTGTGTTGGTGGTCATTGACATCAACTTGTTGAAGTACATGTTCAGCCCCATTTGGACTTGCTTCTTGTCTTCACCTTGGTGAGTATGTTGAATGGGTTTGATTACATGCGTGCACTCAATGACATGCATGTTGTTGGATCCATTGCATGCAATCAACAACATTTCTCACCATGTTTTCTCTGTGTCGACTGCTGGGATGGATCCATAACTTGTACTGGTATAGTTTCATCTGTGATTTCATGTTGCACCCATTGATGTTTCTATTCCTGCTACAACTCATTGGACTGTCTGTACAACTTCATGTTCTTCCTGAGTTACTGCTTCAACACATGCAACTCCTTCTTTGTTCCAACTTATGCCTTTGTGCGATCTTCATGTCGTGTCATCACTTCATCATCTAGGTCTCTAAAGTTTCTTTCATTATCAGTGGATCTTCTTGATCTTGCAACTTTTCTCTACTTCTATGTTGTCAAAAACCTTCCTCTTGCATTCATTGTGTTCACTTCATTCATTGCGTTCGCTGCATTCGATATGCTGCCTTCATCTAATGTTCATGATGTTGCTCACTTTGATACTGCTACTTGATGTCCTTATCCACGAACAACTTGATGTCTTCGAGAGTAGGAAATCTCATAGACACTTGATTGACTACATCCCCAAGCGTGCTCTGAACAGAGTCTTAGTCTTTACTCTCTTGGAAGCCATTGTGCCTATACTGCTGAGAGGCAGATGAACACATTTGATACCTGGAGACATGGCAACACTCATAGCAAGCAATCTTTCAGTCAAAAACCATAATTAACATGAGAACTGACTTGCAACATACCTGGGTGAATGATCATGAAGCTTGCGCAATTTCAGATGAGAGGTTGGGAGACCGACTGCCAAGACTGCACAAGGCACAGTCCGAGCTACTGAGAGACTGATTGACTGCTGGAACTACATAATGCATAGTCCAGTTTGGTTGCTGACTATTGGGATTGCGCATTACGCAATTATAGCTGGGAAGGATTGTTGGCCCAGGGACAAATTTGTGCAATTTCTTGAGCCAAGCAGCCAACAATGTAAACTTTGAAATGGGAACTATAAAGTCAAAATAGGAATTCTGGCCAAAAAATCCCGAAAAAGCATCAAAAACAGTGTTAAAAATGAAAAGTGTGTATACTGGAACGATGGTCCTCTTTTTAGGGTCAATTTTGAACATGTTTTAAAAATTGTAGAAATTTCCCACCTGTAGATCACCTGATAATGCAATGTACTAAAGCAAAACACTTGTTCTACTTCTACAAACAATTTAGTGGAAGCTTAATCGAACATGAGCAACATCAACCAAGAACAAATATAACTAAGAATGAGAAGTAATCAACCATAACACAAAAGATATATCACTAGGGAAAGCACCAGCTTAAACCCCAACTCTGTATTATCATACAAGTGGAAATCTTGTTCAAGTTACAAAAAGAATCAGCTCTCAAGCTATCATGCTCTCTCTGCAATCAAACAGTACAGCTCACAGACTCAATAGACATAGAATATATCTTCCTCAAGCCCTCCAAGCCTCCTATTTCCTTGCATAGTTTTGATTGGGGTCCAATGATGTCACATGTGTGAATTGGCCTCATCACACTCAATGTTACCTCTAATCCAACTACGCAATCCTTAAGGAATACTATTCCTTTTGCATGCAAGGAATACTCACAAAGGAATATCCTAGCAACTAATACTACATTGTCCCTCCATCTGATCTCAACTGGGTCTCTGACTGAACTGACATGCATGAGTTATCCATGAGTGAATCTTCAGTTATCTGAAATACAGTAGTTACATGCATGCAAGCATTAACTAACTAAACTTTCATTAATTTACCAAACTGTTAAATTAATCTAACTAGACTTGACTCAGTTAACTGAGCCAACTAATTACAACTCAACATTACAACTCACTCTTATCTCTTTAACTAATGGATAAATTCCTCAATTAATAGATAAATTTTTGCATGTCCTCACATAGACTTCAAGTTCATAATTCCTTAACTA
Source organism: Pinus tabuliformis (assembly GCA_031772625.1). Taxonomy (NCBI): domain Eukaryota; kingdom Viridiplantae; phylum Streptophyta; class Pinopsida; order Pinales; family Pinaceae; genus Pinus; species Pinus tabuliformis. Next base: position 280,239,172 of record CM062806.1, on the reverse strand, counting down.
ATTAACTCAAGATGAATTAATTAATTAATTTGCAAACTATTGTTAATGTCAAATTCGAATTTTACTTCCTATGTTTAGTCTAGGGACTGACTAAAATAAGAAGGGATCCCGAAATGTTATTTTTAGTAAAGCTATTTTTAGCACTTTCACTTTTCACCCATTGTTGCTAAGATCTCCAATGGCTGAACTTCTATTTATAGCTTGACTGTTTATAGCAGTGCTATTTTTAGCATTTCTTGTTGCAAATATCAACACTCCCTCTCAACAAGAAATGGATTTTTAGTAACCCCGATCCTGTCTCTATGGAACTCAAACTTGCATTTTGATAATGCCTTAGTCAAAATATATGCATCCTGCTCCTTGGTCGAAACATACTGCAACATCATCATCCTCTTGATCACACAGTCCCATAGATGATGGTAACAAATATCTATATGGTTGGACCTGTCATGAAACACTGGATTCTCAGAGATTTTTATGCAACTCTAATTATCATAGTATATCACTGTAGAATCCATGATCTGACCAAAGAATCCCACTAGAATCTTCCACATCCAAATGGCCTCGCATGCTACCTGATTGGCAACCATGTATTCATCCTTTGCTGAGCTAAGTGCAACTGATCTTCGTTTCCTTCTATACCAAGAAACTGCAGCTGAACCAAGGTTGAAAATTCCTCCTGAAGTGCTCTTCCGGTCTGATGGACTACCAGCCCAATCTGCATCTGTGAAGCCTTGTAGCTTCACTCCCTTGGTCCGTTTGTACCACAATCCGTACTTTGTAGTGCCTATGAGATATCTCAGTACATGATCTGCTGCCTCCCAAAACAGCTTGGTAGGCTGAACCATAGCTTGACTCAGCTGGTTCACTGCAAATCATAAGTCGGGTCATGTGTTCACCAAATACATAAGTGAACCCACCAGCTCCCAATAAATAGTAGCAAATACTACCTCACCCTAAGTAGCATCCTCCTTCCTCCAGTTCCTAGCTAAAGGAGTCTGCGTGGGTTTGCACTTCTCCATGTGAAAGCGCCTAAGCATCTCATTGGCATACTTGCCTTGAGAAACAAATACTTCCCCATCTTTCTGCCACACTTCCATGCCTAGAAAGTAGTGCATGAGGCCCATGTCCTTCATCTCAAAATCTCTTGCAAGGTCCTCCTTGCAAGATTTGATCAGCTGATCATCACCTATCAAAATCAGATCATCGACATAAAGTACAATAATCAATGGCTTACCTTCTACCATGATGTGGTAAAGATTCGCATCTGCTTCACTCTTAGTGAAGCCCAACCCGGTGAAATAGTTGTCGATCCTCGTATACCAAGAACGGGGTGTTTGCTTCAGTCCATAAAGTTCTTGCTTGAGTCAGCAAACATGCGACTCATTATTGAAGGTCTCAAATCCTTCAAGTTGCTCAATGTATACCTCTTCCTCAACCATCCCATTGAGGAATATTGTCTTCAAATCCATCTGATGGATCTTCCAACCCATTTGAGCTGATAGAGCTAGCATCGATCTAATAGATGAGTACCTTACTATGGGAGCAAAGGTCTCATCATAGTCGATCCCCTCAACCTATGAGAAACCTCGGGCATCAAACTTTGCCTTGTGTTTCTCAACACTGCCATCAGCTACCTACTTTACCTTGTAAATCCATCGGGAACCAACCACTGACTTGTCCCCAAGTCTAGGGACAACATCCCACACACTGCTCCATATGATAGAATTATACTCTTCTACCATTGCATCAACTCGGACTAGTTACTACACTGCCTCCTGAGAAGAAGGTTCAGCTGCTACACACTCCCCAACCAGGGCCATGTAGCCAGCGTATCTCTTGGGAGATCTCCTTTGTTTTCACTGATAGGATGGCTGCCCCACATTCTCTCTTGCATTTATCATCAATTTGTCAGCTTCGCACGAGTGTTTTCGCTCGTCTCTGGAAGACTCTCTAGGAGTGGTGGTCTCCACTACTGGATCCTCTACATGTGGCTGATCCACATCATCAAGAGGTTCCTCCTCCTTTGGAACTAAAAGTTCCTCATCACCATGCAACTTGAGCTCCCTCTCAAGTGACACTTGCATGGCTCTCTGCTCATCGAACTTTAGATCCTTGTGCACTACTGTCCTTTTATTGGTAGGCAGAAACACACGATAGTTGTGGGGTGTATCTATGTACCCCACAAGTATCCCCAACTCAGCTGTTGGGTCTGGCTTCTTCTGAGGATCTTTGGTCACATGATAAAAAACTAGTGATCCAAAGATGCGGAAGTGACTCACATCTAGTCACTTCCTGGAAAAAGCCTCCATAGGTGTCTTCATCCCAAAGATACGATGAGGACTTATGTTCTGAAGGTACACTATTGTATTGCATGCCTCAGCCCACAGATGAAGTGGTAGGCTTTGGTCATGCAACATCGCTCGAGCAGATCCCACAATAGATCTATTCTTCCTTTCAGCCACCCCATTCTGTTGTGGGTTATGAGGTGTCGTAAGTTCCCGTTTAATTCCTTTTGCTGCACAGAAGTCTTTAAACTGCTGGAAAACATACTCTCCACCATTTTCGCTGCACAAGGCTTTTACTTTCTTTCCAGATTCTTTCTCTACCAAGGCTTTAAAGTCACAAAACCTCAAGAAGGTTTGATCCTTCTTTTGCATAAAGTAGATCCAACATCTACGAGAAAAATCATCAATAAAAGTAACATAGTAACTTTGCTTAGCAGTGGAGGTTGTAGATCATAATCCACATACATCTGAGTGAACTTGCTCTAGGATTTCCCTAACTCTACTATCCCGATCGTGAAAGGAAGCTTCCGCATACTTACCTAGGGTGCATCCTTTGCATGTATTTGTTTGCTCTAGTTTTCACTTGGGTAAGCTAGTAGAAATTTGCTACATGATCTTCAAGGCCCCGTGATGCAAGTGGCCCAGTCTTCTATGCCACAACTCACCAACATCTTGGCTTTTCACCACCTCTGCTTTGGAACTCAGTGTAGCACAGTCATCTACCTCTAGCTTGTAGAGATTCTTTACTCGAATCCCTATTCGCTTGGTGTGTCTAGTGCCGATATGCCTCAGGAACACTTTTTCCTTTACTAAAGACTACATCATAGCCTTTATCTTCTACTATAGTAGTAGACACAAGATTCCTTTTCAAACCTGGTACATACTTAATAGTAGATAGGATGAGAGGAGCACCATGCTCCCTCTGAAACACAACTGTACCTTCACCTAAGACACAGTACTTTCCATCATCGCACATATCGATCTGCATCTGGAGATCCTTCTCCTCCAATGTACTGAAAATATTTTTGTCACCCGACATGTGGAAAGAAGCTCCACTATCCAGGTACCAAACACATCCCACCATGGATGAAACCATACATGCGATAAGCGAGAAATCCAGCTCAAACTATGAAGTTGATGCATCACCATCAGATCCCTTGGAGGAACCATTCTTGGATTTCTTTTGTGGACAATTCATTGCATAATGGCCCACTTCATGACAGTGAAAGCATCGCACCTTCGACTTGTCAACCTTCTTCCCACCATGAGAAGATTTGGATTGGGACACCTTCCATTTCCCTTTCTTAGCTTTACTCACTACAACTTGATTTTCTTCATCATCTTGTTTTGATGAAGATCCATCCCTGGTGTTGTGCCTTGTCTCCTCCTGCATCAGATCCGACCAAAGTCGTTCCCAATCTGGCAGTTTCTTTCTTCCATTAACCAAGTCCTGGTAGTTATGCCAGCTCTTAGGAAGACCAAGGAGTGTAAGACTCACCATGTCATCACCAACAATCACAATCCCTACACTTCCAAGCTCATCTTGCAGGTGGCGAGCTTGTTCAGGAACGTAGAGATTGTGTTTCCCTTTTCGAACGTGATCTTTCGAAGCTTATCTTTCAGCACCAGCTTTCTCTGATTGCTTCTATTTTGATAAAGATCTTTCAATAATTTCCACATCGAAAATGGAGTCTCCTTCCCATGGAGGCTCAAGACAATGTGATATCGAACTCCCTCCAGGATGATTCTCCTTGCTCTAGCCACACACTTTCTCCATTCTGCTAGTTGAGTAGCATCAGTCAGCTTCTTGACTTCTTGATCAATGAAGTCCTTTAGACTGTTATCTTCTAATACTACCTCCATGCGATCCTTCCAGGCTATATAATTTGAACTGCCATCAAGGGCATATTCGAGCCTCAAACCAATGAATGCCATCAGTGAAATATATTTGATAAGAACTCAATTCAATATTTAGAAACCAAAGTTCGAACTTCTCCTGCTTCTATATTGTTCTTCCTTGATCACCTTTGATTTGATACCATGTAGAAATTTCCCAACTGTAGATCACCTGGTAATGCAATGTACTAAAGCAAAACACTTGATCTACTTCTACAAACAATTTAGCGGAAGCTTAATTGAACATGAGCAACATCAACCAAGAACACATATAACTGAGAATGATCATAACGCAGAAGATATATGACTGGGGAAAGCACTAGCCTAAAACCCCAACTCTGTATTATCATGCAAGTGGAAATCTTTTTCAAGTTACAAAAAGAATCATCTCTCAAGCTATCCTACTCTCTCTGCAATCAAACAATACAGCTCACCGACTCAATAGACATAGAATATATCTTCCTCAAGCCCTCCAAGCCTCCTATTTCCTTGCGTAGTTTTGATTGGGGTCCAATGATGTCACATGTGTGAATTGGCCTCATCACTCACTGTTACCTCTGATCCAACTGCGCAATCCTTAAGAAATACTATTCCTTGTGCATGCAAGGAATATTCACAAAGGAATATCCTAGAAACGGATAGTACATTGTCCCTCCATCTGATCTCAATTGGGTCTCTGACTGAACTGACATGCATGAGTTATCCATGAGTGAATCTTCAATTATCTAAAATACATTAGTTACATGCATGCAAGCATTAACTAACTAAACTCTCATTAATTTAACAAACTGTTAAATTAATCTAACTAGATTTGACTCAATTAACTGAGCCAACTAATTACAATTCACTCTTATTTGTTTAACTGATGGATAAATTCCTCAATTAATAGATAGACTGTTGCATGTCCTCACACAGACTTCAAGTTCATAATTCCTTAACTAATTAACTCAAGATGAATTAATTAATTAATTTACAAACTACTGTTAATATCAAATTCGAATTTTACTTCCTATGTTTAGTCCAGGGACTAACTAAAATAAGAAGGGATCCTGAAATTCTATTTCTAGAAAAGATATTTTTAGCACTTTCACTTTTCACCCATTGTTTCTAAGATCTCCGATGATTGAACTACTATTTATAGCCTGGCTATTTATAGCAATGCTATTTTTAGAATTTTCTATTTTTAGCATTTCTTGTTGCAAATCTCAACACTCCCTCTCAACAAGAAAGGGATTATCAGTAACCCCGATTCTGTCTTTGTGGAACTCGAACTTGCATTTTGACAATGCCTTAGTCAAAACATCTCCATCCTGCTCCTCAGTCGAAACATAATGCAACATCATGATCCTCTTGACCACACAGTCCCGTAAATGATGGTAACGAATATCTATATGCTTGGACTTGTCATGAAACACTGGATTCTCAGAGAGTTTTATGCAACTCTGATTATCATAGTATATCACTGTAGGATCCATCATCTGACCAAACAATCCCACTAGAATCTTCTGCATCCAAATGGCCTCAAATTTTTCCTGACTAGCAGCCATGTATTCAGCCTCCGCTGGGCTAAGTGCAACTGATCTATGTTTCCTGCTATACCAAGAAACTGCAGCTGAACCAAGGTTGAAGATTCCTCCAGAAGTGATCTTCTGGTCTGGTGGACTACCAGCCCAATCCGCATCTATGAAGCCTTGCAACTTGACTCCCTCTGTTCGTCTATACCATAATATATACTGTGTAGTGCCTCTAAGATATCACAGCACATGCTTTGCTGCCTTTCAAAATATCTTGGTAGGCTGAACCATAGCTTGAATCAGCTGGTTCACCGCAAAGCATAAGTCGGGTCGTGTGTTCACCAAATACATAAGTGAACCCACCAGTTGCCAATAAATAGTAACAGCTATTACCTCACCTGAAGTAGCATTCTCCTTCCTCTAGTTCCTAGCTAGAGGAGTCTGCATGGGTCTACACTTCTCCATGTGAAAGCGCTTGAGTATCTCAATTGCATACTTACCCTGAGACACAAATACTTCCCCATCTTTCTTCCACACTTCCATGCCTAGAAAGTAGTGCATGAGCCCCATGTCCTTCATCTCAAACTCTCTTGCAAGGTCCTCCTTGCAAGATTTGATCAACTCATCATCAACTGTCAAAATCAGATCATCGACATAAAGTACAATAATCAATGGCCTACTTTCTACCATGATGTGATAAAGGTTCTCATCTTCTTCACTCTTGGTGAAGCCCAACCCAGTGAAATAGCTGTCCATTCTAGTATACCAAGCACGGGGTGCTTGCTTTAGCCCATACAGTGCTTGCTTGAGTCGGCAAACATGTGACTCGTGATCGAAGGTCTCAAATCCTTCAGGCTGCTCAATGTATACCTCTTCCTCAATCTTCCCATTGAGGAACATTGTCTTAACATCCATCTGATGGATCTTCCAACCCATCTGAGCTGATAGAGCTAGCATCAATCTGATAGATGAGTACTTTGCTACGGGAGCAAAGGTCTCAACGTAGTCGATTCCCTCAACCTGTGAGAAACCTCAGGCAACAAACCTTGCCTTGTGTTTCTCAACACTACCATCAACTGCCTGCTTTACCTTGTAAAGCCATTGGGAACTAACCACTGACTTGTCCTCAAGTCTAAGGACAACATCCCACACACGGTTCCATCTGATAGAATTGTACTCTTCTACCATTGCATCAACCCAGACTGGTTGCTACAATGCCTCCTAAAAAGAAGAAGGTTCGGTCGCTACACACTCCCCAACCAGGGTTGTGTAGCTGGTGTATCTCTCGGAAGATCTCCTCTATCTGCGCTGAGAGGATGGCTGCCCCACATTCTCTTTTGCATCTAGCATCAATCTATCAGCTTCCTGCGAGTGTTTTCACCCATCTCTAGAAGACTCTCCAGGAGTGGTGGTCTCCACTACTAGATCCTCTGCATGTGGTTGATCCACATCATGAGGAGGCTCCTCCTCCTTTGGAACTAGAAGTTCCTCATCACCATGCAACTTGCACTCCCTCTCAAGTGACACTCGCATGGCTCTCTGCTCGTGGAACTTTAGATCCCTATGCACTACAGTCCTCTGATTGGCAGGCATAAACACACGATAGTTGTGGGGTGTATCTATGTACCCCACACGTATCCCCAACTCAGCTGTTGGTTCTAGCTTCTTCTGAGCATCTTTGGTCACATGACAAAAAACTGGTGATCCAAAAATGCGGAAGTGACTCACATTTGGTCACTTCCTCGAAAACTCCTCCATAGGTGTCTTCATCCCCAAAATATGATGAGGACTCTTGTTCTGAAGATACACTACTATATTGTATGCCTCAACCCACAGTTGAAGTGGTAGGCTTTGGTCATGCAACATCGCTCGAGCTGCTCCCACAATAGATCTATTCTTCCTTTCAGCCACCCCATTCTGTTGTGGTTTATGAGGTGCCGTAAGTTCCTGTTTAATTCCTTCTGCTGCACATAAGTCTTTAAACTTTTGGGAAACATACTCTCCACCATTTCCGCTACGCAAGGCTTTTACTTTCTTTCCAGATTCTTTCTCTTCCAAGGCTTTAAAATCACAAAACCTCAAGAAGGTTTGATCCTTCTTTTGCATAAATTAGATCCAACATCTACGAGAAAAATCATCAATAAAAATAACATAGTAACTTTGCTTAGCGGTGGAGGTTGTAGAGAATGGTCCACATACATATGAGTGAAATCACTCCAGGATTGCTCCAGCTTTACTATCCCGAACCTGAAAGGAAGCTTTCGCATACTTACTGAGGGTGCATCCTTTTCATATGTCTGTTTGCTCTAGTTTTCCTTTGGGTAAGCCGGTACAAATTTGCTGCATGATCTTCAAGGCCCCATGATGCAAGTGGCCCAGTCTTCTATGCCACATCTCACCAACATCATGGCTTTGCACTACCTCTGCTTTGGAACTTAGTGTAGCATAGTCATCTACCTCCAGCTTGTAGAGATTCTTTACTCGAATCCCTATTCGCTTGGTCTGTCCAGTGCCGATATGCCTCAAGAAAACTTTTCCTTTACTAAAGACTACATCATAGCCTTTATCTTCTAGCATAGCGATAGACACAAGATTCATTTTCAAACCTAGTACATACTTAACAATAGATAGGGTGAGAGGAGCAACATGCTCCCTTTGAAACATAGCTATACCCTGACCTGAGACACAGTACTTTCCATCATCGCCCATCTCAATCTGCATCTAGAGATCCTTCTCCTCCAATGTACTGAGAAGATTCTTGTCACCCGACATGTGGAAACAAGCTCCACTGTCCAGGTTCCAAACACATCCCACCATGGATGACACCATGCATGTGATAAGCGAGAAATCCAGCTCAAACTATGAAGCTAATGCATCACCATCAGATCCCTCGGAGGAACCCTTCTTGGATTTCTTTTGTGGATAATTCATAGTATAATGGCCCACTTCATGACAGTAAAAGCATCGCACTTTCAACTTTTCAACCTTCTTCCCACCATGAGAAGAAGATATGGATTGGGATGCCTTCCCTTTCCCTTTCTTAGCTTTACTCGCTAAAGCTAGATTTTCTTCATCATCTTGTTTTGATGAAGATCCATCCCTGGTGCTTCGCCTTATCCCTGATTACTAAAGCAAACACTTGATCTACTTCTACAAACAATTTAGTGGATGCTTAATCAAACATGAGCAACATCAACCAAGAACAAATATAACTCAGAATGAGAAGTAATCAACCATAACACAGAAGATATATCACTAGGGAAAGCACCAGCCTAAACCCCCAATTCTATATTATCATACAAGTGGAAATCTTGTTCAAGTTACAAAAAGAATCAGCTCTCAAGATATCTTGCTCTCTCTGCAATCAAACAATACAACTCACAAACTCAATAGACATAGAATATATCTTCCTCAAGTACTCCAAGCCTCCTATTTCCTTGCACAGTTTTGATTGGGGTACAATGATGTCACATGTGTGAATTGGCCTCATCACACTCACTATTACCTCTGATCCAACTGCGCAATCCTTAAGGAATACTATTCCTTTTGCATGCAAGGAATATCCTAGCAACTAATAGTACACTTCCCCTCTATCTAATCTCAACTGGGTCTCTGACTGAACTGACATGCATGAGTTATCCATGAGCGAATCTTCAGTTATCTGAAATACAGTAGTTACATGCATGCAATCATTAACTAACTAAACTCTCATTAATTTAACAAACTACTAAATTAATCTAAATAGACTTGACTCAATTAACTGAGCCAACTAATTTCAAGTTAATATTAAAACTCACTCTTATCTCTTTAACTAATGGATAGATTCCTCAATTAATAGATAAGTTGTTGCATGTTCTCACATAGACTTCAAGTTCATAAATCCTTAACTAATTAACTCAAGATGAATTAATTAATTAATTTACAAACTGTTGTTAATATCAAATTCGAATTTTACTTCCTATGTTTAGTCCAGGCACTGACTAAAATAAGAAGGGATCCCAAAATGCTATTTTTAGAAAAGCTAATTTTAGCACTTTCACTTTTCACCCATTGTTGCTAAGATCTCCAATGGTTTAACTACTATTTATAGCCCAACTATTTATAGCAGTGCTATTTTTAGCATTTCTTGTTGCAAATCTCAACACTCCCTCTCAACAACAAAGGGATTATCAGTAACCTTGATCCTGTCTCTATGGAACTCGAACTTGCATTTTGACAATGCCTTAGTCAAAATAACTGCATCCTGCTTCTCAGTCAAAACATACTACAACATCATCATCCTGTTGATCACACAGTCCCATAGATAATGGTAATGGATATCTATATGCTTGGACCTGTCATGAAACACTAGATTCTCATACAGTTTTATGCAACTCTGATTATCACAGTATATCACTGTAGGATCCATCATCTGACCAAACAATCCCACTAGAATCTTCCACATCCAAATGGCCTCGCATGCTGCCTGACTGGCAGCCATGCATTCAGCCTCTGCTGATCTAGGTGCAACTAATCTCTGTTTCCTACTATACCAAGAAACTGTAGCTGAACCAAGGTTGAAGATTCCTCCAGAAGTGCTCTTCTGGTCTGATGGACTGCTTTCCCAATCCGCATCTGTGAAGCCTTGCAAATTCACTCCCTCTGTCCATATGTACCATAATTTGTACTGTGTAGTGCCTCTGAGATATCTCAGCACATGCTTCGATGCCTTCCAAAACAACATTGTAGGCTGAACCATAGCTTGACTCAGCTAGTTCACGGCAAAGCGTAAGTCAGGTCGTGTGTTCAGCCAATACATAAGTGAACCCACCAGCTGCCCATAAACAGTAGCAACTACTACCTCACCTGAAGTAGCATCCTCCTTCCTCCAGTTCCCAGCTAGAGGAGTCTGCATGGGTTTGCACTTCTCCATGTGAAAGCGCCTGAGTATCTCATTGTCATACTTACCCTGAGACACAAATACTTCCCCATCTTTCTGCCACATTTCCATGCCTAGAAAGTAGTGCATGAGGCCATATCCTTCATCTCAAACTCTCTTGCAAGGTCCTCCTTGCAAGATTTGATCAGATGTTCATCACCTGTCAAAATCAGATCATCAACATAAAGTACAATAATCAATGGCTTACCTTCTACCATGATGTGATAAAGGTTCACATCTACTTCACTCTTGGTGAAGCCCAACCCAGTGAAATAGCTGTCGATCCTGCTATACCAAGCATGGGGTGCTTGCTTCAGCCCATACCGTGCTTGCTTGGGTTGACAAACATGCGACTCATGATTGAAGGTCTCATATCCTTCAGGATGCTCAATGTATACATCTTCCTCAATCTCCCCATTAAGGAACATTGTCTTCACATCCATCTGATGGATCTTCCAACCCGCCTAAGCTGATAGAGCTAGCATTGATCTCACAGATGAGTGCCTTGCTACGGGAGCAAAGGTCTCATCGTAGTCGATCTCCTCAACCTGTGAGAAACCTTGGGCAACAAATATTGCCTTATGTTTCTCAACACTGCCATCAGCTGCCTGCTTTACCTTGTAAAGCCATTGGGAACTAACCATTAACTTGTCCTTAGGTCTAGGGACAACATCCCACACACTGTTCTATATGATAGAATCATACTCTTCTACCATTGCATCAACCCAGACTAGTTGTTGCACTTCCTCCTGGAAAGAAGAAGGTTTGGTCACTACACACTCCCCAACCAAGGCCATGTAACCAGTGTATCCCTCTAGAGATCTCCTCTATCTGCGCTGAGAGGATGGCTACCCCACATTCTCTCTCACATCTAGCATCAATCTGTCAACTTCCTGCGAGAATTTTTGCTCATCTCTGGAAGACTCTCCACGAGTGGTGGTCTCCACTTCTGGATCCTCTGCATGTGGCTGATCCACATCATCAAGAGGCTCCTCCTCCTTTGGAACTAAAAGTTCATCATCACCATGTAACTTGAGCTCCCTCTCAAGTGACACTTGCATGGCTCTCTGCTCATCGAACTTTAGATCCCTCCGCACTACAGTCCTCTAACTGGCAGGCAGAAACACATGATAGTTGTGGGGTGTATCTGTGTACCTTCACTTGAGACATAGTACTTTCCATCATCACCCATCTTGATCCACATCTGGAGATCCTTCTCCTCCAATGTACTAAAAAGATTATTGTCAACCGACATGTGGAAAGAAGCTCCACTGTCCAGGTACCAAACACATCCCACCATGGATGAAACCATGCATGCGATAAGAGAGAAATCCAACTCAAACTGTGAGGCTAATGCGTAACCATCAGATCCCTTGGAGGAACCCTTCTTGGATTTCTTTTGTGGACAATTCATTGCATAATGGCCCACTTCATGACAGTGAAAGCATCGCACTTTCAACTTGTCAACCTTCTTCCCACCATGAGAAGATTTGGATTGGGACACCTTCCCTTTCCATTTCTTAGCTTTACTCGCTAAAGCTAGATTTTATTCATCATCTTGTTTTAATGAAGATCCATCCCTGGTGCTGCGCCTTATCTCCTCCTGTATGAAATCTGACCAAAGTCATTCCCAATCTGGCAGTTTCTCTCTTTCATTAACCGAGTCTTGGTAGCTATGCCAACTCTTAGGAAGACCAAGGAGTGCAAGATTCACCATGTCATCTTCAGCTGTCACGATCCCTACACTTCCAATCTCATCCCTACAGGTGGTGCGCTTATTAAGGAACATAGAGATTGTGTCGCCCTTTTGGCACTTTATCTTTCGAAGCTTATGTTTCAGCACCAGCTTCCTCTGATCACTGCTATTCTGATAAATATATTTGAATGTTTTCTATTAGAGTCGGTCTTGTCAGTCCTCCGTCAGAGATAAAAATATTTTTGCACTTCATTTCTAGGTGTCCCATTCTGCTCAATCACCTGCATTCCGCTAGGGGAATGCCATAATCCGACGGAAGCGTCTTGTCCCTCATGCCTTGCCCTGTTCGCTCTGTTCTGTTCATCATAGTCAATTTTAGAAAGTCATGTACAGTGTTGTTTGGTCTCATGGTCAGCAAGAGTCATTTAAATTAGTAGGTCTAGGGTTAGTTGAATTGGTCTTCAACAATGTCAAATAATGCCCACAGGCCATGAGGATGTCTCCAATAAGTCTTCATTTCAGAATGTCCATTATCAATAAGGCTCGATAATGATTCTTCTTCAAAACAGAGTTTTGAAGAAGAAATCGTCAAGTTTATTTTTGGTATTAAATATGTATTTTTTAAAGCTTCCAGATGTGCAATGTTTCAGGCGCAGCCCTGATCATCCTCTCCCAAAATATGCCACCATCCCTGCAAAAAATAGTCAAAAGATGCATCATTTAAGTCAGATAATTAGAGGAAACAAAGGAAAAAAGTTTGTTTTCAAATGTGAAAAGTGCTGAAGCCAAAACATTACAAAATGTGTTTGTACAAAGAAGAAATCGAGTTCTCAATTATGTATGGTAATTCCGTTGTTTTTTACAACGAATGCGTATGACAAAGACCATCACAGAAGTCGAGTTTAAAAGTGGAAGAAGGAATTTCATATTTGAATGCCGAAAATGTGAGCTGGAAGGAGTCATGGCGCATAGAAGGGTGGTCGCGGCGCATCCACAGCGCGCGGTGCATAGAGCCATATATCGCAGTGCAAATTTGGTTGTGCGCGGCGCATCTAGCCTGCGCTGCGCGTTGGGTTGGGGCGCGGTGCACAGGGTCGACACGCTAGAAAAAATCATCATCAGTGTTCCAAAATCAAATAGTTCATCACAGATCGTGGGCACAAGAAGCAGACGGAGGAGGACATTATTGTTTGCAAATATGTACCTGATGATCCAGAGAGTCTGTGTGGAGAAATATGCCTAAATTTATTGAAAAATACTGAGCGCACACCTGAGCATTGCCTTTGTGGAGATCGCCCCAAAAAACCAGCGATTTCAATGATACGTGAAGACAAAATTATTCCAGACAGATGGACGTGGCATTTGTATTATTATGATTGATGAACAGCTGGACATGAAGACTTGCAAGGAAATGATCTTGGGAAAAACCCGCACCATTAGTTAGTACCTTCGGGTTGAGCTATTTGAAATTTAATGAGTCGCGTCGAGGGACAATTTGAAATTGAATGGTTTCCATCAGTTTCAACATGATAAGGCACTACCAGAAGTTGAAGCATTGGAGCAAGAGTTGCTTGCTCATCCCTGTCATAAGTCTGAACAAGATGAACACCAGTTGAGGTATTTTCAAAGAAAAGTGAACGGTCAAAGACTGAAAACGCTTAAATTTAAAACGCATGGCATCAACCGTGTCAGAGAAATGAGCTACGTGGCGTATTTTGTCTTCAGTGGCGATTCAAAGGGAGTTACACCAAGAAATTTCACCTCCTCATTGGCCATCAGCAAATTCGAGCAGCAATTGTAACACTGTGCTTTTACATACGGCTGGCTTTTCATCTTCTGTTGATAATGATCAAACAATCCCCGTTTTGAGTCGATTCATTTCCTAATGGCAGAGTTTATTTATTGTATGAAAAATCATTTGTGAAGGTAGGAATTTCTAGGAGCAGTGTGGAGGACAAACCCAGTGCTTTCATTGTACAGTTTTGGCAGGGGATTAATAAAGATGCAGCTTTGATTTATAATATTCTTGGGGTATGAATTTAGCATGTGTTCCTTCCTTCATGTTTCATATGTCTTTGTTATGTTTCGTAGTTCATTCATGATCGTTTCCAGCTGAATACTTTTAAGTGAGAAAGGTAGAATTCAGTCATTGCTCTGCCTTGAGGAAGTGTTCAAGACTTTATGTGTTTTCTTCTTCCTGGAAAGGATTCATACATTAATGCCCTTTTCAGTTTTCTTAGATAGTCTTTTGACCCCATTTAAATTCAATTTGATTGCTAAAACCTCATGCCTATCTCGACTTATGAAATATCCTGTGCCTTTGGTTAATTTCTCCGCTCAGGCTGTACTTTGTCCCATACAGCCCATAAAATTCAATCGTTTATCAAATCACCTCTTTCATATTTATTTACTAGCCTAAAATCAGTATTCATTTTAAGTCATCTCAGACCCTATTGAGTATTTTTACTGAGTTGACCCGGAGAGAGCCCTCTCCTGTCCTCGTAGGGCTAGCTACGAGGGTAAGATTGGTTTGTGGTTACCCTGAATTTTTCCTTCTTTCAGCCTAAGGCAGATTTAGGCTCTAACATAGTGGCGACTCCACTGGAGAATACAAAATGGTTTACTATCAAGTTCAGAGCTGATTGTTGATGGTGAACAACGATCAAACATAAGAAGGCTGAAATCATTCACCTGGTGACTCCATTCACTGAAGAATCCGGTAAGCAATCCTTCATGGTGACTCCACTGTAGAGAGATCAGTAGCTTTGAGATTTTCAAAATGGAATGGGTTGTAAGAAGATATGCTCCCATGAGCCGAGATCACATTCCAGGTTTTCCAAATAAAATTCTGAAGGTAGATTGGTCAAGGAATTTGCCTATGTTTCAAGATGATGATACGAAGGATGCTGCTTTACATCTGGTTAGATTTCACATTGCATATTCACAAGTTGAAGGTTGATTTTCCTGAAGATTGCTTGATGAAGATATTCCTAGCCACTCTGGAAGGTGAAGCCCAATCATGGTATGAAAGTTCGCCCCTTGCTTGTATTTACTGTTTGAAGGATTTTCATGCCATGTTCTTTGAAAGGTATAAAGACTCTTATCCATCATTAAATTTAGTTCAGGACTATTGCAAACATGATGATAGTTTTATTGAAAGCCTTGAGAAATATTATGAAGATGATAATTTCATGGATGATGAGATAATGGAAGCCCTGTATGAAAATCCATTTCAGCAGCATAAAGAGAGTGATACTTATCAAGATGATCAAGACAATTTGCAGCAGGATCTTAGTACGGTGGAAGATGAAGGAATTTTTCATCTTGACGGTCAACAGGAATTACATGAAATGGATCAGCTGTATGAGGAAAATTTGTATACACCTTCACTGGAAATTAATGAAGACAATCACTGTTTGAGCAGAAGAAAACAAGAAGTATTATCTCATTTGTCCGAAGATGAGATAGATCAACTCTTGCATAGTCATGTTACAGCTCAAGTTAACGCAGATATGCAGTGTGCACATGGTCAAGAAGGTGATGGTGGATCTTCTTCCTCTTTTGAAAATGATGACAGTCTTGTAAGTAGCCTTATAGATCAGCAGGTTGAAGAGTTCCATATGGCTGAAAGTGAGGAAAGAGAAAGTGTCATTTTAGATCTGTCCATAGAAGAAAACAGTGTGCAGGGAAGTCAAGTTTCAGCCATTTAAGATCTAGTTTCAGATTGTGATGACCAAGAATACCTTGTACTGAATCCCATGAAGGAGAAATCTGCTGTTGAAATCATTCGAAATGAAGAAGACAGAGTTATGGATCCAAATGTTCTCTTGTCATCAGAATACAGCCTTCATGAAGATGTAATCCAGTCAGTTGAGATCTTTGTTCAAGTAAGTGAAACAGTTTCCTTGGATGAATCATTGGTAGATAATAGAAATGTCATATTTGAGTTTCAAGAAACATCTGAAGTTTCTTTTCTCATGATTGATGAAAGTGATGAATGTAATGAGAATCTGGCTGTCATATCAAATGAAGATGACCTATAATATATTCAAACTACAGAAGATCGGACCATTCAGAATTCCCTTTCAGATTCTTCTTCATATGTCTCATGTTTTGAAATGTTTTTCCAAGAGGAGATCTGCTCATCTACTTGTTCAAAATTTTTTGAAGACCAGGAACATACTCTTATTTGTGAAAAGAGATCAGCATCACTAGAAAAAGACACCTTGTTTCTTCAGCAGGAGGAAAGAGTTCATGTTTTTCATGATCCAATGGCAGATTTGTTGCAGTCAGCAGTGAAGGTGATTATTGTAGTATTCAGTGATGAAGGAGATCATGGTCAATCATGTTTTTTGATGCCTAGTTACCAGTATCTGTTGTTGACCTCTTATCAGGGGAATCAATCAAGGAGGCATCTACTTGATTGGCTACATTGGAAGACACACTACACATGATTGTACATATTGCATTAGTATGCAGGTGGTTGTCATCATGATTTGAGAACCTCGAATCTTGATGGACTGCTGCCATTGAACAAGTTTTGTAAGTTTCTGTTTTAGTTAAGTCAGTCATGAGTCATTTCTTTTGCATTGAGTCAGTTTTTTCAGTCATGTTGGTTCCATAATTAAGTCGGTTTGAGTCAGGTTTCAGTCAATAAATTGAGTCATGTGGATTTTTCAAGTCATCGACTCCATAACCCAATGGATGAAGGCACTGTCTGGTCTCCCAAAGATCTGCAGTTCTTGGCACCTCCAAAGAGTTGGAGCTACCATCCCCCATTGGAGCCAATGTTAGAGTCGGTCTTGTCAGTCCTCCATCAGAGATCAAAATCTTTTTGCATTTCATTTTTAGGTGTCCCATTCTGCTCGATCACCTGCATTCTGCTAGGGGCATGCCATAATCCGACGGAAGGGTCTTGTCCCTCATGCCTTTCCCTGCTGGCTCTGGTTTGTTCATCATAGTCAATTTTAAAAAGTCATGTACAATGTTGTTTGGTCTCGTGGTCAGCAAGATTCATTTTAGTTAGTAGGTCTAGGGTTAGTTGAATTGGTCTTCAACAATGTCAAATAACGCCCACAGGCCATGAGGATGTATCCAATAAGTATTCATTTCAGAATGTCCATTATCAATAAGGCTCGAGAATGATTCTTCTTCAAATCATAGTTTTGAAGAAGAAGTCGTCCAGTTTATTTTTGGTAGTAAATATGTATTTTTTAAAGCTTCCGGATGTGCAATGTTTCAGGCACAGCCCTGATCATCCTCTGCCAAAATATTCCACCATCCCTACAAAAAATAGTCAAAAGATGCATCATTTAAGTCAGATAATCAAAGGAAACAAAGGAAAAACGTTTGTTTTCAAATGTGAAAAGTGTTGAAGCCAAAACATTACAAAATGTGTTTGTACAAAGCAGAAATCGAGTTCTCAATTATGTATGGTAATTCCGTTGTTTTTTACAACGAATGCGCATGACAAAGATGATCACAAAAGTCGAGTTTAAAAGTGGAAGAAGGAATTTCATATTTGAATGCTGAAAATGTGAGCTGGAAGGAGTCACGGCGCATAGAACAGTGGTCGCAGCGCATCCACAGCACACGGTGCATAGAGCTGTATACCGCAGTGCAAATTTGGTCGTGCGTGGTGCATCCAGCCTACGCGGTGCATTGGGCTGGGGCGCGGCGCACAGGGTCGACACGCTAGAAAAAATCATCATCAGTGTTCCAAAATCAAATAGTTCATCATAGATCGTGGGCACAAGAAGTAGACGGAGGAGGACATTATTGTTTGCAAATATGTACCTGATGATCCAGAGAGTCTGTGTGGAGAAAGATGCCTAAATTTATTGACAAATATAGAGCGCACACATGAGTATTGCCTTTGTGGAGATCGTCGCAAAAAACCAACGATTTTAGTGATACGTGAAGACAAAATTATTCCAGGCAGATCGACGTGGCATTTGTATTATTATGATTGATGAACAGCTGGACATGAAGACTTGCAAGGAAATGATCTTGGGAAAAACCCGCACCGTTAGTTAGTACCTTCATGTTGAGCTATTTGAAATTTAATGGCTTCCATCAGTTTCAACATGATAAGGCACTACCAGAAGTTGAAGCATTGGAGCAAAAGTTGCTTGCGCATCCCTATCATAAGTCTGAACAAGATGAACACCAGTTGAGGTATTTTCAAAGAAAAGCGAATGGTCAAAGACCGAAAACGCTTAAATTTAAAATGCATGGCATCAACCGTGTCAGAGAAATGAGCTACGTGGCATATTTTGTCTTCACTGGCGATTCAAAGGGAGTTACACCAAAAAATTTCACCTCCTCATTGGCCATCAGCAAATTCAAGCAGGAATTGTAACACTGCCCTTTTTACATACGGCTGGCTTTTCATCTTCTATCGATAATGATCAAACAATCCCTGTTTTGAGTCGATTCATTTCATGATGGCAGAGTTTATTTATTGTATGAAAAATCATTTGTGAAGGTAGGAATTTGTAGGAGCAGTGTGGAGGACAAACCCAACGCTTTCATTGTACAGTTTTGGCAGGGGATTAATAAAGATGCAGCTCTGATTTATAAGATTCTTGGGGTAAGAATTTAGCATGTGTTCCTTCCTTCATGTTGCATATGTCTTTGTTATGTTTCGCAGTTCATTCATGATCGTTTCCAGCTGAATACTTTTAAGTGAGAAAGGTAGAATTCAGTCATTGCTCTGCCTTGAGGAAGTGTTCAAGACTTTATGTGTATTCTTCTTCCTGGAAAGGATTCATACATTAATGCCCTTTTCAGTTTTCTTAGATAGTCTTTTCACCCCATTTAAATTCAATTTGATTGCTAAAACCTCATGCCTATCTTGCCTTATGAAATATCCTGTGCCTTTGGTTAATTTCTCCACTCAGGATGTACTTTGTCCCATACAGCCCAGAAAATTCAGTCGTTTATCAAATCACCTCTTTCATATCTATTTACTAGCCTAAAATCAGTATCCATTTTAAGTCATCTCAGACCCTATTGAGTATTTTTACTGAGTTGACCCGGAGAGAGCCCTCTCCTGTCCTCGTAGGGCTAGCTACGAGGCTGAGCTTAGTTTGTGGTTACCCTGAATTTTTCCTTCTTTCAGCCTAAGGCAGATTTAGGCTCTAACATTTTCCACATCGAAAATGGAGTCTGGTTCCCATGGAGGCTTGAGACAATGTGATCTCGAACTCCCTCTAGGATGATTCTCCTTGCTCTAGCCACACACTTTTTCCATTCCGCCAGTTGAGTAGCATCAATCATCTTCTGGACTTCTTGATCAATGAAGTCCTTTAGACCATTATCTTCTAATACTTCCTCCATGCGATCCTTCCAGGCTATATAATTCGAACTACCATCAAGGGCATATTGGAGTCTCAAATGATTGAACACCATTGGTGAAATAGAAGTGATAAGAACTCAATTCAATATTCAGAAACCAAACTTCGAATTTCTCCTACTTGTATATTGTTCTTCCTTGATCACCTTTGCTCTGATACCATGTAGAAATTTCCCACCTATAGATCACCTGGTTAATTTACAAACTCACAAGCTCAATACATCCTTTAGCACTTTCACTTTTCACCTATTGTTGCTAAGATCTCCAATGGCTGAACTGCTATTTTGTAGCCTGGCTATTTATAGCAGTGCTATTTCTAGCATTTTCTATTTTTAGAATTTCTTGTTGCAAATCTCAAAACTCCCTATCATCAAGAAAGTGATTATCAGTAACCCAAATCCTGTCTCTATGGAACTCGAACTTGCATTTTCATAATGACTTAGTCAAAATATCTGCATCCTACTCCTCGGTTGAAACATATTGAACATCATGATCCTCTTGACCACACAGTCCTGTAGATGATGGTAATAGATATCTATATGCTTGGACTTGTCATGAAATACTAGATTCTCAGATATTTTTATGTAACTCTGATTATCACAGTATATCATTGTAGGATCCATCATGTGACCAAACAATCCCACTACAATCTTCCGCATCCAACTAGCCTCGCATGTTGCCTGACTGGTAGCCATGTATTCAGCCTCTACTGAGCTAATTGCAACTGATCTCTGTTTCCTGCTATACCAAGAAACTGTAGTTGAACCAAGGTTGAAGATTCCTCCAAAAGTGCTCTTCCAGTCTGATGGACTACCAGCCCAATCCGTATCTGTGAAGCCTTGCAGCTTCATCCACCCTGTCTATCTGTACTATAATTTGTACTGTGTAGTGCCTCTGAGATATCTCAGCACATGCTTTGATGCCTTCCAAAACAGCTTGGTAGGCTGAACCATAGCTTGACTCGGCTGGTTCACCACAAAGCATAATTTGGGCCGTGTGTTCACCAAATACATAAGCGAACCCACGAGTTGCCAATAAACAATAGCAACTACTACCTCACCTGAAGTAGCATCCTCCTTCCTCCAGTTCCCAACTAGAGGAGTCTGCATGGGTTTTCACTTCCCCATGTGAAATCACTTGAGTATCTTGTTGGCATACTTGCCTTGAGACACAAATACTTCCCCATCTTTCTGCCACACTTCCATGCCTAGAAAGTAGTGCATGAGGCCCATGTCCTTCATCTCAAACTCTCTTGAAAGGTCCTCCTTGCAAGATTTGATTAGCTGATCATCACCTATCAAAATTAGATCATCGACATAGAGTACAATAATCAATGGCTTACCTTCTACCATGATGTGGTAAAAGTTTGCATCTGCTTCACTCTTGGTGAACCCCAACCGGATCAAATAGCTGTCGATCCTGGTATACCAAGCAGGGGGTGCTTGCTTCAACACATAAAGTGCTCGCTTGAGTCGGCAAACATGTGATTCATGATCGAAGGTCTCAAACCCTTTGGGCTATTCAATGTATACCTCTCCCTCAATCTTCCCATTGAGGAACATCATCTTCACATCCATCTGATGGATCTTCCAACCCATTTGAGCTGATAAAGCTAGCATCGATCTGATAGATGAGTACCTTGCTACGGGAGCAAAGGTCTCATCGTAGTCGATCCCCTTAACCTGTGAGAAACCTCGGGCAACAAACCTTTCCTTGTCTTTCTTAACACTGCCATCAGCTACCTGCTTCACCTTGTAAAGCTAGCGGGAACTAACCACTGACTTGTCCCCAGGTCTAGGGACAACCTCCCACACACTATTCCATATGATAGAATTGTACTCTTCTACCATTGCATCAACCCAGACTAGTTGTTAAATTGCCTCCTTAAAAGAAGAAGGTTCGGTCGCTACACACTTCCCAACCAGGGCCATGTAGCCAGTGTATCTTTCGGGAGATCTCCTCTGTCTGTGCTGAGAGGATGGCTACCCCACATTCTCTCTCGCATCTAGCATCAATCTGTCAACTTCCCGCAAGCGTTTTTGCCCGTCTCTAGAAGACTCTCCAGGAGTGGTGGTCTCCACTTCTGGATCCTCTGCATGTGGCTGATCCACATCATCAAGAAGTTGCTCCTCCTTTAGAACTAAAAGCTCCTCATCACCATGCAACTTGAGCTCCCTCTCAAGTGACACTTGCATGGCTCTCTGCTCGTCGGACTTCAGATCCCTGCGCACTACGGTCCTCTAACTGGCACGAAGAAACACACAATAGTTGTGGGGTGTATCTTTGTACACCACACGTATCCCCAACTTAGCTATTGGATCTAGCTTCTTCCGAGCATCTTTGGTAACATGACAGAAAACTGGTGATCCAAAGATGCAGAAGTGACTCACATCTGGTCGCTTCCCCGAAAAAGCCTCCATAGGTGTCTTCATCCCCAAAATACGATGATGACTTCTATTTTGAAGGTACACTGTTGTATTGCATGCCTTAGCCCACAAATGAAGTGGTAGACTTTGGTCATGCAACATCACTCGAGCTGCTCCCACAATAGTTCTATTCTTCCTTTCAGCCACCCCATTCTGTTGTGGGTTATGAGGTGCCATCAGTTCCTGTTTAATTCCTTCTGTTGCACAAAAGTCTTTAAACTATTGGGAAACATACTCTCCACCATTGTCGCTAAGCAAGGATTTTACTTTCTTTCCAGATTCTTTCTCTTCCAAGGCTTTAAAATCACAAAACCTCAAGAAGGTTTGATCCTTCTTTTATATAAATAGATCCAACATCTATGAGAAAAATCATCAATAAAAATAACATAGTACATTTTCTTAGTGGTGGAGGCTGTAGAGAATTGTCCACATACATCTGAGTGAACTCACTCTAGGATTTATCTAGCTCTACTATCCCGATCCTGAGAGGAAGCTTTCACATACTTACCGAGGGTGCATCCTTTGCATGTGTCTGTTTGCTCCAGTTTTACCTTGGGTAAGCCGATAGAAATTTCCTGCATGATCTTCAAGGCCCTATGATGCAAGTGGCACAGTCTTCTATGCCACAGCTCACCAACATCTTGGCTCTGCACCACCTCTGCTTTGGAACTCAGTGCAGCATAGTCATCTACCTCTAGCTTGTAGAGATTCTTTACTCAAATCCTAATTCGCTTGGTCTATCCGATGTCGATATGCTTCAGGAAAACTTTTCCTTCTGCTTTGGAACTCAGTGCAGCATAGTCATCTACCTCTAGCTTGTAGAGATTCTTTACTCAAATCCCAATTCGCTTGGTCTATCCGGTGCGGATATGCCTTAGGAAAACTTTTCCTTTACTAAAGTCTACATCATAGCCTTTATCTTCTAGCATAGAAACAGACACAAGATTCTTTTTCAAACCTGGTACATACTTAATAGTAGATAGGGTGAGAGGAGCACCATGCTCCCTCTGAAACACAGTTGTACCTTCACCTAAGACACAGTACTTTCCATCATTGCCCATCTCGATCCGCATCTAGAGATGCTTCTCCTCCAATGTACTGAGAAGATTCTTTTCACCCGACATGTGGAAAGAAGCTCCACTGTCCAATTTCCAAACACATCCCACCATGGATGACACCATGCATGTGATAAGCGAGAAATCCATCTCAAATTGTGAAGCTAATGCATCACCATCAGATGCCTTGGAGGAACCCTTCTTGCATTTCTTTTGTGGACAATTCATAATATAATGGCCCACTTCATGACACTAAAAGCATCGCACTTTCAACTTTTCAACCTTCTTCCCACCATGAGAAGGTTTGGATTGGGACACCTTCCCTTTCCCTTTCTTAGCTTTACTTGCTAAATCTAGATTTTCTTCATCATCTTGTTTTGATAAAGATCCATCCCTGGTGCTTCGCCTTATCTCCTCCTGCATTAGATCCAACCAAAGTCGTTTCCAATTTGGTAGTTTCTCTCTTCCATTAACCAAGTCCTAGTAGCTATGCCAGCTCTTAGGAAGACCGAGGAGTGCAAGACTCACCATGTCATCATCAAAAGTAACGATCCCTACACTTCCAAGCTCATCCCTACAGGTGGTGAGCTTGTTTAGGAACGTAGAGATTGTGTCGCCCTTTTTGCACTTGATCTTTCAAAGCTTATCCTTCAGCGCCAGCTTCCTCTGATCGTTGCTATTCTGATAAAGATCTTTCAATGTTTTCCACATCAAAAACTGAGTCTCCTTCCCATGGATGCTTGAGACAATGTGATCTCGAACTCCCTCTAGGAGGATTTTCCTTGCTCTAGCCACACAATTTTTCCATTCTGCCAGTTGAGTAGCATCAGTCAGCTTCTAGACTTCTTGATCAATGAAGTCCTTTAGACTGTTATCTTCTAATACTGCCTCCATGCAATCCTTCTAGGCTATATAATTCGAACTACCATCAAGGGCATATTCGAGTCTCAAACCACTGAACGCCATCGATGAAATAGATGTGATAAGAACACAATTCAATATTCAGAAACCAAACTTCTAACTTCTCCTGCTTGTATACTATTCTTTCTCGATCACCGTTGCTCCGATACCATGTAGAAATTCCCACTGTAGATCACCTAGGAATGCAATGTACTAAAGCAAACACTTGATCTACATCTACAAACAATTTAGCGGATGCTTAATCGAACATGAGCAACATCAACCAAGAACAAATATAACTGAGAATGAGAAGTAATCAACCATAACACAGAAGATATATCACTAGGGAAAGCACCAGCCTAAAATCCCAACTCTATATTGTCATACAAGTGGAAATCCTACTCAAGTTACAAAAAGAATCAACTCTCAAGCTATCCTGCTCTCTCTGCAATCAAACAATACAGATCACAGACTCAATAGACATAGAATATATCTTCCTCAAGCCCTCCAAGCCTCCTATTTCCTTATGCGGTTTTGATTGGGGTCCAATGATATCACATGTGTGAATTGGCCTCATCACACTCACTGTAACCTTAGGTCCAACTACGCAATCCTTAAGGAATATTATTCCTTCTGCATGCAAGGAATATTCACCAAAGAATATCCTAGCAAATGATAGTACACTGTCCCTTCATCTGATCTCAACTATGTCTCTGACTAAACTGACATGCATGAGTTATCCATGAGTGAATCTTCAGTTATCTGAAATATAGTAGTTACATGCATGCAAGAATTAACTAATTGAACTCTCATTAATTTAACAAACTGTTAAATTAATCTAACTGGACTTGACTCAGTTAACTGAGCCAACTAATTACAACTCATCCTTATCTCCTTAACTTATGGATAAATTCCTCAATTAATAGATAAAATGTTGCATGTCCTCACATGGACTTCAAGTTCATAATTCCTTAACTAATTAACTCAAGATGAATTAATTAATCAATTTACAAACTTTTGTTAATATCAAATTTGAATTTTACTTCCTATGTTTAGTCCAGGGACTGACTAAAATAAGAAGGGATCCCGAAATGCTATTTTTAGAAAAGTTGTTTTTATCACTTTCACTTTTCACCCATTGTTGCTAAGATCTCCAATGGTTGAACTAATATTTATAGCCCAGCTATTTATAGCAGTGCTATTTTTAGCATTTCTTGTTGCAAATCTAAACATGGTATCAACAATTTCTTGAGCCAAGCAGCAAAGAATGTAAACTTTGAAATAGGAACTATAAACTCAAAACGGGAACTCTGGCAAAAAACCCCGAAAAAACATCAAAAATAGTGCTAAAAACGAAAAGTGTGTATACTGGAACGATTGATTTTTTTTAGGGTCAATTTTGAACATGTTTTAAAAATGGCAGTGAAAATGAAATTTTTGTACGAAAATTGTGCAAAAAACACCCTGAAAACGAAAAGTGTTGATACTGGAACGATGGTTTTTTATTTTAGGGTCAATTTTCAACATTTTTAAAAAATGCCAATAAAACTGAATTTTTATGTGCAAAAAACAATTGTTTTTAAGGAAAAAAACACACTAATGTTTTTGGTAGAACAACATTTCCTAAGTATAAATTCAACATGATGATAAAGATAAAATAATGAGATCTAAAATGCATTAAAATTCTATAAGTTTTCATCCATGTTGTTAAACATATAATAACATCACACTAAAGATCGCTAAAATTCTAATTGTTTTCAACCATAACATTAAAGATACAAAAAAATTTGGAAATTTTCCAACCATAAAAATAAAAAACCATGACATTATGAACAAGTTACATGACTAAACTAATCAAAATGTCATTTTCTGTATATTGAATGAAACATACATTATATCTCTAATTTATTGTTGCATTGTAGATATTTTAAACAATAAAAATCATCATAATTAAAACATATTATCCAACATAAAAATGACTCATAACTTCTGATTTCACACCATGTGGAAATCAAAATTTTTATTTCAAGATACGATGCAAACATCAGTTATATAAACTGTCTTGCACAATTATTCAAAATCACTCATATTTTCTTGGACACCACCAGAATTCACATCTTCAGATGAATGACTGGATGCAGATGAAGATGTTCCATATTCTTCTCTTTCCTCAACTAGTGCCCCATATGAGTCCACATGCATGCCCACCATTTCAGGTTTCAAAATTCTTCTGGCTCTACGACTAGTTTCAGTAGACTCCCATCTCAACACTATTCCTTCTGGTAACAACCTTTTCAGAAACTCTATCATCTTGAAGTGAAGAGTTCCTCTCTTTGTTAAATTGAAGTCATAAACAACTATGTCAACATCCTCCAATTTTAAGACGTCTGTGCGGCAATGATTTATGTTTGTACCCTTTCCTTTTCTCTTTCTACCAATTTTTTTGTCAACTACCATCTCTGGCTTATACACACCATTGAATGGGTGTGTATTTGTGGCATACCAATGCACTTCAACACCTGTAACATCTTCATTTTCTGTAAATACCTTTATAACCTTAGCAACCCATAATGGATAGCCATTGGGATCTCCATCTGCTAGCACTGTGATCATGAAACCCTCCTTAATATCCTGTATTGAACCCATGTCAAGGTCTTCCATGGATTCGCGTTGTGCACAAGATCTTTTGGAACCAATATACATCTCTCTTTCCTCTGCCTGTGAAGAATTAATAATTCCTTGAGATTGTTGTTGTTCAACACTGTTTATTTCCTCATGTTCATTTGACACATTTTGTGGCCAAATAAATGGATTTTTCAAAGGTATATCTTCATTTGTTGTTGTTGAAATGATATCACTTTGATTATTGAAAAATGACTCCCACCAAACTGAATCAACAATGTCAAAGTACTCATATGTATATCTAATACATTTTTTAATCTCTTCTAGGCAATTGAAATAATTTATATCTCTATTATGTCTACGTGGATTATGAACTTCACCAACTAATTGTAATAACAATATTTTTTATGAAAATATTGGACGATTTGGAATGAACTTCAAAAATTCCAAACCTGATGACGGTGCCCATTTTGCAGTAGTTGAATACTTCTTGCCCCATATTATTGTTTTCCCATCAATTTTTTTGATACGAAATTGATGTTGAAAGCTAATGTCATTAATTTTTTCAATGCATTTCTCCTCACCATGTGATCCCAGAATAAATCTTTGCATGTCAACAGTTTCTTCCAACGCATCAAAAATAGGCTCTGGCATGTATGATTTCTTAATATATGCAATTAATGATTGCAAGCTCCCAACTTCCTTCCTCCTCAATGTGACTGAAAAACGACTAAACATTTGATTAGTATGGTCATGAGTGTGCCCAACAAGAAGGAAACCAACCTTTACCTTCTGAAAATTTCTCAATTCAATAAGCATGTTTAGATATCCAAAAACAACCTAATCTTTGTTTTCACAACAAGTGTTGTCCAATTGTAGATACAAAAATCAGGAAGATTACCAGACCAATGAGAAAGCACATTATGAATTATAGTTATTGTCAGATTTGCATCATTATGAATATTTGGAGCTATGAAGTACACCATTGGAAACATTTTCCCATTGAAGACAATGCAACCGACCAAGTGATACTGAATAAAATTTTCCTCCTGTAAATTTTTGGGCGTGCGAACAAAATGTGGTAAAGTGTTTTCTTCTAGTCCATGCCATCAATTATCAAACCCAAATATTTATTCAAACTATCATAACACTTCTTTTGATGCTTGTAAAACTTTTTCCTTTCACTTGTTTGTTGTTCACAATGCTCCTAAAGTTCTTTGACAATGGAATCTACACAACATAAAATAAAGTCATTAAGAAATATGTTTCCAGAGTTGATGACTATACAATTTTAAAAGTTAAAGTTATGAATGCTTACCTCTTTCTAACCCTTCACATTTATCCCTTTTTTATTTAAAAGAATCACATGTACTGCAATTCCCCATCCTTGTCTTCTTAGGAATACAGACATTGTTGAATTCTTTCTTCCATACCCTCAAAAAATATTGATATGTAATAAACCGACCATGTCCCTCATAGCCTTCTACATATTCTTTGTACAAGTTGTACATTTATCGTCTTGAAAAATTATCTGGAATATGTATTGTCTCTCTATTTGGCATACACTCTCCATGCTTTGAAAATAAATCTTTCATCCATGACATTGCAGTATTTGATAATGGCCCAAACTATCGTTTATGACGTACTTCTGAATAAAATGTGGGATCCTTTTCCAAATTTTCTTGGATTCTCGAGAGATGAAAATTACCCATCGAATGAAACATTTTGAAAGCCTTTCTACAGATAAATAAAAACCCAATATGATAATCATAACCTAACAATGTAGATAGCATGCACCCAACTAAATCTGAATTTTGCATCCTTTTATTCATTGACAAATATCTCTTCCTTTTGTCTAATGAAAATTTGAAATCCGTATGTTTCAAGCAATCTTTTTGACAACATTCACTTGAAATAGGAGCACTAATAGAACTTCTTCTCATCAAATATTTTACTCTACCCCTTGTATAGCTAGAACATCTTGGATTGATACAAAAAGGTCTACTCCTACTCCTCGATACAGTATTTCCTGGCAACATCTTCATCATTGGATCATCATTTGTATAAGAATTTTCATCATCATTCTGAGGAATGTTATCCTCACTATGATCAGTTGTGCTTTTGAAATACTAACTTGGAGGATATTCTTCACCTTCCACTTCTTCAGTGCTACTATCATAGTCCTTAGAATTAGGACTAAATAGAAAATTTGACTCGATGTTTATTGGATATTCTTCCTCATGTGCATTGTGAGTGTTGCTCTCATAGTCCATAGAATTAGGACTACGTCAAAAATGTGATTGTTTACTTACTAAAAATTCTACATCCTGTAGGTTTTAACCCCATACAGAAATTACCTGCATATGAATTCTAAAACACAGAAAAATAAACAATGCGAGAGCATAACACATAAAACACATATACACAGAGATTTTCCCCTAGATCCCAAAACCGGGACTACCAACTTGATTTTTCATTATGTTCCTTTCAATGTTATAATACATATTTATACATGCCGCAGCATCCAATACTATGGATCGAAAACCATCGCATCCAATACCATAGACCGAAAACCATCGCGTCCAAAAACATGTGTGAAAATCATGCACAAAACCATAGGTGGGTCCGCCCATCCTAACATAGGGTCCAAAACCAAAATTTTCCAGGGCTTTGCCCCAGATTCCATAAAGTGGGGTTATGGGTACACCTCAAACCCCCTGTGACCCCCGTCCCCCCCTCCGCTACACAATCGGTGCAACGAAGGAAGGCTCTGCCCCCGCTCTAACCCCCTGCTTAACTATGTGGGCTAGTCATGGAAAGAATATAACACAACCCAACATTCTCCCACATGTTGTTTTCTTTCCATAGAGGGCCACAAGAGAACATAGTCATTTTTCCAACCCTGAAATGCCCATTGTCTCTCTACACCAAGAGAACTTCTCAAAGCTCACAATTTTTTTTAATGCATCTGTAGTATTCTTCAAAGTGTCCACCTTTACCAGCAACACCTTTTTGTCTTCTATCATATCCCTCACAAAGTGATACTGAACATCAATGTGCTTTGTCTTTGAATGATATGTGGGGTTCTTTGCCAAGAAAATTGCACTTTGGTTGTCATAGTCTATCCTTATAGTTCCCTGTACTAACCCCATACTTGAACACAATCTCTACAACCAAACTGCTTCCTTTCTTGCATGAGTGGTTGCCATGTATTCTACCTCTGTAGTTGATAGTGCCACTACAGATTGTTTCTTACTCATCTAACTGGCTGCACCTCCAAAAAGGTTAAACACATACCCACTTGTAGATCTTCTCTGATCCAGATCTCTAGCCCAGTCTGCATCAACAAAGCCATGAATATCCAACATTCTGTCCAATCCTGATCTTCCTTAGTAGCACAAACCATAATCACTAGTGCCATGCAAATACCTAAAAACCCGCTTCACTGTTGTCCAGTGTTCCTTCCCCGGTTTTGACATAAACCTGCTCAATACTCCCACTGCATGTGCAATGTATTGTCTAGTACAGACCATTGCATACATCAGGCTACTGGCTGCACTTGCATATGGAACACGGGACATGTCCTCTTCCTCTTCTTGTCTCTTGGGACACTGTTCAGCAGATAACCTCACACCTACAGGAATAGGAACCTTCACCGATTTACTATCCTGCATATTAAACCTCTATAGTATTGTCTTGACATACTCCCTCTGGTTTAACCAGAGCTTCCTCTTTGTCCGATCTCTTTTAATTTCCATGCCCAAAATATAGTTTGCAACACCAAGATCTTTCATGTCAAATTTGGAGGATAATTAGGTCTTCAAATCCTGGATAATTTCTTTGTCATTTCCAACTAGCAACATATCATCCACATGCAAGACCAGATAAATAACACGATCACCAATTAATTTAAAATACACACAGTGATCTGCTTTGCTTCTGGTGAAGCCAAGTCTCCGTATAAATGTATCAAATTTCTAATACCACATCCTTGGTGACTGTTTTAACCCATACAGAGACTTCTTTAACTTGCATACCAATTCTTTCTTACCCTTCACCGCAAAGCCTTCATGTTGCTTCATGTATATTTCCTCTTCCAAATCCCCGTGAAGAAATGTTGTCTTCACGTCCATCTATTATACCTCAAAATCAAAAGCAATAGAAACAGATAAAAGTAATCTAATAGAAGTTATCTTGGCAATAGGAGAAAAAATATCACCAAAATCAATTCCCGGCACCTGGGAATAACCTTTTGCTACCAACCTAGCTTTGTATTTCTCCACCTTTCCTTTTGCATTTGTCTTCTTCTTGAACACCCATTTGCTGCCAATGGTTTCCTTCCAGCCGGCAACTCCACCAGATCCCAAGCCTCATTTTTGTGCAAAGATGCCATTTCATCAACCATGGCCTCTTTCTAGAGTTTGCCATCCTCTAAATATACTGCTTCCTTCACAGTTCTGGGATCATCATCAGTAATAGATAAAGCAAAATTTGATCAGAAAGTAGATGGACTATACCTTTCTAGCTGCCTTTTTTCTCGAGCTAATCTTCTTACACCCGGAGTTTGTGGCTCTTCATCTTCTAATTCCTCCTCTGATGTAGAGTCTGATTCGTCCTCCTTAAGCTCAAACTCTATCTTCTCAGGTTCCTTTGGTTGGACTTCATGTTTAATAACATATTTCACCTCTCTGAACACCACATCTCTACTGTACACAACCTTCCGTGTGATTGGGTTCCAAAGCTTATAACCTTTTAAACCATACTTATACCCAATAAAGATGCACTTTTCAGATTTACTATCTAACTTGGTTCGTTTCTCCTTTGGAACATGTACATATGTATCACGTCCGAATACCATCAGATGTGAAAGAGAGGGTCTCTTACCAGTGCATACCTCTTGTGGAGTCTTATCCTCCAATGTTGATGAAGGTGATCTATTGACCAAGTAACATGATGTCTCCACCATCTCTGCCCAGAATTCCTGTCCTAACCTAGCACCACTGAGCATGCTTCTTGCCCTTTCCATCAATGTCTTGTTCATTCTTTTTGCGACTCCATTTTTCTGAGGTGTATGTGGAGTAGTCTTCTATCGTGCTATACCACACTTCTTACAGAATTCTTCAAATTCCTTGCTGCAAAACTCTCCACCGTTATCTGACATCAACAGCTTTATCTTCTTCTCTGTCTAGTTTTCCACTAGAGCCTTAAATTCTTTAAACTTGTCAAAGACTTCAGATTTCTTCTTAAGGAAATATATCCATGTATTCCTTGAGAAGTCATTTATAAATGATACATAGTACATAGACTTACCCAGTGATGGAACCTTCATAGGTCCAAACACATCACTGTGCACAAGTTCTAATATTTGTTTTGCCCTCTTACTGCCAGAGGGGAAACTCACCCGATTCTGCTTCCCATATGCACAATTTTCATAGAAATCAAAATCCATAGAGCTATTACTCATACCTTCTACCATACCTTTACCACGAAGTATTCGAAGGCCCTTCTCTCCAATATGTCCAAGCCTTTGATGCCACAACATGGTCTTCTCTCCAGAGACCACTAGATTTTCTGCTCCACTTTTAGGAACCACAAAACTATTGCACCCATCAATAATAGTGCTACCTTGTAGCTTGTACAGAGTTCCAATTTGAACTCTCCACATCAATACCAGTGCTCCCCAAACCATTTTGTAGGTATCCTTCTCGAACACTATTTTTACACATGTATCATCCAGCTTGCTTACAAAAATCAGATTTTTGGCCAATGCAGGAATATGCAGAACATTCAGAAGTGTTCTAACCCTTCCACCTTACAACTTCAACTTTAATTTTCCACGACTAATGATTATATCCTTCCTATCATCCCTTAAGAAGACATCACCACCATCATATTTCTCATACTCAGAACCACTCTCTATGGGGAGTGAAGTGAAAGGATGCACCTGAGTCAATCAACCATGCCTCGTGATCTACACGTGTACTTGAAGAAGCCAAGTACATATCCCCACCTTCATCTGAGGTGGTTTTCACCTCTACAGAAGGAGCATCATCAGATCCCTTTATTTTATCAGGAGCTTTAGATTTACAGTCCCTTTTGTAGTGCCCTTCCTTTCTGCATTTCCAGCACACCACTTTTACAGGTTTTCCTGGAGATTTAGATCTCCCTCTAGATTTAGATCTCCCACTCGATGACTTATTTTTGTATCTGTTCTGGGACCGTCCTCATACAGACAAGGCATCACCATTCTGTCTCTCCATATTTTTCCGTCTCATCTCCTCCATCAGCAAGGATGAGACTATTTTATCAAACTACAAGGCAGTTGCATTGCTACCTATTGCAATAACTAGACTATCCCACGAATCTGGTAGAGAACACAACAAACTGATGCACTTATCCTCATCTAAAATTTTAATATCAACAGATGCTAACTGACTTACCACAGTATTAAATGCGTTCAGATGCTCTATCACTAAGTCTCCATCTTTCATCCTCAGGTTATACAGCGTTTTCTGCAGGAACAGTTTATTCACCAGAGACTTAGATTGGTACAAAGTCCCTAACTTGTCCCACAAAGCCTTCACCGTAGCTTCCCCTGATACATTCAACAATACTGAATCTGACACACACAATCGTATTGTGCTCTTTGCCTTCCGATCCAACTTCTTCCATTCTTTATCAGACACTCCCGTTGGTTTAGTACTCAGATCTACCGCGATCCATTGATATTTATCCACCAACAAATCCTCCATCTTGAGTTTCCACAACTCAAAACTCTGACCATTAAATTTCTCTATCTCTATCTTTCTCAAAACTCTGACCAAAATCGATCTCCCACTGAACAGGGTCTACCACAGGCCCGAGCAAAACCCCTGAGCAAAAAGGTGTCCCCTTGAAGCCAAAACTGCTCTGATACCAAATGAAGGTTTTAACCCCATACAGAAATTACCTACATATGAATTCTAAAACACAGAAAAATAAGCAATGTGAGAGCATAACACATAAAACACATATACACAGATTTTCCCCTGGATCCCAAAACCAAGACTACCAGCTTGATTTTTCATTATGTTCCTTTCAATTTTATAATACATATTTATACTTGTTGAAGCATCCAATAACATGGACCGAAAACCATCGTATCCAAAAACATGTGTGAAAATCATGCACAAAACCATAAGTGGGTCCACCCATCCTAACATAGGGTCCAAAACCAAAATTTTCTGGGGCGCTGCCTCGGACCCCATAAAGTGGGGTTATGTGTACACCTCAAACCCCCTGTGACCCCCCGCTACAAAATCGGCGCAACAAAGGGGGGCTCTGCCCCCCCCCCTCTAACCCCTCGGTTAACTACGTGGGCTAGTCGTGGAAAGAATATAACACAACCCAACACATCCTGTCCTTTGCCACTGCTACTCTCATAGTCCTTAGGATTAGAACTAAGTGCTTCAGCCTATCCTTCATCACTACTACTCTCATAATCCATAGGATTAGGACTAAGTGGACAAGGTGACACTCCATTCTTTTGAAATTCTTCATCGTTCTCTTCATCATTGTTACTCTCATAGTCCATAGGATTAGGACTAAGTTGACACTATGACACTCTCTATTCATTTAAAATTCTTCATCGTGTTCTTCATCACTGTTGCTTTCATAGTCCATAGGATTAGGACTAAGTGGACACTATGACACTCTATTCATTTGAAATTCTTCATCATGCTCTTCATCACTGCTGCTCTCATAGTCCATAGGATTAGGACTAAGTGGACACCATGACACTTCATTCTTTTGAAATTCTTCAACATGTTCTTCATCACTATTGCTTTCATAGTCCATAGGATTAGGACTAAGTGGACACTATGACACTCTATTCAGCTGAAATTCTTCATCACTGTTGCTCTCATAGTCCATAGGATTAGGACTAAGTGGACACTGTGACACTCCATTCTTTTGAAATTCTTCATCATGCTCTTCGTCACTATTGCTCTCATAGTCCATATGATTAGGACTAAGTGGACACCGTTACACTCCATTCTTTTAAAATTATTCATCACTGCTACTCTCCTAGTCTATAGGATTAGGACTAAGTGGACACCATGACACTCCATTCTTTTGAAATTCGTCATCGTGCTCTTCATCATTGCTGCTCTCATAGTCCATAGGATTAGGACTAAGTGGACACCATGACCCTCCATTCTTTTGAAATTCGTCATCGTGCTCTTCATCACTACTGCTCTCATAGTTTATAGGATTATGACTAAGTGGGCACCGTGACACTCCATTCTTTTCAAATTCGTCATCATGCTCTTTGTTGGCTACCTATACCAATAGGTTTCATATTTCATGATTGACAAGGGAAAGTCCAAATATGCTCTGCTTTGACCATACAAAGATCCCATATTTCCTAGAAGAAACAAGGTTTGTGAAGAGCTTATCCTTGTTCTAATTTTGATCACCTTGGTTCATATTTTGATGGATGATCCAACAGTCTAATCTGGGTCATGCCATGCTTTCAATTTTTCAGTTGTAGAATAGAGAAAGAAGTCTGTCCAAACTGTTTAATCTTGGCAGACAACTAGCTCAGGTAGAGAAGTTAAGGTTCCCAACTGCTTAATCTGGGATCTTGGAAGCTATAAGGGTAGAAGTAGATAGGACAACAAAAGAAAAAGCCAAAGAAAAGAAAAGGCAAATAAGGGTTTGCAAGCTTAAATGCACCCTCCAAGAAGAAACAAAAAATGCTAGGCTAAGTAGCTGGGTAGGTAGAAGCAGTGGCAGAAATGGCCTTCAATTCAAATTCCAATCATGATAATCCAAAAAAGAAAGGAGAGCTATGGAGCATGTCTATTTTCCCTTTTATCCCTCTTCCATGTCATTTACTAATATCCCCTTTGAGTGGGCATTCCAAGGAACTATTTGTGGTTTTATGATTGAAATCAAATCTTTTGGAAGCCACATTTCTTGTCTAAAATTCTTTTCATTTTGATCTACTCTTAAAACCAAGTTTGTTTTAAATGAACTTAATGGTTTCCCCTTCATTCACTTCCATTATCCATGCTAACAGTAACCCTATTATATAAATCCCTTATATCACCTTT
Source organism: Pinus tabuliformis (assembly GCA_031772625.1). Taxonomy (NCBI): domain Eukaryota; kingdom Viridiplantae; phylum Streptophyta; class Pinopsida; order Pinales; family Pinaceae; genus Pinus; species Pinus tabuliformis. The sequence continues at coordinate 280,203,405 of CM062806.1, read as the reverse complement.
TTCCCTAATATTACTAACACCATGGTGTATAAACCCCAACTCTTATATAAATACCCTCCACTTGGTATTATAGCCAATAAGTTACATGTCAGGGATCAGATGACACCTGGTCATCTTGATAAACCTAAGCTAAATCTCCCTTCTCCTTTGCAAATTCATACCCTCACTTTTTGACCCCCATTTGCACATGAAACCCCCTAAGAGCCTAATTTCTACCCTTACCCGCTTCAAAATGGCTAAAAATCATGAAAAACCAACTTTTCCCGTTTATCCAAAGTCTAATGGGCGGGCTCATTTACACAAAAAATTCATAAGAACCCGTCATACCATAGTTTTCCGCCCATGCGTAGATCCCGGGATAAATTAATAAAATAATCCCCGCCCCTCACCGTACCTGTCCTTCATCTTACACTCCCGCTGACCGTCCGATCAAACGATCTTAGATCCTACGGCTCTGGTTGCATCGGACCTTCCCCGACGTCCGCCCGTTACCCACCCTATCCCCCAATCACATCTAACCTCTGATAACCGTCCGATCATGCCCCCCAGATCCGACGGCCATCACTGCATCGGAGCAGATCCGCTGTCCGGACGATATCTCCTGATGGCCGTATTGTTGGCTACGTCATGCGGCAGCCACGCGTCCACTCCACAGCCCATCGGAGGTACCACTAACGCATACCGCCACCGTACCGTAGGTGGTGCGATATGAAACTGCTTCGGTTTCCGGTTTTATCATTCCCGCTTGTATTACCTCACCACCACGTCGCTGCTTCGTCACCCCACGTCACCCCCAGGTACGCCATCACATCATTTCTCCGCTCAACCACTGGTCCACCTGTCCTGCCATCTCACTGTCCCCGTGGACCAACCAGAGGCCGCCACCTGGCCGGATGACGTCCTGCTGACGTCATCCGACCCTGACCCCACCTGTGACGTCATGCTGACGTCAGCACGAAAACGCGCCAAAATCACCAAAAAGTATATTTATGCCAAAAATCATGTTTTTTGCTATTTTTGGGCGCAAGCTTTGTTGATTGTTCTGCATGTAAATTCACGTCCAAACCTGCACCAGCCGTGGAAAAGACTTCCGGACCGCTAGAACGTCCATCCCTCAAAGTGCTAGCAAGTTCTAACCGACCAGATTCTACAGGTACCTCTCATTTGCACTCTAAAGCTCCATTTTCGCTGAATTTCGGGTATAACTAGTAACAGACCTCCAAACTCGAAAAATTCACCATTAAAAGACCACTGAACTAACATTCAGACCAAACCAGAGCTGTCACTACACGTTATAGGGCCACATTGGGCAAGTTGAACGTAAACTTATCACTGGTTCGCGCAATCGTGAACCAGTCACCTGCAAGAAGCTAATTTGCCTTAAAAACATACTTTGTTCGATTCTGCTACTCATCTATTGGTTCAAAAAACAGTATTTCAATTGCTGCAACCTTTCCCATTCACTCTTTCTCCGCGGAGGTTCCCATTTTCTTCAGAAAAATCTCCTTTTGTGTTGCTCTGCATAGTAACACCAGCCCCCAAAGAACAGAATCCTAAAAGGACCATGGATCCCCTATGGCTCCCATAGTGCTAAATGTCCAACCTCTGAATGCCCCTCAAAAGAATTTGAAGTGGCAAGCCTTAGCAGATATGGATTACCAAATTGAAGAAGAGAAGCTTATGAGCAGCAAATTCCACCTTCATCTGCTAAATGAATTAAAAGCCAAGCATGAAAATGGGACAGATATATTGGGCTTATGGGACTCTTTTCTCCCTATCTTTAAGCTCCCTCAGGTCAACCAGTTCCCTGAACTAATCCACCTCTGTGCTGAACAATATGATGTTTCTCAGCGAGCTGTTCTTGACCCATCTGGTGCAGTACTTTTCTATGTTACCCCTCAGGCTATCAGAGACATGCTCTGCTTCAACCCTCAGAAGAAGTTGGCTCCTTTATCACTGATAAATCTGATAAAACAAGGGGATAAACTCACAGATGCTCAAATTGTTAAATTCAATCAACTATACATCAAAACCAATATTGTAATGGGCCCTCCAATTCTTCATGTATACCTCAATGAGCTGGGGAGAGACCTTGCAGATATGATTTCTCCCATCTTGGGATATAGTTCAGTCGAGCATATTGATACAACTGTGCTGGTATTGATGCTTATGTTTGCTCCTGGCAAGTCACCAATCTGCTATGACTATGCCACCTACATATCAGACAAGATTCATGAGCAATTGATGAATTTAAGGAGAGATAGGGTGTTCAGATACACCTCCTACATTTACCATTTGATCTTGTATCATCAACATCAGAAATTTCACTTTTCAATCAAAAGAATGGATGCCCAAGGCAATCCCAGATCAGTAGTCTACTGGTCATCTGTCTTCCACATTAGACCTGAGTCTCCATACACTTACTGTGAATTCATGGATCTGTTTATCCATCCAACTATGGCAATGCTGATGAGCTCACCTCCTCCGAGACTCACTGATGACATGCAGAGAATTCTTCAGCTGTCCAAATCTTATAGCATTGGGGATTGGTACTTCTACCAAAACCACACTGTCATCAGAATATATGGGTGTGATCTACCTCCTTTCAAATTACCCAAGTATGTGCCTATGAGGCTATTTGCCCTAGAGTACTTTAGGTAATTTGGCAGAGTGGATGTGCTTCATTTTTCAGGAAAGGGCAAAAAGGCACAATTGAAGGTCAAAAGCCAACTTGGCCATTTTATTTATAATGAGAGAGAACAAGGATGGAGGGAAGCAGAGCGAATGCTTGAGGCCCTTGGCCTGCAAACCAGTTTCATATGGGTACCCTATGACCCTAATCAGTTCATATCCATAAGGAGGCTCAAATACAAGTTATCTGCCTACGATCACCATAGCATCCCCCACATTGAGAAATATGCAAACCAAGACAAATGGAGGAGAGGGACCTTAGAAGAACCCTTGTCACAAGAAGAGCTGAACAAAAGGGCACTAAGGAATCAGAAGAAGTTGGCTGACCTTGAGCTTTGTCCACAGGTATTCACACTTCCAAGTACACAAACGGGAGCAGTTGAATCCTCCTCAACTGCCAAGCAGCAAAATACCAAGGTAACTGAGAATATATCCAGCAGTGGCAAAGAGAAGGAAATGGAGACAGAGCAGACATATCAAGAAATGGAGACAGAGCAGACACATCAAGAAATGGAGACAGAGCCAATAAATAAACAAGAGCAGCAGCAGGCAGAGTTACAGCAGCAAGCAGAAGGGCTGCAGCAAGGGCAGCAAGAAGAGTCAGAACAGCAAGAGCAACAACATCAAGAAGAACAAAGGCAGGAGCAGTCTGCCCAGCAAAAAGAAATAGTGGAAACTCCTCAGACCACTGAAAGAACGGTGCCTACAAGGCAAGACACTACCTTTGATGCCTCGGTCCTCCAAACCCCTCAAAAGGAGGATACATTTGTCTTTAGAAAAAGGGACAGAGAAACTCCCCTGACATCTTCTATAAACCAGGGAGAGAAAAGGCAGAGACTAAATGATTTTCCAGAGGAGGACATAGCAATAAGACAGGCATTGGGCATGGGCCCACCCAGCAGAGAAGCTTCAGCAAGTTCCTTCCAGCAGGAACAGGACAGGACCATAGGAGGGGAGGTCAGCTCCTCCAGCCAACAAAAAGAGGGAAGCATCAAACAGCAATTTATAGACATTAAAAGGAGGAATGACCCTATTAAGATACAGCTGTACAATCACCTACTAAACATGGCTCCTACCAATCAGCAAAGACTTATGTCTGCCTTTGATGTAGGTGAAGGCAAAATGATCATGAGTCATTTTATGCCCACAGCTCTGCATCCCCAATCTGCCTCAGATTACCTCAGGACCAACCTGGAGGTCATGGCCAAAGACATACACCCAATGGACAAAATTGAACTACATAAACAAACTGGTGAGATGGTGTATGCCTCTTTAGCAGATGAAACATTGGAGAATTATAAGCTAAAGAGCAGCCTCAATGCCACAGCTTCTCAACTGGAATTGGAGAAGGCATCATCCCAGGCAAAGGACAACAGAATAAAGTCCCTAGAAGACATAATCATTGAAATTGGGCATGATCCCAAAGATATTTCAGGGATACAGGAAATTTTGAAGTTGAGGGATGCTGACATGGCTGCCATGAGGAAGAAGATCAAACTCCCTGCCACCATGCACCCTCAAACAGACGAGGTAGCCCAACAAAGGCAGGAGAAGGACACCACAGATTTGTTGATCTCCATTTATAAACAGCTTATTCAAGCACAAGACAAGCTAGGAGAAACAGAGGCTGCAAAAGCAGCATTGCAAGCAGCATTAAAACAAAGAGAAGAGGGTCAGACCTCTCAACCTCCTCCTCAGGTCATCAATCTTGAGGAAACTGCTCCTATCACTGCCCCTCCTCCTCAGCAAACCGAACAAACAGCAACATCTACTTCAGCAGCGCCAACAACTACAGAGCAGGTCCAAAGCCTAGATATGCAAAAGCTGAAGAACGAAATCCAAGTCCTGGAAGCTCAAATGTTGGAGCTCAACTCAGCCAAAGAATCTTTGGCTAAAATCAATGATAGGTATGATAAGTCCAAGCAAACTGTGGCAGAGAAGGAAAGGGAGGTGAAAGCCCTAAAAAAAAAAAAAAAAGAGCTAGAGAATGAGCTCAAGTTAGACAAAGTAGTGGCAGAACTGAAAATAGTACTATGGGCTAACATTGGTCGATCTATCAATGAGCAGTGGCCATATATTGAGACAATACATGAGCAGCTGGAGCTCATCCCTAAGGCACAGAGAGAGATTCACAGAGCAAGAACTCAATTGGGCAATATGCCTGAAGTAGCCACTAGAATGATCAATGTACTCAATCACAAAACAAGTTCTCAGTTAGCCATCATGGGAATTACAAACCGGACTGATTCTGTCCAACTGGTCAAGAGGGTTCTTACTCTTAGAAATCTGGTACAGACATTGGAAAGAAGAACCCAAGACATGCAGACTGAGGTGAACAGATTTTTAGAAAAATTCCAAGTATTAGAAAGCAGAGGACTCCCTGGCTTACTGAACAGCGCAGGGAGATTGTTCACACATGATCAATATGCTAAGAGGGTCAATACATTTGCCACTAACCAGATCAGTGAAAAGCCCAGCACCTCAGAAGAAACAGGGCCAGCCACAGGACAGTCTCTTTACAACAGAGTCGAGAATCTGTTTTTTATAATGAATGAGATTAATCACTTGTTTGAGGTGGCTCCCAATTTCTTCAAGTACACAGAGGCAGAGGAAACAATGGATGCTATTCTCAGGCATCAGCTCCCTACGCAAGAATGGTGGACAAGCGCAATACAGAAGATTTTGTAAACAGGGAGTCACTTAATAAATTTTGTTTCTTAAAAATATCAGTTATCATGCAAAGCAAAGTTTAACAAAATCAGCATGCACAGCGGATCAAAGCTGAGCCAACTCAGCAGAGGGATCAGCCAACAAAGCAGAAATAGAAGACTACAGGTGGCAGGGCCGAGAAAATACAGCGCAACAGGAAATAAAGGCGCAGTTATCAGCATTAAAGATAAGCATTGCAACCGACTCAATGATCTCCAAAGGTCAAAATTACCCTCTGACAGACACAAAGAGCATTTATGCTGCATTTAAAGCTACAATAACTTCTTCTCTACTTTCTGAATAAATTTATGAAGATATTTTCTCTCTCAGATGACTCAATGCCTGAGATATTTTGTATACGCATTCCTATAAAGTCCCCTTCGCATAAGATTGCAAGGGTTGTTGTTGATTTCTCCTAAAGAAATTCTTATGCTGTAATCCTTTCAGAAGTGCAATAAAGAAATTGATGGGATTTCTCGGATTTCTGAGGTGTTGAATGCGTTCTGATCTCTGTTAATGACTGCTAGATTCCTGTGTATTTCGCCACACAATAAGTCTCTGTAACTTCTCTCTGTCAATTAGTTGTTTTGTTAAAATTCACATATGTTATTTGATTTTCAATACTAAGCAACAAGGAAAAAGAATAACTTCAGGATTTATTCTCTGAATACCCTAAGTTCAATCTGTGTTGTTTATGAATGTTTTCTTCAGTTGTACTCTAGATAAGTGTAATTCTTAATTGCTGCACTTTCAGAATACACCTTTCACCATGGCCTTTGTTACAGGAATTCAAGTTTTGCTCCTGTGCAGTGTCCTCATTTTCCCCTCACCAACTTGACAGAAAATTCTTAATTGCTTTCTGTTGGTTGATATACATCACCACTTAAGCTAATTTTGTTTGTCTAGAGTACACAATAGGCCCTGCAGTTTGAACACCACCAGTCCAGCATATTAGAACATCTCTCAACTCCAGACTCCATTGCCCAATGGTATTTCACTATCTAAACACTATATCATAAGATTTGAAAGAAATCCTTCAACCAAAAACATAAAACAAAACCTGAGCATAATAGCTAGCCTAAAAACACCATCATAACAGAGACAAATCATTAAAGAGAGAGCCCTCTCTGATCACAGTTTGGCTAGAAACAGTGATCCAAAGATTGGTTAGTGGTTACCCCGGCCGTATTCCCTTGGGAGTCATAGGGAACAACCTGGGTGTTAACATAATTGGCGACTCCACTGGGAAGTTGCTTAAGATTTTTAATTACTGCATATCTTCCATGAGCTACTATCAAGCCTGAAATAAGTCAAGAGGCCTTAAATCTGTTTCTGTATAACATTGACAGTTTTAGGGAAGAGCTGTTTTGGGAATCTTCATCTTAGCCCTGAGAATATATAGCCATTTCAAAAGTCTTCATCCAGTCCTTTCAGATATAAAGAAAGAAAATCTCTTACAAAATCCTAAAAAACAGTTGGAAGCTGGCTCCTAAGAAAAATCCACGGCACACTAGGGCGAATCCTGACCCTAATCCACCTATCATTGTTGATAATCCAAATACCATCCCAAGAAACATTAGGAGGCAGCAAAGGCAGGAACAGTCTGCTGATTTGAGTCCTGAGACAGCTCATCCAAACCCTGTTCCTACTCCAATCAAGGTTTTATTTCGATCTACCCTTGATTCTCCTAGCTCCCCCTCTACATCTCAAAGCCCTCCTTTCACACCTTTATCCACTGCACATACCCATTTAACCAACATCCTAGGTTCTACCTCTTCCATTAACCCTGTTATACCTGTCATCCCTGCTGTCCCACTCACCCCTGTCAATCCCCTACACCTTGTGAATATGGCCAACAGATATGCACCCTTGCAGATACCAGCTAATGCTGCAGCTTTACCCCAAGACTACCAAACCAAAATCTCATATTTTGACTCCAATGGCCCCCTGACAGCTGTTCAACATGCTAAGAAAATGCAAGACCACTTTGAAACTTATGAAATAGATGATGACAGTGTCAGAATGAGGATGTTTGTTCAAAGCCTAACTGGGGATGTTAGGACCTGGTTTAGATCCTTGAATGCAAATTCTATTGCAACCCCTGATGAGCTTTATCAAACCTTTACTACCAGATGGGAGAAGAAGAAAGATCCCCTACACATACTTGCTGAATATGAAACAATTAAGAGAGGTCCTCAAGAGACCGTTCTGGAGTATTGTGCTAGATTCAACAATGTGTACAAGGCGATACCACAAAATCTAAGACCTCCTCCTGATTTGGCCTTGTACAAATTCCCTGATGGATTTGATCCTGACATGGCATATCAGTTGAAGGAAAGAGAACCTGAAACCCTTGAAGACGCTCAAAAGGCTGCTGTCACAGTGGAAGCAAATCTGATTGCCAAAAGAAACAGGGCAAGGTTAGAAAAGAGAAGCATATATAAAGAAGAACCATCGGGCTTTGATCAAAAGTTGGATGCAATACTAAATAGCATGAAGAGATTAGGGGAAAGAGTGGAATCGGTTGAAAGAAAATCATCATGGGAACCACCTCAAAACAACCCTCCTAGGAATCCAAATTTTAGGAAAACTCAAAACCCAGGCATGGGTAGAACCGGTGCTGAGCAGGACATAAGACCTCCTTTCCAAGAAAATTATGCAGAAACTTCTACATCAGCAGAACCCAATGAGGACCCTATGATTAACTTGATGGGTCTAGATGGTGAGAGTCAAGTGTTCTTAACACAAGAGGATCATGAGGATGATGAAAAAAAACTATTCCAAACTAAATCAGGTGAATCCTTTGACTTTAAGCAGGGCTATGATACTGTTGTTTATGAAGTCCACAAACAATACAAGCTAAGGAGCAGAACTGTGAATGTTAACCAGCCTGAGAAAAAAAAGGATGATCAGCAGCCTGAAAAAGTTAAAGGCACACAACCTAGTAACAAACTGAATTCACCTACGGAAGAAGTGATTGTTGAAGAAATCACAGAGCCACTGTCTTTAAGACAGCAGTCTTTAGACACTTTACCTTCTCATCCCAATCTTACCCCTCAAGAAATGAATAAAAAGGATAAATCTCAAAGTCAAAACAAAAATCAAGAAGAAGATGTAATGAGCAAGGAAAGAACTGTCACCTATAACTCCAAGGCCCAATCTGAAAAATCTTTTGATCTTGAAACAGAAATTGGCAAAATAAAAATAGCTATTCCTCTTTTGGAATTAGCCAAGCATGACAGCTACAAATTGCAAATCAAAAGGTCTCTTCAACTCACCAGCAACAAAGATGATGTCAATGTGCTGGATGACACCCCAGAACTCCTGTTCGGTCCAGAAGTGGATGGAAAAACAGTAGTCGTAGGGGTGTTGCCTTTTTATGTCAGTTTACATATTCATGACAAAATACTACATAATGCAATGTTTGATTCAGGTGCCTCTCACAATCTTATGCCAAAAGCAGTCATGGAGAGATTAAATTTAGACATAACAAGACCATACAAAGATCTCTTTTCCTTTGACTCTAGTCAAGTCAAGTGCCTAGGTCTCATAAAAGACTTATGTGTGTCTCTAGTTCAATTTCCAAACAAGACAATCCTAATGGATGTGGTAGTTGCTGATATCCCACCTAAGTATGGAATGCTGTTGTCAAGATCATGGGGCGCCAAACTCCAAGGTTCCCTACAATTAGACATGTCATATGCCACCATCTCTGTGTTTGGGCAACCAAAAAGACTATACAGAGAAACACTCATGAAATACATGGTCAGCAGTGAAGAAAAACCTCAAAATTTTCCTATATATGTTGTCCATTCAGACATAGACTCATACATTCTCTTCAATGATACAACCACTCCCTCAAAAGGTGCAGTTGAAACCAAGATATTCATACAGAAGGAAGATGTAAGTGAGAGTAGTATCACTCATGAAACAACAGTCAATCAAACATTTGACAGTGCTGCTGCCTTAATTGTCAACAACACCCAACTAAATGATGAAATTGTCCTAGTAAACAAGCCAGAGAAGAAACCACAACTTCTGCTTACATTGCCATCCCATGAAAAGGTCACCAAATCTCCTTCTCAACAAAACATTCTATGGTTCCTTGAGTTTGATGGCTCAGTCAACAAGTTAGGGGCAGGAGCTGGAATCTGGATACACAATGAAGAAAATGGTCATGCAGAGGGCAGAGCTTATAGATTGAATTTCAGATGTACTAACAACATGGCAGAATATGAAGCTCTTTTACTAGGCCTCAAGTTAGTGAAGTTATTACAAGCTGCCAGGGTTTCAATCATGGGTGATTCAGATCTAGTTATCCAACAAGTGAAAGGAAACTTTGTCACTAATGACAAAAGACTAAGGACTTATAGAGCTGCTGTTGCTGAGGTACTAAACTTTTTCTCTGAATTCCAAATTACTAAAATTCCCAGAACCCAAAATCTACATGCTCATAGTCTAGCCACCTTTGCGAGTACCTGCAAGATGCCCTTTGAGCCCCACAATTGTTTCACAGCTGAAGTAAAACACAGACCCTCCATACCAAACAACATCAATGATTGGCAAGTATTTGAGAATGACAAGCAAATAAATCGATTTTTAACTCTACAGCAAGAATTTGCAGGATTAAATATTGACATTGAGACAGCAAGTCAATCACAAATACTTAATGGAGCAAGTCCATCACAAATACAGTTTCAACAGACTGCTCAGCCAATATCACCTAGGACTGCAAAGCAAATGATGAATCCAACTATTTTCAATATAGAAAACATCCAGCAAATTCAACGAGTTGACTGGGAAGAGGAAGTATCTAATGCTGAAACCGAAATCATTGAGCTGAAAGACAACTTTCTACCAACAGGCCTAACCCCACTAGAAGATATTTTTGATTCAAATGATATTCCCAGAAAACCAAAAATGCAGCCCCTAGATGCAGCCATTGAAGAATGTAACATAGGTACAATTCACAAACCCAAAATAATCAAATTGTCTGCCTCTTTGCCTCCTGATCAAAAGCCTAAATACATTGATCTTTTTAAAGAGTTCCAGGATGTCTTTGCATGGAGTTATGAGGACCTAAAGTCCTATGACACCTCTGTTATCCAGCATACTATCCCTCTTAAGCCTGATCAAAAACCCTTTAAACAAAAACTGAGGAGGATCAATCCTATGCTTCTCCCAGCAATGGAACAAGAGGTACAAAAGATGTTTAAGGCAGGCATCATAGCACCAATCCGATTCTCTGAATGGATCTCTAATTTAGTCCCTACAAGAAAGAAGACTGGAGAAATTAGGCTGTGTGTGGACTTAAGGAATCTGAACCAAGTATCTCTCAAAGACAACTACCCCTTACCCAAGATGGATCACATTCTTCAAAGAGTGGTAGGAGCCTCAAGGATCTCATTACTGGATGGGTTCTCAGGCTTCAACCAGATCTTAGTACACCCTGATGATCAAGATAAAACTGCATTTACCACCCCATGGGGAACCTTCAAATATGTGAAAATGCCTTTTGGATTGAAAAATGCGGGGGCAACTTTTCAGAGAGCAATGGATATTGCTTTTGCCAAAGAGATTCATGACTTTTTGGTCATTTACCTAGATGACCTCACACCTTTTTCAAAATCTGACCAAGAACATCTCAAACATTTAAGACAGATCTTCCTAAAATGCAGAAAATATGGAATCTCCTTGAACCCGAAGAAGTCCCTCTTTGGTTTAGAAGAAGGCAAGCTCTTAGGACACATCATCTCAAAGGATGGCATAAGAATTGACCCAGATAGAATCCAAGCCATCTTACAAATGCCTCACCCAAGAAATGTCAAAGAATTACAAGGATTCTTGGGAAAAATCAACTTCTTGAGAAGGTTTATCCCAAACTTAGCAGAACTAAGCAGATTATTAAACAACATGTTAAAGAAAGATTCAAAGGTGAAGTGGACTGTTGAAGCCAATCAAGCATTTGAAGGTATAAAATTGGCCCTTACCCAGACCCCAGTCTTGACCAGTCCTCAGTTTGACAGAGAATTTATCATTTTCTCTTTTGCTTCCCAACATACTATTGCTGCGGTTTTGTTACAAAAGGATAACCAAGGAAATGAGAAGCCAATTGCTTTCTTTAGCAAAGCCCTCAGAGATGCACCTTTGAAGTATCAAATTATGGAAAAACAAGCTTATGCTTTAGTCAAAGCAATTAAAGACTTCAGGATTTATATCCTTTATTCCCATGTTATAGCATATGTGCCAAGTCCTATTGTCAAAGACATTCTCACTCAAGAAAATTTAGAAGGTAGGAGAGGAAAATGGATTGCCAGCATACTAGAATTCGACATTGAAATAAAACCTACAAAGCTAATAAAAGGGCAAGGCTTGGCCAAATTAATGACAGAAACAAATTTCCAAGTCCTAGACATCAATCAGCTGGACAGTGAAACAGAGCTGGCGACTCCAAAGATCAACGAAGCCTTTGAACAATCCCCCTGGTATTCTGATATCTGTTATGTGTTACAAAACCTGTGTGCTCCCCCAGGACTGTCCAAAACTAAGTGTAGGTTCTTAAAAATGAAAACATCAAGATTTTGTGTCATGGATGGTAATTTGCTTTGGAAAAACCATGAAGGGATATTGCTGCACTGCTTAATTGAAAATGAAACTAACAATATCATGCAAGACTTTCATGCAGGTGACTGTGGTGGACACTTATACTGGAAGTCCACCGTGGACAAAATACTGAGGGCTGGTTATTACTGGCCCACCATGTTCTCTGATGTCAAGAAATTCACAACATCATGTCATAAATGCCAAGTGTTTGAGGGAAAGAGACAACTGCTGCCACTTCCTTTAAGGCCTATTGCAACAGAAAGACCTTTTCAACAATGGGGCTTGGACTTCATTGGGGAAATTCATCCCTCATCTTCAGGCCAACATAGATGGATCTTAACAGCCACAGACTACTTCACTAAGTGGATTGAAGCTGCCCCATGTAGACAAGCAAATGATTCCATAATCATTCAGTTCTTGGAGAACAACATACTGGCCAGATTTGGCTGTCCTGATAAGATAATAACAGACAATGCTGCTGCTTTCAGATCCAAGAAAATGGTGAATTTCTGCCACAAATTTCACATCACTTTGGGCCATTCCACTGCATACTATCCCCAAGGAAATGGCCTAGCTGAATCATCAAATAAGAGCCTAGTAAACATCATTAAAAAGGTGTTGGAAGAAAATAAGAAGAATTGGCATAAGAAACTAGTCAATGCCTTATGGGCAGATAGACTAACAACCAAAAGATCAATTGGGACCAGCCCATATGAGTTGGTTTATGGACTAGAGGCCAAATTTCCTTCATCAATAGGAGTGCCTGTTATGAAGCTTCTTCAAGAAAACCAAGCTGAACCAAATGACATGCAAAGAAGGATCAATCAGATAATTTGTTTGCAGCAAACCAGAGACCAAGTTTTCAGCAGAGTTCAAGTTCTACAAGAGAAATTAAAGAAGGCCTTTGATAAGAGAACTAAGGCAGAAGATTTCAGTGTGGGAGACAAAGTCCTCAAGTGGGATGCAAGAAGAGAGGAGAAGGGAAAACATGGAAAATTTGATTCCCTCTGGAGAGGACCATTTGCTGTCCAAGCAGTACAAGGAAACAACACTTACTTCCTTAAAAGTCTAAATGAAACTGATTTGGATGAAGGTCCTGTGAATGGCAGGATGCTGAAGCACTATTTTGAATATCACCCATAAGTGCAGCCTGAGGTTCCTTTGTATATATTCAGATGTAAATATTGCTTTCTGTTTAGATTGTAAAAATGCAGTTCTTCGAAGATTGTTGACTACTAGCAGTAGACACATAGAATCTGAGGTCCACCAAGAAGATAAGCACACATTTTTGGCATTTCAAAGCAGCACACTTCAAGTATGGGATAAAACATGTCAAGGGCCAAGGCAATCTGACCTGCTGTTCTTGGTCTTTCAAGTGAAAAACCATCCCCATGTGGAGCCACTGTTGGCTACCTATACCAATAGGTTTCATATTTCATGATTGACAAGGGAAAGTCCAAATATGCTCTGCTTTGACCATACAAAGATCCCATATTTCCTAGAAGAAATAAGGTTTGTGAAGAGCTTATCCTTGTTCTAATTTTGATCACCTTGGTTCATATTTTGATGGATGATCCAACAGTCTAATCTGGGTCATGCCATGCTTTCAATTTTTCAGTTGTAGAATAGAGAAAGAAGTCTGTCCAAACTGTTTAATCTTGGCAGACAACTAGCTCAGGTAGAGAAGTTAAGGTTCCCAACTGCTTAATCTGGGATCTTGGAAGCTATAAGGGTAGAAGGAGATAGGACAACAAAAGAAAAATCCAAAGAAAAGAAAAGGAAAATAAGGGTTTGCAAGCTTAAATGCACCCTCCAAGAAGAAACAAAAAATGCTAGGCTAAGTAGCTGGGTAGGTAGAAGCAGTGGCAGAAATGGCCTTCAATTCAAATTCCAATCATGATAATCCAAAAAAGAAAGGAGAGCTATGGAGCATGTCTAATTTCCCTTTTATCCCTGTTCCATGTCATTTACTAATATCCCCTTTGAGTGGGCATTCCAAGGAACTATTTGTGGTTTTATGATTGAAATCAAATCTTTTGGAAGCCACATTTCTTGTCTAAAATTCTTTTCATTTTGATCTACTCTTAAAACCAAGTTTGTTTTAAATGAACTTAATGGTTTCCCCTTCATTCACTTCCATTATCCATGCTAACACTAACCCTATTATATAAATCCCTTATATCACCTTTTTCCCTAATATTACTAACACCATGGTGTATAAACCCCAACTCTTATATAAATACCCTCCACTTGGTATTATAGCCAATAAGTTACATGTCAGGGATTAGATGACACCTGGTCATCTTGATAAACCTAAGCTAAATCTCCCTTCTCCTTTGCAAATTCATACCCTCACTTTTTGACCCCCATTTGCACATGAAACCCCCTAAGAGCCTAATTTCTATCCTTACCCGCTTCAAAATGGCTAAAAATCATGAAAAACCAACTTTTCCCGTTTATCCAAAGTCTAATGGGCGGGCTCATTTACACAGAAAATTCATAAAAACCCGTCATACCATAGTTTTCCGCCCATGCGCAGATCCCGGGATAAATTAATAAAATAATCCCCGCCCCTCACCGTACCTGTCCTTCATCTTACACTCCCGCTGACCGTCCGATCAAACGATCTTAGATCCTACGGCTCTGGTTGCATCGGACCTTCCCCGACGTCCGCCCGTTACCCACCCTATCCCCCAATCACATCTAACCTCCGATAACCGTCCGATCATGCCCCCCAGATCCGACGGCCATCACTGCATCGGAGCAGATCCGCTGTCCGGACGATATCTCCCGATGGCCGTATTGTTGGCTACGTCATGCGGCAGCCACGCGTCCACTCCACAGCCCATCGGAGGTACCACTGACGCATACCGCCACCGTACCGTAGGCGGTGCGATATGAAACCGCTTCGGTTTCCGGTTTTATCATTCCCGCTTGTATTACCTCACCGCCACGTCGCTGCTCCGTCACCCCACGTCACCCACAGGTACGCCGTCACATCATTTCTCCGCTCAACCACTGGTCCACCTGTCCTGCCATCTCAGTGTCCCCGTGGACCAACCAGAGGCCGCCACTTGGCCGGATGACGTCCTGCTGACGTCATCCGACCCTGACCCCACCTGTGACGTCATGCTGACGTCAGCACGAAAACGCGCCAAAATCACCAAAAAGTATATTTATGCCAAAAATCATGTTTTTTGCTATTTTTGGGCGCAAGCTTTGTTGATTGTTCTGCATGTAAATTCACGTCCAAACCTCCACCAGCCGTGGAAAAGACTTCCGGACCGCTAGAACGTCCATCCCTCAAAGTGCTAGCAAGTTCTAACCGACCAGATTCTACAGGTACTTCTCATTTGCACTCTAAAGCTCCATTTTCGCTGAATTTCGGGTATAACTAGTAACAAACCTCCAAACTCGAAAAATTCACCATTAAAATACCACTGAACTAACATCCAGACCAAGCCAGAGCTGTCACTACACGTTTATAGGGCCACATTGGGCAAGTTGAACGTAAACTTATCACTGGTTCGCGCAATCGTGAACCAGTCACCTGCAAGAAGCTAATTTGCCTTAAAAACATATTTTGTTCGATTCTGCTACTCATCTATTGGTTCAAAAAACAATATTTCAATTGCTGCAACCTTTCCCATTCACTCTTTCTCCACGGAGGTTCCCATTTTCTTCAGAAAAATCTCCTTTTGTGTTGCTCTGCATAGTAACACCAGCCCCCAAAGAACAGAATCCTAAAAGGACCATGGATCCCCCTATGGCTCCCATAGTGCTAAATGTCCAACCTCTGAATGCCCCTCAAAATAATTTGAAGTGGCAAGCCTTAGCAGATATGGATTACCAAATTGAAGAAGAGAAGCTTATGAGCAGCAAATTCCACCTTCATCTGCTAAATGAATTAAAAGCCAAGCATGAAAATGGGACAGATATACTGGGCTTATGGGACTCTTTTCTCCCTATCTTTAAGCTCCCTCAGGTCAACCAGTTCCCTGAACTAATCCACCTCTGTGCTGAACAATATGATGTTTCTCAGCGAGCTGTTCTTGACCCATCTGGTGCAGTACTTTTCTATGTTACCCCTCAGGCTATCAGAGACATGCTCTGCTTCAACCCTCAGAAGAAGTTGGCTCCTTTATCACTGATAAATCTGATAAAACAAGGGGATAAACTCACAGATGCTCAAATTGTTAAATTCAATCAACTATACATCAAAACCAATATTGTAATGGGCCCTCCAATTCTTCATGTATACCTCAATGAGCTGGGCAGAGACCTTGCAGATATGATTTCTCCCATCTTGGGATATAGTTCAGTCGAGCATATTGATACAACTGTGCTGGTATTGATGCTTATGTTTGCTCCTGGCAAGTCACCAATCTGCTATGACTATGCCACCTACATATCAAACAAGATTCATGAGCAATTGATGAATTTAAGGAGAGATAGGGTGTTCAGATACACCTCCTACATTTACCATTTGATCTTGTATCATCAACATCAGAAATTTCACTTTTCAATCAAAAGAATGGATGCCCAAGGAAATCCCAGATCAGTAGTCTACTGGTCATCTGTCTTCCACATTAGACCTGAGTCTCCATACACTTACTGTGAATTCATGGATCTGTTTATCCATCCAACTATGGCAATGCTGATGATCTCACCTCCTCCGAGACTCACTGATGACATGCAGAGAATTCTTCAGCTGTCCAAATCTTATAGCATTGGGGATTGGTACTTCTACCAAAACCACACTGTCATCAGAATATATGGGTGTGATCTACCTCCTTTCAAATTACCCAAGTATGTGCCTATGAGGCTATTTGCCCTAGAGTACTTTAGGCAATTTGGCAGAGTGGATGTGCTTCATTTTTCAGGAAAGGGCAAAAAGGCACAATTGAAGGTCAAAAGCCAACTTGGCCATTTTATTTATAATGAGAGAGAACAAGGATGGAGGGAAGCAGAGCGAATGCTTGAGGCCCTTGGCCTGCAAACCAGTTTCATATGGGTACCCTATGACCCTAATCGGTTCATATCCATAAGGAGGCTCAAATACAAGTTATCTGCCTACGATCACCATAGCATCCCCCACATTGAGAAATATGCAAACCAAGACAAATGGAGGAGAGGGACCTTAGAAGAACCCTTGTCACAAGAAGAGCTGAACAAAGGGCACTAAGGAATCAGAAGAAGTTGGATGACCTTGAGCTTTGTCCACAGGTATTCACACTTCCAAGTACACAAACGGGAGCAGCTGAATCCTCCTCAACTGCCAAGCAGCAAAATACCAAGGTAACTGAGAATATATCCAGCAGTGGCAAAGAGAAGGAAATGGAGACAGAGCAGACACATCAAGAAATGGAGACAGAGCCAATAAATAAACAAGAGCAGCAGCAGGCAGAGTTACAGCAGCAAGCAGAAGGGCTGCAGCAAGGGCAGCAAGAAGAGTCAGAACAGCAAGAGCAACAACATCAAGAAGAACAAAGGCAGGAGCAGTCTGCCCAGCAAAAAGAAACAGTGGAAACTCCTCAGACCACTGAAAGAACGGTGCCTACAAGGCAAGACACTACCTTTGATGCCTCGGTCCTCCAAACCCCTCAAAAGGAGGATACATTTGTCTTTAGAAAAAGGGACAGAGAAACTCCCCTGACATCTTCTATAAACCAGGGAGAGAAAAGGCAGAGACTAAATGATTTTCCAGAGGAGGACATAGCAATAAGACAGGCATTGGGCATGGGCCCACCCAGCAGAGAAGCTTCAGCAAGTTCCTTCCAGCAGGAACAGGACAGGACCATAGGAGGGGAGGTCAGCTCCTCCAGCCAACAAAAAGAGGGAAGCATCAAACAGTAATTTATAGACATTAAAAGGAGGAATGACCCTATTAAGATACAGCTGTACAATCACCTACTAAACATGGCTCCTACCAATCAGCAAAGACTTATGTCTGCCTTTGATGTAGGTGAAGGCAAAATGATCATGAGTCATTTTATGCCCACAGCTCTGCATCCCCAATCTGCCTCAGATTACCTCAGGACCAACCTGGAGGTCATGGCCAAAGACATACACCCAATGGACAAAATTGAACTACATAAACAAACTGGTGAGATGGTGTATGCCTCTTTAGCAGATGAAACATTGGAGAATTATAAGCTAAAGAGCAGCCTCAATGCCACTGCTTCTCAACTGGAATTGGAAAAGGCATCATCCCAGGAAAAGGACAACAGAATAAATTCCCTAGAAGACATAATCATTGAAATTGGGCATGATCCCAAAGATATTTCAGGGATACAGGAAATTTTGAAGTTGAGGGATGTTGACATGGCTGCCATGAGGAAAAAGATCAAACTCCCTGCCACCATGCACCCTCAAACAGACGAGGTAGCCCAACAAAGGCAGGAGAAGGACACCACAAATTTGTTGATCTCCATTTATAAACAGCTTATACAAGCACAAGACAAGCTAGGAGAAACAGAGGCTACAAAAGCAGCATTGCAAGCAGCATTAAAACAAAGAGAAGAGGGTCAGACCTCTCAACCTCCTCCTTAGGTCATCAATCTTGAGGAAACTGCTCCTATCACTGCCCCTCCTCCTCAGCAAACCGAACAAACAGCAACATCTACTTCAGCAGCACCAACAACTACAGAGCAGGTCGAAAGCCTAGATATGCAAAAGATGAAGAACGAAATCCAAGTCCTGGAAGCTCAAATGTTGGAGCTCAACTCAGCCAAAGAATCTTTGGCTAAAATCAATGATAGGTATGATAAGTCCAAGCAAACTGTGGCAGAGAAGGAAAGGGAGGTGAAAGCCCTAAAAAACAAAATAAAAGAGCTAGAGAATGAGCTCAAGTTAGACAAAGTAGTGGCAGAACTGAAAATAGTACTATGGGCTAACATTGGTCGATCTATCAATGAGCAGTGGCCATATATTGAGACAATCCATGAGCAGCTGGAGCTCATCCCTAAGGCACAGAGAGAGATTCACAGAGCAAGAACTCAATTGGGCAATATGCCTGAAGTAGCCACTAGAATGATCAATGTACTCAATCACAAAACAAGTTCTCAGTTAGCCATCATGGGAATTACAAACCGGACCGATTCTGTCCAACTGGTCAAGAGGGTTCTTACTCTTAGAAATCTGGTACAGACATTGGAAAGAAGAACCCAAGACATGCAGACTGAGGTGAACAGATTTTTAGAAAAATTCCAAGTATTAGAAAGCAGAGGACTCCCTAGCTTACTGAACAGCGCAGGGAGATTGTTCACACATGATCAATATGCTAAGAGGATCCATACATTTGCCACTAACCAGATCAGTGAAAAGCCCAGCACCTCAGAAGAAACAGGGCCAGCCACAGGACAGTCTCTTTACAACGGAGTCGAGAATCTATTTTTTATAATGAATGAGATTAATCACTTGTTTGAGGTGGCTCCCAATTTCTTCAAGTACACAGAGGCAGAGGAAACAATGGATGCTATTCTCAGGCATCATCTCCCTACGCAAGAATGGTGGACAAGCGCAATACAGAAGATTTTGTAAACAGGGAGTCACTTAATAAATTTTGTTTCTTAAAAATATCAGTTATCATGCAAAGCAAAGTTTAACAAAATCAGCATGCACAACGGATCAAAGCTGAGCCAACTCAGCAGAGGGATCAGCCAACAAAGCAGAAATAGAAGACTACAGGTGGCAGGGCCGAGAAAATACAGCGCAGCAGGAAATAAAGGCGCAGTTATCAGCATTAAAGATAAGCATTGCAACCGACTCAATGATCTCCAAAGGTCAAAATTACCCTCTGACAGACACAAAGAGCATTTATGCTGCATTTAAAGCTACAATAACTTCTTCTCTACTTTCTGAATAAATTTATGAAGATATTTTCTCTCTCAGATGACTCAATGCCTGAGATATTTTGTATACGCATTCCTATAAAGTCCCCTTCGCATAAGATTGCAAGGGTTGTTGTTGATTTCTCCTAAAGAAATTCTTATGCTGTAATCCTTTCAGAAGTGCAATAAAGAAAGTGATGGGATTTCTCGGATTTCTGAGGTGTTGAATGCGTTCTGATCTCTGTTAATGACTGCTGGATTCCTGTGTATTTCACCACACAATAAGTCTCTGTAACTTCTCTCTGTCAATTAGTTGTTTTGTTAAAATTCACATATGTTATCTGATTTTCAATACTAAGCAACAAGGAAAAATAATAACTTCAGGATTTATTCTCTGAATACCCTAAGTTCAATCTGTGTTGTTTATGAATGTTTTCTTCAGCTGTACTCTAGATAAGTGTAATTCTTAATTGCTGCACTTTCAGAATACACCTTTCACCATGGCCTTTGTTACAGGAATTCAAGTTTTGCTCCTGTGCAGTGTCCTCATTTTCCCCTCACCAACTTGACAGAAAATTCTTAATTGCTTTCTGTTGGTTGATATACATCACCACTTAAGCTAATTTTGTTTGTCTAGAGTACACAATAGGCCCTGCAGTTTGAACACCACCAGTCCAGCATATTAGAACATCTCTCAACTCCAGACTCCATTGCCCATTGGAATTTCACTATCTAATCACTATATCATAAGATTTGGTAGAAATCCTTCAACCAAAAAACATAAAACAAAACCTGAGCATAATAGCTAGCCTAAAAACACCATCATAACAGAGACAAATCATTAAAGAGAGAGCCCTCTCTGATCACAGTTTGGCTAGAAACAGTGATCCAAAGATTGGTTAGTGGTTACCCCGGCCGTATTCCCTTGGGAGTCATAGGGAACAACCTGGGTGTTAACACTCTTCATCACTATTGCTCTCGTAGTCCATAGGATTAGGACTAAATGGACACCATGACACTCCATTCTTTTGAAATTCATCATCATGCTCTTCATCACTGCTGCTCTCATAGTCCATAGGATTAGGACTAAGTGGACATCGTGACACTCCATTCTTTTGGAATTTGTCATCATCCTCTTCATCACTGTTGTTCTCATAATCCTTAGGATTAGGACTAAGTGGACACTGTGACTCTTTATATGTTTGAACTTCTTCATCCCGTCTTTCATCGGTGCTACTCTCATAGTCCTTAGGATTAGGACTAAGTGGAAGAATTGACTCTCTATTCATAGTGGAAGAATTTACATTATATTCATCAATATGAATAGATTTGTTACACGACGAAGATGTTGATGCTTCACAAAGAGAAACTTCACTATCAGAAGAATCCATCCCTTTCAAATAGAAGAGGTTGAATGATACAAATGCAGATTCTCCTAATGATATTATATAGCTTAAAGAATGAAAATTTCCCTCCAAAAATTTTTGCCAAAACTTTTCCCTCCAAAAATTTTGTTTCATGTATTTCCCTCCATTATTTTCTTCTACAATTTATTGAAAAATTTTAACTATTTTTTTTTATGAAATAAATCTTTAAATTTAAAATTGTAAACTAAATCTTTTACCTAAATTAATTTAATACTTAAACTATATAATATTTACTAGACAATCAAACATTTTTTTATTATTATTATTATACCGTCTAAAACTAATTAATCCCACATTCATCGTGCCATAAAACAATTCCGTAATATTAGCTTTATCATAATTTCCTATATCGCCATAACAAAATTAACATGTTAAAATTTATAAAAACAATTTAATCCCACATTAACCGTATAGTAAAAGAATTTTGTAATTTCACTTATATAATAAATTTCATTAGCACTATTACTCACATCACATCAAGGTTTTCCAAGGTTCGTTAAAAGACTTGGAGCAAATTTGTGGAGCAGCTACATTGCTATCAACAACATATTCAACGAAGGATTATCACATTTGAAAGGTTAGTTAATTTTTCTGCTTTGCAATTTTTCAAATTAAATAAGTTTAATTTTTTTTTTAAATTAAATTTTTTTATGGGACAGATTTACACACTACATCTGTAGTGGGCTTGGTGGGCCCTGTCAGCTCTGCTATAAACTTCAGTGCTTAAAGGTCAGATTCAGGACTAGTGGTTGGTTTGTGCTGAGAAAAGAGCTCGCAGCAGTCATTCTCCTCCTTCTCCTTCGGTTTCCTCGCCTTCGCTGTCTCTGATTCTTTCATAAACCTCTTCATCCTCCTTACACTCCCTTAACCCCACTACCCCTATTTTTCCCCTTGGCATGCGATCTAATCGCAAATCGCATCCATGCCCGCTGCCTCCTTCTGTTCCATTGACTTCCTCCGACACGATATTGCGATGTGATCTGATCGCTATCGCAATATCGTGTCTGTGCCTTGTTGCCTCCGTTACACCCCAGGTCTTCTCTACTGCGATATTGCGATGTGATATGATCGCTATCGCAGATTTCACCCATGTGTGTTAAGTCTCCGCCTTTTGTTTTCCTCCGATGTGATATTGCAATGCAATTTGATCACAATTGCACATCGCCTCTCCCTCAAACCAATCTCCACCGCCTGTTCATTCGATCTAACGGTCCTCGTTCTTCCTGTGCATATGCCTCCCGATAGCTTATTTCGATGTAATCTCCGCCGTTCATCTGTGGATCCGACGGCCATTATTTATTCTCACCCTATGCACGCCTTTGCCATACTGTCTTTACACCTTTAACCTGTTTTTTGTTCCCGAAGGAGGAAGAAGACTAGATCCAGCACTTTGCGCCATTACTCCTCACCAACTACATTTAAAGAAGAGAATGGCCGAAGGACAAAAAGGACGACCTCGAGCAGTGAAAATAATTTATCAGGCATGGAATTTCATCCATGATTTACTTGATCTGCCCAAGCAGGACTGCAGAGAGCCAGAACGAGTCGATTTTTTCCATTAAAATAGTCAGAATGTATCAAAGCCCATAACATTTTGTAAATGTGGTTGGTGATCCATTAAGACACCTCCACGCATACCCTAGCAGAGATTTTTGTAAACATACTCTATATATACTGAAAGGAATGATGTAATGAGGGGATGAGTGTTAGATGAGTGCTAATATGTTGTAAGTTTCAACTTCTAGAGACTGTAAATACTATGAGACCTGCAGCGTCTGGTCTTCATTTCCAACTAATACAAGCTTCTTTTGCTGTCATTTGCTCACTTTTCACTTCTTCTATGTTCCAGGCTGTGCCTGTTTTGTATTAATTCATGTACTGTGAATGTTTGGCATGAGAGGGGCTGTCATCCCACCTCTGTGTTAGAATTTAGCATGTCTCATTGAAATTTCTTACAGCTTTCTGTTGTTTTAATACTAGAGAGTTGTCATCCTGTCTGTGTATTAGATAATAGATTTACAGACCTTCTAATTGGTTGTAGCTAACCATCACAGGGTCTTGTGCATCTGCTGGTGTGGTCAGTCTTCTCCATCCTCACATTTTTCTTAAGCTGTGAGTAATTGGTGGTTAAAAGCCTTGTAGTTTGGGGGTGTTCACCCATGTCTGGGATTAGTCATAGTAGGAGTGGTTATCTGGATTGAATGTGAAGCATTTCTTTCATTCATCCATCATTTTATCCAACATTTTGTTGAGTTTGTAATGTTCCCAAGCATCACTGATATACAACCTAGGTGAGTTTCTTGGGGTGATAACAGGCCCAATATTGCTCCCGACGGCCAAACGGGCCCATGGGTTAGGAGCGGTGGGGCTGGCTACCCGGCACCCCACCCCACCCCAGCGGGTCGTTGAGCTGCCGAGGTGGGGCGAAGGCTATGGTCAGCCGATTACCGGGGGGGTTTGGGTCGCAAGGGTGGGGTAGGGGGCCCTATCCCAATTATCAGCTCGGTTGGCCGGCAGATTTCCATGGTGGGGCTATAGGGTGTTGTATTTTTTTTTTAATTCCTTACTTCTTTTTCTTAAATTGTTATGTTTTACAAAATTAAATATCATTTATCGTTTTTTTTGTTAATTTAAGTTAATATTTTTTTGTGATTTACTAATTTATATGTATCTTTTTTTTAGGAAAATGGCATCAAAGAAGAATTATGTGAATCTTTCTGGACCAAAGCCTCTTAAAGGTGGATCTTCAATGGACATTGTTGAACGAACCCCACCTGAGCTGATGGCTACAAATATTTCAAGTGCCTCAAATGATACGAAGATGATTTCATACTGGAAGAAATCAAAAGAAGTGAAAATTCCAACAAATCTCTGTGAAAGAAGAGAAAGCCAAAATGTGCAGATATATCTATATGTTGATATACCTAATGATATTGGAATTTATGACGTGATGGGAAAGGTCATAGACATGTGTTTGGTACCAGACAGTGGATTTGTTTACATACTTACAAAACCACCCAAGTCACATGAAAGGATTAAATACCAGTTATCATTTTCATTGTATGACATGAGAGAGGTATCTACAAAGTTGTGTAAACAAATCGTAAATGAGATAACACAAAATATCGTAAGTATTGTTATTTATATTTGTGTTTTGTGTTCTTGTAATTGTCTCACTATATTTTTATAACTTTTTTTTTTATTGACATATGATATTTTGATTGCTAGAATTTTATTGAAATTTGTTCAATTAGGTTGGGAGGCATTCATTTCATAAAGCATGATATTATGAAAGTTGTCAACAATTTCTACTCAGTGTCGGAAGGAGATATGGAAAACAAGAAAAATGCAGTAATTCATGATGCTACAAAACTACATCCAACGAATCAGAAAAAAAAATGCCTCTAGTAGATAAATCTAGCAAACGTAGACAGGTTACTTTTGAAAACGAGGAAGTTGAAACTAGCACTGAAGAATATGTTTTCCTTACTAAGGATGACATTAGAACTTATGTTAGAAAGGAGCAGAGTCATAAAAGACCAAAGGTAACAATGCCCAAGAATCAATTTATTCTAGTTAATGATGAGATTGTTATGAGGAAGAAAAGTAAAGTTGAACATTCTAAAGTAGTCATTACCAACAGTCAAGAACCTAGTGAAACTTCAAAAGAAACAAGAGAAATCATTACACCAGGAGCTGATTTAGAGGATGGCATTATTAAAACAAAACAAAATTCCATTCGACATAACTTGACAAAGAGAAACTTCGTACATTTCAGATTAATGTCAGACAAATCTATAAGGCAAGTGAAGGACAGTGTAAATATAAAATCAAAAAGCCACACCATCTGCATATTCACAACTTGAATACATTGATGAGGTACAATCCATATGCTCATTTGGTTAATTATGTGCTTCTTGTTGATCTAGTTCAAGTTCCTAACAAAGAAGCATTTGATAAGTCAAAATGTTTTGAATACAATTATTATGTGCTTAGGGGGAACCATTCTAAAGAAGCTCAAAGAAAATTGATGGAGGAATATCCCAATAACCCACGTTTTGAAACAATGAAATGTATCATTTATGCTGGTATATCAGATACAGAAAAAAAAAGTCAGTGGCATGGGATCATAATTCAGATAATGAATATAAGATGTCTATGAATTTCATCCAAAGTGTTAGATTTATTCATAGTGAATTTGAAGAAAAATGTGGTCGGGATAAGCTAAATGTTACTATAGATTTCCGAAAGAAATGTTGTATGGAAATAGGCTATCAAATTGAAAAGAAAAATCAATTCAAAATGCAGCAAAGTAAATACTGATTTATTCAGAGGTATTGATAACATTTTCCAGTTGGCATTTAGAACTGGAGAGATATGGGAATTGGTTAATGAGATTTTTAGCATATGGGAGAACATTAGCATTAAAAACCAGAAGGTCAAAAGGTCTAAACCAATGATATGTAGCAACAATAAATCAGGTCCTAAAATGAAGCAGCTTCCAGAAGATATGACTATCACACCTTGGAGAGCATTGCAAGGAGTGAAGGATGAAAAACTTTTCAAAGCAATATTAGCTCATGTGAGGTCAGGGGAATTATAATTGGAGGAAATGTCTGAGGAATTTCAAAAGTAAGCTTGTTGAATTATTTTTACTTATTTCTAGATTATAATTTTCTTTTTAATATAACATATTGTTCTTGGTAGTATTTGTTATACATATCATTATATTAACTTTTTTTACTTTATCTATTCAGTCACAAATTTTACAGGAAAATTCAAGAACAAATGGTTAAATTTTTTAATGAAAATAGTTGGAATGATGTTGTACGCAACTAACCAAATTCAAGTTCTACATCAACGTTAATTTTTTTTTTTTTTAATCTTGCATTTACAAATGCATGTTGATTTATACATTCATTTTTATTCACCTATATACTATTTTTATTTCATAACTTACACATATATTTGTTTATTTTATTAAAGATGAGGAAGGATGCAAATGGAGCACCAGATAGTTTCAAAACCTTTATTGAAAAAATTAAGATCGAAAGACTAAAGAAGCAACATCTTAAGAATGTTGAACTTGATCTAACTCTTACTCATTTCATTTGGAATGGGCTTGACACTATTCAATATCAAGTAATACAAGGTGACTGTGAAGACATTGCTAAACTCATACCTAAAAGGGATTATGCCCTAGTTATTACAGATATTCCCCATGGTTTCAATATTCCAAACATTGACTTTGATAGTGACCCTTATACTTATCAAGCTCTTAGTAAAGTGGTTGCGGGATTTCTAGAAGTCACATCATCACCATTAAGGATATTTATGACATTTCATTTAGACACGCAATTGGCAATGTTATTGTCAAGCTTCAAGGGGAAAACAAGCTCAAAGATGCAACTTACGTGGTAAGACGTTTAATATATATTTGATTAATGTTAAAAAATTCATTTGTGTACAAGTTAATTGAAATTTTACTATTTCATGTTACAGGAAAAAGTCAAATCTTCTTAACCGTGGAGATCAACCATTTATAAATGATTGTGAGTTCATCCATATTGATAGTTGGGCAAAAGATGATAGCTATATGTCTATGATTTTTAATCGGGTAGATGGAAAGAGTCATAGCCAAGTACTGAATTATGATGTTGTTGTGAGAAAACTAACCTATGAAGACAAAGAAGCAAAAGGAGAGATAGTTAACATTTATTAAAACCACAATTATTTATTAACTATCTTATAGACATATATTCAAATGAAGGAGATTAGGTTCTGGATTTATTTTCTAGCTCAGGAAAGTTTTATTATATGGAATTTAATTTCAATATCTTATTTCTTAATTTACATGTCATTGTACTAATTTACTTCATTATTTATTTTGTGCTTGATAATTAGGTACAACACTAGCATGTTGCACTCAAAACGGAAGAAACTTCATTGCCATTGAAAAAGATCTAGTACAGTGCAATTTTATTTAGCAAAGAATTAATGCTCTTCAATTTCTTCCAGATGCAATGCAAGAAATTGGGTTGAAGAAAGGGGACTTTAATGAATCACGTGTGGCAAAAAAGGCAAAGGAACTCCAACCACCATTACATGGAATGATTGGAAAGGCATACATTGGGAGACTCACAGACATCAAAGATCCATTAGAAGAGGAAAATGAGAAAAATGAAGCAGAAAATATTTTGGAAGAAGACAATGATGAAACTATAAAGGATGAAGAGTTTGGATTACATGATATTGTTGATTAAATTTAAGTTATGCTTGGAAATCAAGCTCATTTTTTGTAACTATTAATTAGTTATACTTGTAATGATTTGACTTTGACATTTTATGAGAAGAGTAAGCACTCAATTAATGTTGTTATGTGTTCAATATTTGTTTTATGTGATTTTCGCACTAATTTTTATGTTAATCATTCTTTTTTGAAAAAAACAGTCATTATTATTATTTTTTTGACATGAAATTTATAAAAAAAACTATTATTTAACCATTTTTAGTTAAAATTTTCCTATAAAAATTGTGATTTTGACATGTCATTTCTAGCGAAAAATTATCAAAATGTGTAGTTTTTTTAGTTATATTTATGTTGAAAATGGTTATTTTTATGTCAATTGTTAAAAATTATTGTTTTTTAGCGACAATTATTTCATGCGCATTAAAAATTTATTTAATGATGTATAAATGTGTAGAATATCAAAAATTCAAAATATCGACCTTCTTCTTTAAATATGCAAAACAATAAAAACCTCACTACGAAAAATAAATTAAAATAAAAAGAAAAAAATATGAAGAAGAAGACCACTTCAAAAATTGTTAAATTTAGAAAATAATTATTTACATTTCATACATTAGAAAATTTAAAGTCAAAAAATATGTCTTTTAAAAAAAGGGCCTGATTAGAATCACCACTTTTTAAAATCAGCATGAAAATCACTACCATTCTAAAATGTAATGTACATAAAAAAATTTAAAGTGCCAAAAAATATGCGTTAAAAAAAACATGTGTGTTCTGCATCGCCCCTTTTCAAAATCGGGTCACTTTTTGCTATCTCTATGAAACAGGTAATGGTATCAGTGCCCGTTTCAAAGTTTACATTGTTAGCCATTGTCCTATAGAAATGTGCAAAACAGTCCTGGAGGTCAGCATTGAGCAGGAATGTGAATATCTGGAGAGGAAGGTGAGCCTTCCTTCCATAGATTATGCAATGCAGCCTTGGTGAAGGTAGAGTCTGGGCCAAGGTTGGCCCGACTCGCTGACGGGAAACTGAAAGCAACTAAGACAGTAAATTCATGGTGACACTAAGTGATAGCACAAGTGATTAACAGTTCATGCAAAACATGAAAGAAATATTAGGCAAACATATCAACATGCATGTGGGTGAGGCAGTTCGCGGGTTGGGCAAACGTCTGTGCAAAACAGATTCATGCATGCGACAATAGTGAGATAGCAACGAAAATTGAAACAGAGCTAGAACAAGCTAGCATACATGTAAATGATAGAAAGCATTTAAAGAAATAAAGAAAACAGTACTCATACATGCGAAAACTCAAAAAGCAACAGAAATGCAACACAAGGCAAGGGAAGCGGGCTTACCCCAAAAAAACTGAGCTGAATGTACTGACTACTCCTAGATGTGATGTGGGATGTCAGAGATGCAAGGTTGACATGAGAAATGAGCTCTGTAGTGCCTGATTGATGAGTTTTGATAACATCGAAGTTCTGACACGCATGCCACAAATATAGGGGAAGCGACGCTTGGTGGGAGGTTTCTGAATTGCTCCTTGCATTTAACCTCCAACTGCTAAACATAGATCCCTAAGACAAGTGATGCCTTTGCATGTTTCCTTGGGAGAAGCAGCCTATGCATGAAAGTCTATTTTGTCAGTCCCGAAGGGAACCAGTCATCTCAACTACACATGCAAGCGACTGCTAGAGAAAAATTGTGCATTTCTGGCTGGGAGCTGGGCTGGCTGCCCAAGAGATTTGCACAATTTCTGGGCAGAGCAACTGACTGCTATCTAGATTTGCACAAATCTTGGGCTAAAAAACCTGCTGCTGGGAGAATTTATGCAAATCCTGTTGGGAGGGTTAGCTGGAAGGATTGCGCAATCCTAGAGCCCAGCAGGCTATTAGAGAGGATTGTGCAATTTCTCGAGGGAAGGTTGGTTTCCCTCCAGAAATGTGCAATTTTCAATGGGACGCTGCTCAACTTGTAGCTGGACCAAGTCCGGGTGAGCAGCCTATGAAGGGAATAGATCAAATTGTGATCGATAGGCTGCCTTTGAGCAAGAAAGACACTGAAGCTTGAGGACTTGACAAAGCAAGGCAATCTGTTGTGAAAGTTGGTAGGGAGGCTCCAAAACAGGGTAACGAAAAATTTTGGAGGGTGGTTGTATCCACTACAACGGAACTCCACGTATCTGGACAGTTGCTCGAAGACAGTTGGTGACAACCGTGGCTTTCGGTTGATGGCCATATTTATGCTCATCTCCATCAATACCCAAAACACCTTGCTCTCCCTGACCCACTCAACGTCCTCTGTGGCCCATAGCGAAGAAAACTTTGCTGCTTCTGGAAAATCTAGTGCAATCGAAGGAAATTGGCTGTCCTCCAGCAAATCCCATGCGACCAACACAATTGAAAGTAAGAGCCATGAGTAGTGAAATGTCTTGTTATGGTCCTGTGCTTCTCTGTAGTTCACATGGAACTCGCTGCATAGGTAGCATGCCCAGTTGAACTATATGCCCTCTGCGCACTAGGCTACTAGTGAAACCACTAGTGTCGGCACCTCCTCTGTGCGACACTTCCTCATTACCTTACTAGCCAAGATCTGGGTGGTCACCTTCACTGCAGGGTCCATAATGCTCAAAATTGAATACCCGCGCGGCTTCTTGACAAGCTTAAACTTGTCCTTCATCCTTTCGGTGAGGTCACGCTCACCCGTCTTTCCGCCAAATTCCTTGGCCAGATTCAGCCCTGAATGTGGTAGTAAGGTGATCATGTGGATCAGCATGTTGGTTATAGGGATTGGCTCTCCCAACCACAGGCACCCGTCATGCACCAGGCACAACAACTGTTTGATAACAATCAAATTTATGGGAGCGCAGTGGTAATGCGACACCCATAGCAGATTCAACAATCCTGCCTTTTCCACCCCATGAATCCACTTCATCGGCTCCAGCGTGGTGACACTAGACTCCTTGTAGAATACTCACTTCATGAAGGTATCGGTAGCTAGGTGGGGGAACTGCTTATTGTCCCCCAAGTCCCAATCTTCAAGCTTCATATGTGGGATGCATGCCAAGCGCAAACCTTCAAACGTGATATTTTCTGGCAGCAGGGGTGTATGAAGGAGAAACTTTACCTCATCTAGGTCCTTTGGGACCTTCACCTTGTCTTGGCGCGGAGGGATGTATTCTGGCAGCTTCAAAATAGGGTCTACCCCCTTAATATCAATTTCCTTTGTGCCCTCGTCGGCCTCTAGATCTACCACATTGCCTTTCTCCTGCGTGGTTGGCTTTTATTTTCTCTAATGTTTCCTTGGTGACTCATGCGCCGGCAGCATCTTATTATATTTATCTTTCTTCAGATTTGGGACCTCGCTTGCCAGCGTAGGCTTCTACCTAGGTGACTTCAACACTGCAACAGTAACATACATACTTACGACCTTAGGGGCAACTCCCTCAAAGGCAATAGACCCTCTAGCACTCGCAGTCTCAGCTAGAGCAGACATGAAGTTGTTAATGAGTTGCTGGGTTTCCTTAGGTATCCTCTTAAAGATAGAAATAGTGACCAAGTCCTCAGAGAATGCACGGTTCATGCACACATAAAATCTCAGAATGCATAGTGCCTCTCATTAGGTGACCATTTATAATTTATAGGAAAATTCGAATTCAAATTCGATTGTTCGCCCCAAAATATGCTCATCAATGCTATATTGGTGGCATATTTTCAAATATCTCACTCTTAAATTTAGCCTCTAATGTTCCCCCCCCCTCCTCCCCCCCCCCGCTCCTCTTAGCCATTTTCTCACTGTCAAATCATGAACAGTTACAGTAACGGTCACTCTCTGGCTACGCTGCATGGTCTCTCATCCTGTAGCACAGCTCCCTTCACGCATCTACTAACACTGTGACACTCGCCTATCCTGCGTAGGCCCCTCATCATGCAGCTCTAAAACTAGTGTAGTGTAGTTTATAGTCCCGTGCCTCCTTGTAGCTGCCTGGAGCGCTAAGACTGTGCTACCATCATATATTCATTTGGCCAGATCCTCGATGTATGGCTTCAATTGGCTCACATTTACCCTCCTGGGAAATGGATCTCCATTCAATTTCACAAGTTGAACTACTCCACCATCGGTAATCTCCTTGATCACATATCTCTGCAACCAATGCATCTGAAATTTTCCTAGAAATTTAACAAAATTGTTGTCATATAATAAAACTAAATCGTTTACCTTGAAGGTTCGTAGTTTGATGTGTCGATCGTGCCATGTCTTTTCACACTCCTTTTGAACTTTTTGATGGAATCCAACCAAGAATCTATCTTCCTCTAGCTCTGTCAGCTGCGTGAGCCTTTCTTCTAAGGCTCCACGATCCCCCATTCCTGTGAACACTGCTATCCATAGACTAGGTATAATGTACTCCATCAGCATCATAGATTCTACGCCATAGGCCAATCGAAAAGGTGTCTATCCAGTCAGCTTCTTACAAATTTTCTATAGGGGCATAACACCATTGGTACGCACATGTCCAAATCATTCCTTTATGCATTGCAAACCTTTTTTAGCGCATTCCCCAATATCTTATTAAATGCTTCCACCAAACCATTAGCCTGAGGGTGATACAATGTGCTCTTCTGATGATAAACTTGGAACTCTTCTGTTAGCATGCTAATCGTTTCATTAAGGAAGTGCGTACCACGATCGCTCATCAAAATCTTTGGGCAACCAAACCTAGTCAGCACATTTTCAAATAGGACCTTCACTGCTATTTCCCATGTACAATCCTTTACAGGCTACGCCTCCACCCATCTGGTCAAATACTCAGTCACGGTGATGATATACCATGCACCCGTCTTCTTTCCTGGAGGTTGAATCGGTCCTACAAAATCAATTGCCCATTTTTCAAATGGCTACAATGACAATTGTAGATTCAGAGGTAGCTCATCCCTCCGCGATGGTGTGCCCATCCTCTGACATGCATCACATGCCCTACAATAAGCTTTGGAATCCTTATGCAGTGTCGGACACCACAACCTAGCGCGTAAAATCTTCTGTGTTGTTTCTTTTCCTGCATAATATCCTCCCGCAACCCTTCCATGAGCTTCGACTAGGATGCAGCTTCATTCAAAATCAAGCACATAACATCACAATATCTCATCCATGCCCATCGTATACAAGTGACCTTCAATAAGAGAAACTTTTTCCATGCACACCACCAATTCCTTCTTTTGTTGGCTGGTGTACCCTTCTGGAGCCATTCCGGTAGTCAAAAAGTGTATGATTTCTGCAAAATTATTATATGTTATGCGCACTGCAAAGATCTGCCCGTTAGGCAACCATTCCTCTAAATTAGTAGGCTCCTCCCCTATTTCAATGCGTAACAGATGATCTGGTCCTGCATTCAGTTGCCTTGGCTTCACAATGACTTCAAAATCATATTCCTGAAACAACAGTAGCCATTTGCATATTCGCCCCCTCCCCCCCAACACAGGCTAGTTGACCAGGTAATTTAATGCAGAATGGTCTGTATACATCTTAAAGTGTTCACCTAACAAGTAGTGTCTAAAATTCTAGAGCATGTACACCATAGCCAAAACTTCATGTTGTATCGTCAAATAATTCTTCTCAACCTTATATAACTTCTTGCTTGCAAACGGGATAGGGTGATCCAACTATCCCTCACCAGCTTGTGTCACTACTGCTCCCAGTGCAATACATGATGCATCCACATGCACATGAAATTCTTTCTTCCAATCCAGGAAGACGAGGATCAGCGCAGTGACCATCTTTTATTTTAACACATCCAAGATCCACTAACATTCTTCATTCCAATAGAATCTAGCATCCTTCTTCAATAGTTGTTTCCATCGGCGCGGTAATTTGAGAATAACTCTTGATAAATTTTCGATAATAACCAATATGCCCCTGCGTTGCTCGCAGTTGTTTGACACTTCTTAGTGCTTCCAAATTGATGATAATCATGATCTTAGCAGGGTCTACCATTAATCCTTGTATGCATACCACATGACCCAGCAAGATTCCGAAGGGAACATAGAACAAAAATTTCTTCAAATTTAGCACGATCTAATACCTTCGGCATGTATCTAGCATCAAGCATAGACTAGCTACATGGCACTTCACCAACCCAAACACCGTCCAATCATCAAAGTATACCTCCAAAAACTTGTGAATGAAGTCCTTGAATGCCGCGATGACTACGCGCAAAAAGATCATCGGTGCGTTCTTTAGTCCAAAAGGAATTATTGTATACAAGAAGCATCCCCACTTGGTCGTGAAGGTCATCTTACTCCTATATTCCGGCACGATCTTGATCTGATGTTACCCCAAGAACCCATCAGTGAATGAATATGCTTCTTTTCCTCCTATAGTATCCAACACTTCATCAGTGAATGGAGTTGGAAAGGGGTCATGCACGCAAGCATCGTTCAGCTTCCTAAGATCTATGCATATCCTTATTTCATCCTTCTGCTTCTTTTCCTAAACTACCAAAGGACTAACCCAATCGGACTCCTCCACTAGTTCAATGATTCCCGCTGCCAACATTTTATCCAATTCTAAGAGGACCCTTTCTTTG
Organism: Pinus tabuliformis; assembly: GCA_031772625.1. NCBI lineage: Eukaryota > Viridiplantae > Streptophyta > Pinopsida > Pinales > Pinaceae > Pinus > Pinus tabuliformis. The sequence continues at coordinate 280,169,309 of CM062806.1, read as the reverse complement.
TACTTAGGATTGAGGCAATATGGCCTCTATTTCACGGGCTTTGCGTCTGGTTTCAATGTTATTTTCATCACCCCTAAATCACCTATTATCCCTTTCTGGTCTGAAAATTTTGTAGGGAACGAATCCTGGTACTTACGGAGCAAATCAGTGACCTTATCCACTGTAGCATCATCCCAGTAGTCCCCTATCTTTGCAAACTTCAGCTCTGCCTCTGTCCCAATGTTCACTTGTCGAGTTTTCAGTGGCACGATGATATCTGGATTCTCTATCTACAGCCCCTCAACTTCGCGGTGACCTTCTATCTCTGGGATGTTAATATTCCTTGGATCCTCCTCTTCTTCTTCAACAGTCACATTATAGCAGTCCAGCACATGGTGTAGCTGGGTGGTCCAATCCGGTTGAATCAAATTGAAGGGATCCTACAGGATTCTGAAGATCGCTACTTTGACCTCCTGTAATGCTTCATCAATGCACTTGAATCCATCCTCAAAGATGAATGTCATCAAGAATCCTTGTTGCAAAATATCCCATTCGTTTGTGCCATGGTGGAGCTCTATTTCCAAGTACCAATTCATCAGTATCACGTCTAAAGTGTGACATAAGAAATGCACCCACTCTGGTTGTGGTTCTGCTCCATAAGCATTAGTCCATTTTTCCAAGTGGTCACGTGGATCACTCCTTCCATTGTATTGCTCTATTAATTGTACCTTTGGGCGACCAAACCGCACCCTCATCATTGTTCTATATTCGTACCATCCATCAAAATTTTATTTATACATACCCCACCATCTTGCGAGTGTAGCGCGTAGTGCCAAATCCAAGACTTGGAAGTGATGCTTCTCTAGAACTTCCATTTCAAATGCATCCAAAAATTTATCAACATCGATTAAACCATTATAATAAGGTAGACTTCTTACATCAGATGATACATAACACAACAATTTGGTCATCATGTTACATTGTAGCATAGACACTTCGTGCAATAGATTCTTCCAGTGTTCCAACTCCTCATCTGAATATGATGTGCAGGAGCTCTCGTGATCCCATGCAATATGTCCATCGGATTCACCCAATCTTGCAGCGGTCCTTATGTAGGGTCCAAAGGTACTACTACACGGAGTGATTTTCTTTCAAATGACATCATTCGCTTCTTCAAATTGATCACCCTGCTCATGTCGATAGCCCAGTCGATCCCAAGGACCGAGGGGTAGGGATTACTATCATCAAAAATCTCTATTACTTCGAAATCCACTAATGCGCTCGTGCCTTTAATATCGACTGTCACTCCCTACAATCTATCCATGGGGATAATCTTTCGTTGATTCGCCATCCTCAATTGAATAGGAGACCACTGCAGTGTAGGTCTCCCCATTCTCTCCCATGTCTGTTTCGGAAAAACATTCACATCTAACCCAAGATCCAAAATAACTTGGTCCATTTCATGCTCTCCTATTTGCGCGGTGAGCCTCATCTCATGCCCTGTTCTTGCCTTATGCTTACCAATTTTCCTAACCACACATGGTCCTTCAAGAGCATTGCCAATGCATTTATTGATCAACTCATGTAATCCCTTTATGACCTTACTATTGCATAGCAGCTTCATAGAAGTCTCCAAAAAGGTAGTAAGCATGGATGGGTCCATTTCTTGAGACTGCATATCCTGACTTCCTGAGGTAGAAGCTTCAGCGAAGCTTTTCTTTGTTTCCATTAAGTTTTCCTTCGCATGCTCCAAATCAAAGCCAACCTCCTTTTCTAGAGATTTGTGGACCCATTCACCTTCTTCGGGTCACTTTCCCTTATCTTCACCAGTCATCATTCCACTTCACAGCACAATATTAACACTAAGATCCTCTTCGTGGGGTTCAGCCCTTATCATCTGCAGGTTCTGTGTAAGCTGTTGAGGCTTCGTCCCCTTTACATGCATCTTAGCTATTAATATAGGGCAATATTATGTCACGTGGTCAAACTGGTTATATTATCGGCACGACAGGCACATCAGGTTCGTGCATTCTCATGCATAGTGTCCTGGACCTCCACAATTGTAGCAAATAACTTGCCCCCAACCTCTCATAGGTCCTCCTCTGCCTCGGCCTCGTCCGTGCCCCTAATATCCTCCTCACGCTCCCCCACCATCTTGATCCATAGGCCGAGTCTTGATCTATATTCGATACATGGGAGTTCTCTCCATCATTAACTTGTAACTACAGCAATTGCGCTCCTCCTGACCTACCGATTTGCAGAAGTTGCAAAAGAGTTGTTGCGGTGTCTATACAAATTTCTGCATCAAGTAGCAATTATCTATCGCATGTTTTCCAGCTACCTGGCAGATAGCACACCACATCACGGGCCCTGCACTTGGCCTTGCTTTAGCTTTTGGCCTCGGAGGCATCGGCCCTCCTCCTGCAACAGTATTCATGAATATAGGGCAATGATATTTATCATGCCCTTGACTCTTACATTTCAAACACCAAACCTCTTCACACACCTCTAGCTGAGCCACTCTATCCTTCTTCATACTTTGGAATTCTAGGCAAAGGTTTTGCACCTCCACATGAATTTTTTGAACTCCCAAAGCAACATCTTGAATTGGTGTCACGTGCAATCTCATCTCAATTTCCAGAGCCTCTGCCTGGGTCCCAATCTTTTGGTGTGATAAAGCAACCCTCGAATGAGGCAAGAGCGAAGCCACAAACCATTCATGGTGCTGCCCATCCGTAAGATTCATGTTAGCTTCGTGGATCTTGCACTTCAATCTCTGATCTAGCTCCTAGGGTATCTCGCCAGGCTTCATCATGATCTCCTTGAATCCAATGATCAATTGCACTTCAGATTTGGGCCTACTGAAATCCTTATTCAATGCAATTTGAATATCTGCGAATGTAGCCATCGCGTTGTTAGTGCAATACTTAATGTACCACGTTAGCGCGCGTTCTTGCAAAGCGGTAACAAACTTTTATTTCTTCATATGACCATTTTTAATGCCCTGGGCTTCCCATACAACCTTCGTGATGAACCAAAATTGGTCTAGATCCCCATTTCCCAAACCCTTGAAAACGAGCAACTTAACTAAATTCGCCATATTGAATGGTGGTGGTTGTGGTGGCAGTGTGGGCGAAGCTGTATGCAGTGGAGGTGAAGATGGAGGTAGTGTGGGTGGATGTGGTATTCATGGGAACCCTCACCTTATTAACTAGACAACACTCTACAGAGAAGCCTGTGCTACTTCTTCGTCGTCACTCAGAGGAGGCTCAATCAATGGGCTATATTCAGGTCCTATTCCCTCAGAGGCATCGACCCTCCTCCTACAACATAATTCGCGAGGATAGGGCAATGATCTTTATCATGCTCTTGACTCTCACATTTCAAACACTAAACCTCTTTGCGCACCTTTGGCTGAGCTACTCTATCCTTCTTCAGACTTTGGAATTCTAGGCAAAGGTTCTACAACTCCACGTGAATCTACTGAACTCCCAAAGCAACATCTTGAATTGGTGTCTCATGCAATCTCGCAATTTCAAGGGCCTCTAGCTGGGTCACAATATTTTGTTGTGATAAAGCAACCCTCGGATGAGGCAAGAGCAAAGCCACAAACCATTTGTTGTGCTACCCATCCATAAGATTCATGTTAGCTTTGCAAATCTTGCACTTCAATCTCTAATCCAGCTCCCAGGGTGTCTCGTCGGGCTTCATCGTGATCTCTTTGAATCCAGCGATTGATTGCACTTCAGATTTGGGCCTACTAAATTCCTTATTTAGCATAGTTTGAATATCTGCCAACGCAACCATCGGGTTGTCAGTGCATTGATACTTAATGTACCACATTTAGTGTGCGTTCTTGCAAAGCAGTAACAAACATTTCCTTCTTCATCTTACCATCTGTAATGCCCTGGGATTCCCATATAGCCTTTGCAATGAACCAAAACGGGTCTAGATCCTCATTTCCGAAACCCTTGAAAATGAGAAATTTCACTGAATTTTCCATATTGAACGGTGGTGGTTGTGGTGGCGGTGTGGGTGAAGGTGTATGCGGTGGAGGTGAAGATAGAGGTGGTGTGGGTGGATGTGCTATTCATGGGAACCCTCACCTTATTAACTAGACAACACTCTATAGAGAAGCCTGTGCTGCTTCTTCGTTGTCACTCAGAGGAGGATCAATCAATGGGCTATATTTAGGTCATGTTCCCTTTCTGTCCCTGAATAACTTTCCACTTCGCATAGCTTCAAACATCAAAGTAATTGCATAACCCGCTTTTCACACAAGAGCATTCTAATCCAAGTATTCAAAGATCTTAAATACTTACCTCGATGTCCTTCGAAGAAGTGTTGCTCTACCTCATTGTAGCTGATTGAGGTATCAACCATGAACTCTATCACAAACCCTCCTATGATATGATCAAGCCAGTGATCGACAACATGTGTGATCTTATCTTCAGAGGATTCCAGTCTTCGCACTAACTCTGAGGTCCAAACTATAGGACTGTCAAGCCTCCACCTTACCTGGATGTTTGCCAATTTAGTGATCCACTCGTATAATTCGATCTGGAAGGAACAAAAGAAAATTTTGTGTATCTATGCATACAAATACCAGTCCAACCACTATTCTTTCGACAATCGTGGGTTCATGTTCTCTTGTGCCGTGAATTCATGGATCTTTGTATCCAACCAATATTCAATTTATTTCTTTCATGGATTCCAATGATGCGACATCACACATCTCTTTATGTAGATCAGGTCCCAATAATGGAACCATTTGTTGGCTTAGGGGATCCTGACCCAAGTTTAGCGTTAAGTTAGACATACAAATCCCTACACTACTTGCCCTTTTGGCATTAATCCGCGGAGCGTGGACTGAAGTCTCACCTTAAAAAGTATGGGGGGATGCTAGAACCAAGTTTTCGCACCCATAGATTAGTGTAATGTCGTTTTATGCCCTAACTCTACCTTCATGCAGATCGATAAGACTTTTAGGGCTTATCGATATACTTCTCTCAATCACCCTTAGACCTTCACGAAGGTCTACGACTGTCTTTCGCGGACCCTAAACAAGAGAATCAACCACTTACATGCCTCTGTAATCAATCCTAAGTATGTTATTACCCAGATCAGCTTAAGTGTCTGATATCTTTAGCATGCATTAATATATTCTTCGTGTAAATAGATATTATTACTTGTGTTCGTATAACAATGTAAAACATACAGATTCATGCATTAATACAACATTAAATCATAAACCCAATATTCATCATAACATAAACGCATTCATTCATAACAAAAGTAAATAGATCAAATATAGATATTTCTAGGATAGTCTCTTTATTGATACTTCAGATTTGCTTACAGACTCAAACAACCCTGTGCACTCAGGTGTAGGTGTTCGCGCACTCAGCTGCGGACTCTACTCTAGGCCTCTGCGCACATAGCTTTAGAGCCTCTCTTCTACTTTAAGACTCTTTGCTCGTCACTTCTACTGACCCATTACATCAACTATGAACCTCACTTCACTTCTTTAGACTCCTTAGGACTCTCCTTTTTATACAATCCCATGGTCCGTGGACCACAGGTAGATATTTTAAAGGCGACACAATTTACATAAACGAAGGGTAAAAACCCTTTATGAAACTTTACATCTACGCACTCCACGACCATAACTTGCAAAGACTTTACATTTTACATCGCAAAAACTTTGGCTTTTTCCCAAAAATTGACCTTAGGGGACCCTGTCCCAACACTTTCAGTTGCCCGTCGATAAGTCAAGCTAGCCTTGGCCCAGGCTCTACCTCATCGAGACAACATTACGCAATCCAAGGAAGGAAGGCTCTGTCTTCCTCTCCAGAAATATGCATTTATACCCAGGCACTATCCTCTAGGACTACTTTGCGCATTTCTGAGGGACAGTGACCGTTGGCCCAGAAAATTGCGCAATGTAGTCCCTGAGCCTACAGTAATTGCCAACTGGAATTGTGCATTGTGTAATCCCAATTGTTAGCAGTCAGTATGGATTGCACATTGCACAAATCCAATAACTAGTCTTTCCTCCCACACAACCCAAATTGGCCTTTTGCGTAGTTCTGGTATCCAGTCACCCAGCCTCCTAGACGAAATTGTGCAATCTTTGCCTATCATTCCCCAGGTATGTTTTATGTCATTCCTCAAATTTGCTTTGGTTTTCGCTAAAAAATTTCTTTCCATGCATGCTGCTTTGTCTCTAGATCTTTCAGGTGCTCATCTACCTCTTATCAGTACATGATCAATGGCCTCTAAGAGAGCAGGATCAAAGGACACTGATGGAAGTGAAATTGGAGCAATAGTTGAACAAGTGTCCACATTTCTACTCATCTATGAAGATACCAAGTTGTTTCCGGACATGGACATCAAGCTGAAATGGCAATAGGTCAATGAAGCATTTGCACGCACTTTCAGGGAAGACCTCAAAGACCTCCAGGTGTATGTGAACATTCACAAGTCTAGCTTGTACAGGATTTCATGTAGATATCCCGCATTCCCATGCGCGAACATGATACATTGGATCGTATCGCACACTGATCCTGAGACAATGACTTTGAGCAATGTTAACGGGATGAAGATTGCAACCTTTTGGGCACAAGATTATGATGAGATGTATCAGATGTGAGAGCCTTTGACTCTCATGGAGACTCCCTTCAGGTTACCCAGTAGCAATGCTAACTCGAGAGGTATTCTTAAGAACTGGATAAAGGAGCCAGCTAGATTTAGAATGACATCCAACCAGATCTACAAGATGAAGATACTACGGAACGCGTATCAATAATTGGTCATATTTTTATGTCGACTGTATGGCCAAGAAAGCACAAAAACCTTCCTACAAAGTTGGGTGATCGTGCTAGACCAACTAGCTAGAGAGGGAAAACCATGTAAATGGTCCAGCATGTTGGCTCATTAGCTGAAGGAATAAGTAACAAAGGCTTGACAGTCACCCGGAGGTGTGCAAGCAAAGATCTACATGTCCGCCTACATCTTAGATGCAATATGTGCCCGACAGGGGTTCCCAGGATTGGAGTGGGCATGGTCACCGGTAGAGACTGCTGTGAATAGATATTGTAAGTTGTTGTATGAATGCAGCTTCAGAGGAGTTATCACATGGATGTCTGATCATTTTGTCACCCTAGTTTACAAGATGATATTCGAACAGGATCCACCCTGCATGTCGAGGGTAGAAATGGAGGCACTGATAAACATTGTTGATTGGTATGCCTCACTGTCCGGCACCTTCATACAAATGTTCAACACGGAGAAGCCTCTGCATGTTCTACCGAAGTTTTCCTTTGACATGCTCATCATGTAGGAAGTAGCATATCACATCTCGGCAGGATTGATAGCTAGACTACACCAGAAGAAAAAGCCACCTTGGCCTGCTCTTCTATTATGGATTGGGTTATATAAGATCCGAAGCTTCAAGAAAGTGGATGTTGAAGCAGAACAGATGAGGAAGTATCCATTCGACCTCCGAAGTTACAATCCATATCACCCACATTGTATTGTGAAAGATCACTGCATGAGAGTACAGTTCAACTGGATCCACGGGGCATTTCATTGGGCCGAGGAGGACCCATGGAGATATTGCTATAGTTTTTATGGACCCAATGAACAGGTCGGCTTCGTTGTGGAGTGGTTAGCGAAGCAACATGAAGCAGCATCTCAGATAGCACCAACACCAACAGCAGTAACAGCAGAGGCAAGCATACCAGTGCATGACAAGGGCAAGAGGAAGTTGTCGATCACATGGAGGAAGAGAAAAGTTACAATCCCAAGAAGATCCACTCGTAGAGAAAGAAACTTTGGCTATAGAGGAAAAGAGGCAACAACACGACAAGTGAATCGTGCAAAGGTAGAGGGAGAAGAGAAGAATACAGGAAAAAAACAAGGAGGTGCATGAGCTGAAGGAGAAACTCCAGAAGGACCAAGAGCTACGCAAACAAGAAATAGAAGCGCAGCAACAACAGGTACAGTAGGGGGCACAAAATGTGCAAACAGATGAAACAGCGCCCTTACTAGTAGTGGACTCATCATAACAACTAGCATTAGGCAGACAAGGTGAACCATCGCAGGAGCAGGACTTCACTCGTGAGATAGAGCAAGCACTTCAACAATTGGATACGGATATGGAGCAACAGGAATTGGAACAGGACATCAACCTTATGCCTTACCACCAAGAGGTCGACTTACCTACTTCAACGCATCCAGATGATGAGCAAGTCTTAAGTGACCGAGGAGGCACTGATATCATCGGAGATCAACTGGAAGGAGAGATGCACAACATCTCATTTGACAAGTCTCAACATAGAGTTGTGTTGTCTCATAGAGTGTCGACTCCAGATGACCATACATCTCCTGCGCAAGTTGAGGAACTAGTGATCGTGTTTAACATGCGCAAACGTTTAACAACCTTGGCTAATGCAACTAGAGTGTATGTCGAAACCACTAGCTCAAGTGTTTTCTTTCTGATAGTTGAGAATGAGCGAATGGCTAAGGAACGACAAATGGCCTAGAAAGGAGGATAGTTGGTGACAACGTCCACTCGACCTGAACTGAAGAAGGCAATACTAGATGAATTATTATCCCTTGACACAGTTATGCAAGTGTTGTACTCCAAGTTTGGCACCATGCATAAGGCAGTTTTCCATCTCAATGGATGGCAATAGTAATGTGCGAGAAGAGCACGTATCTTAACGAAATTGCATGTTGTTGTTGATTACATGCAAACATGGAAAATGAGATACAAGGGAGGCCAGTGCGGTCGAGCTAAAGGCACATATCTGAAGTTAGATCCGAAACTATGAAGAGCTCCCGCATCTCATCACTAGTATATAGGCTTCCCATGCACGTGTGCTCAAGAGTATGGATGTTGTGGTGTACGCACATGTGATCCCATCTATTGGGACTCTCAACCAAGCAAAGACAAAGGCACAAGTCCGACTAGATCTTGACTCGTACTTCGATGAGTTGATGCGCATCGCCACCAGCCCAAACTTGCCCATCAGTGTAGACATCATGCACAAGTATGTTGTTGGTCCAACCACATTGAAGACAATGATGCGCATGATCACAGACGAGTTGGACAAAGGATCCTGAGAAGTGTACCCAGATGCTATGGAGGCAAGAGTTAGGTTCCATAAAGATGTCACCTTGGAGCACACATACACCATCGCAGACTACCAATCTAGGCATCAATATGTTATTGTTGATCAGCGTGAGGATGTTGAGGAGTTGGACTTCCATGGTTGTCTAAGTCATAGTGATGTCTAGCATGGCTTTCTCAAAGCTATTTCTCTCACATGGATACATGTTCATTGTAATGCAATGTCTTGTCAAGTGTAAGTCAAGTGTCGATAGTTGGATGTAACAGTCATAGAGTAGATGAAGAGTCATGAGGGTAGTTGAACTGTCAAAAAGGGGAATTTCAAGGGTCACCCCACCCTTTGGTATAAATAGTCCCTCATAACTCATTGTATAGGGTTTTGGTTAGCCAAGCTTCCGATAAGACTATCTTGGAGAGAGCTTGGACAGTATTGTAACAAGCCTTGGATTCTCCACTGCACAGAGCTAGTACATCTCTTTGGAGGAGTAGGTGGTTGTGTCTATAACGTTCCTCTATCGAAACTAGTGGTTGGACATGGATGTATTGTATGAATGGAACTTACACTTATTAATATAACAAGAGCCAACAAATTTCATGCATATGTTGTATTTTATTCTATTCTATATGGTTTACTCTAAATGATATATGTATATGTTTACTTACGCATGCATGTATAGCTATCTATCTATGTATGTATGAATCTTTCTAAAATGTGTTGTTGGTTTAACTATCACTTTGGATTGATGTGATGTATCTTTGCTCATGTGTTCCCTTCTTAACTGCATGCTATCACAGGTTTCCAAGGGGTGCACTCATCTCAACCCCCGTGTGTTAGAACCTCTCGTGCACCTTCCTTGGCTCACTACATCTGTCACACCCTTTGCTACCAACAGAGTTATCTTACTTGCCTCTGTGTGAACTTGTGGTCAAGGCATTACCATACGACCCACTGCTGGGACTCCTACTTGAAATGGTCTGAGGTCTAATTGGGACTTCTTACTAGGGAGATCCCCTGACATGTTGGCAGCTCCAGCACCGTCAACATTTTTGGCACTAGAAGGAGGGCCAAATGATAGTTGTGTCCTCTTATCATATTTTGAACCTTTGCATATCTATCTTGGATTCTTGCACTCTTCTCCCTCTGCAATGTTTTTTGAAAAATGAAGGTGTCACCATCACGAGGGAGTTCTTTGATCTCTTGTCCACTTACACTTATGATGGTGAAGGCGAAGTGGCCTCGCCTAAGTTCTTACATGACCTTCTTTCCATGCTTCATGAGGAAGATAAATGTTCTAACGAACAGGCCAGCTTGCTGCTTGCATACACACTTCGTGAATCTCCACATCGGTGGTTGTGCAACCTACCGGCTGATAGTGTGCATTCACTTGAGCACTTCTATGATCTAATTGAAGACACTTTCCATCATTTTGATCCAGACCATCTTGACCAAAAATTGTTACAACAACGAAAGGCTCCACATGAATCGACTATGGATTTTTGGCAGCACTTCTGTGATTTGCAATTTCAAGCTTTGAAGAGCCAGATGAAATTTTTCTATCTTTGGGACTAGTTCGAGTATTGTGTTAATAGATCTTCACGTCCCAAGAGGAAGTTTGAAATCAAGCCTCGCTCAGCATTCTTCAGTGATGGAGCTGCGCAATCCCAGACGAATGTGGTCACTGTCACAAGTGACTATCCACCATCCCCTCATCAAACAACCCTGCCACTACAGAGTGATGTTGAGGATCATGCTCACACACCTATTCAGCTATCACATCCTCCCAACATCACTTCGCTTAATTTTCACGCAAATTTGGTTGTGAGTCCATCGAGCTGTCATATGCCTTTTGTTCCACAACCTCTATCTTTGTGCTTGGTTGTTCCTGCAGACGATATTTTCTTGTGTTCTTCCATTCCAAACTCTACACTTGTTGTGAACTAGGAACAAGCCACTGACGGAGTTGGTGTTGCACAACCAACATGCGGTGTCATTCATGAAGAGTATGAGTTGGATCTTGAGCATCAACACTCGGCAAAGGATGACTCCCTTTTGTCCAAGCCTCCTCTGTTCTTCCCTGACATCTTTGGTGAACCTGCCATCCATGATTTCCCATGTGTATCTTCATCCATGGACACACCCATTGTTGATCACTCGCAAGACACAACGGATGTCAGTCCGTCATTCAACAATGTAGAGGATGAGTTATTCATTGAAAATCCACTTGATCTTTCATCTGCCTTTTCTGAAAACGCAAAGGATGAATTTGTTTGATTCTCATCTACCCCTCTGTTTGATTCATTAGATCATGAGGATGTTGATAAAATCATTGATTTTTCTGATTTTGGTTGTCGTCATCCATTTATGTCCATATTTGATCATGATCATGTTTCTATCGCAGTTGATTTTCGAAGCCACCGGTCTATGGTGATCTATCTGACGATGAAGTTGAAACACCCAAGAATGTCGAGGCACTTCAGCCCGAGCTGATGGTTATGTCAGGCCCTCGCTCTCTTGGGGTTAGTCTCACTTCCTATCAGGAAACTATTCAATCACCCAAGGCTCCTCATCACTCATTTGTATGCATTGAAGATCAATCTCACACACAGATCATGCTTCCTCCACTCGAACTACACGATCCTATCTCTCATGCATTGGAGGAATCTTACATTGCAAGCATACATGCATGACACAAGTTTTCTTTGTTTCTTTCATTTGCTTGCATGTCACAGTCAAGAGTGTGCATATGCTTCAAAGTTGCACGCAGTGTCACACAATATCGTGGTAAGTCCATAGACTGCTCTTTATACACTTGCACTCGCTTATGTCCAGTGGACACCTTAAAGCACGAAGTGTGGTTGTCTTCATCGTTATATCTTTCTTGTTTGCTAGTTCACATAAATGGGTTGCTCGTGGACCAAGCCTTCACCAACATGGGTCAACCAATGCATCGGTGGCTGCATTGGAAATATCACTTCACATGATCAGGCCCATGTACCGTTAGTTTAGGTGTAGGAGTAGTGTTTGCTTTCAGTTGGTTTTCTTGTATGCTTGTTTACTTACTTGCTTTGTTCACTTGTTTATTTTCCTGCTTGTTTTCTTACTTTGCTTTTTCTTTTGCTTCTACTTTTGCTTTGCTTGTTTTGTTCGTAGGTTAGTTTCACATGAAACCATGTACGACTCTTGAAACAAGCTGGGTAAAATACAAGAGGCCTTGTGCAACTATCACTACTTTGTTATCTGTCATCTTGCCTCTGTATGAAGATCTTATTACTTTTAGTCCATGAGAAGTCAAAGGAAAATATGTATTGTTCGAAGTGAACCTTAGTGAAAACACAACGCTTGCATGCTAACTAGTGTCACCTACTCTAGTCGGTTGTTTTTGGGTTAACCCTTTCCAGCTCATTCAAGTAGATTAAGGTAAGGGGGAAAACCTTAACAAGAACGTCAAAGGTATAATAAATTACTTCTCTGCTGGAACAACCTCTTCTACTCTCAATAAGTCAGGATCCCTCTTTCTCCTCTGAAATGAATAAGTGCTATGCACAGTTACGAAAATGAAAAAAAATGAAAAAGTGAAAAAGGTGTGAAAAAATGAAAATGAACAAGGTGAAAGAAGAGAAAGGCTTCCTGAGCAGAGAGGTGATGCAAGTAACTCTGCCGAGGTACTGACTAGGCTTGCTGGCAGCGGAACCATGCTTGTTTTCCTATGTGACTTCGCTGGGGTATTGTCTAGGCCTGCTGGCAGCGAAGCAACACCAAAGATGAAACTAAGACTCTGAAAACTATATATCTTGTGCACCAATATACCCCTCAACCCCAATCGAAACAAATTTGTTTCCTTGGCTTGGAATGTTCATCAATCGACCAAGCGCTTGGTAGATGCTACATCTTACAATCAAGCTAGTGTGAAACCGAGACGAACTGAGAACTGAAAAATACTTTCAGAGGTGTTAGACTTTCTTTTCATGCACAAGGTCCATTCAGAGAGCTAGAGTTCTAACAGTGTGTTTCCAAGTATTGTAGCAGCTACAATCACCCTCCAAAATTTTTCCTTAGCTTTGTTTTGGAGCCTCCCTACCAACCTTTCACAACACCTTGTCTTGCTTCGTCAAGTACACAAGCTTCAATGTTTTTCTTGCACAAAGACAACTTGTCAATTAAAGCTTGATGTATTCCCCTCACAGGATATTGATCCAGACTTGGTCCAACTACAAGCTGAGAATCTCCCCCAAGAAATTGTGCAATTCTGGATGGAAACCAGCCTTCCCTCAAGAAATTGCTCAATTTTGTCTGGCAGCCTGTTGGGCTCTAGAATCACGCAATCCTGCCAGTCAGGCTTCACCCAGAAAACTGCGCAATTCTTCCCAGCAGACCTACTCATCCCAGGAATTGTGCAACCCTGGGCAGCAATTAGCTGCTCTGCCTAGAAATTGCGCAAATCTCCTAGGAAACTAGCCCAGCTCCCATCCAGAAATGTGCATTTTCTCCAAGCAGTTGAGCAGCCTCATGCATGAGCAGTTGGGTTGACCAGTTCCACTTGGGACCAAGGAAAATTGAGTTGCATGCATGACTTTCCTTTTCCCATAATAGAAAAAGGCAACATGCAAAAAGCATCCCATGATTTAGGGGGCTATTTTTAGCAGTCGGAGGTTACATGCAAAATCATTTTAGAACGTTTCTTCCAAGTGTCACTTTTTCCTAGATTTGTGGCATGCACGTCATGAGCTCAAACTTATTTATTCGCCACATCAGACTCATTCTTTCACATTGATATTGGAGCTCTGACATCCCACAACACATCTAAGACTCTTTGACACATCCAGCTCAACTATTCACGGGTAAGTGGTCTCAACTTGTCTTTTTCAACATTTATGTTTCTTTTTGTGTTTTCACTTGTGTGAGTGTTGTTTTCTTGATTTATTTGAACACTTGTTTTCATTTACATGTATACTAGCTTGTATTATCACCTTCCCAGTTTTCGTTGCTATCTCACTGTTGTCGCATGCATGAAACTGTTTTTCATGAAAGGTCACCAATTTGTCGACTTGCTTCACCCACATGCATGTTGATCTGTTTACTGAATATTTCATTGAATGTTTACATGCATGATCAATCACTTCTTATTTCACTTATTGTCTCCATGCATTCACTTTTCACATTTTCTTTTAGTTTCCCGTTGGCGAGTCTAGATAGCCTTGGCCCAAGCTCTACCTCACCGAGATAACATTGCACAATCCGGGGAAGGAAGGCTCTGTCTACCTCTTCAGAAATGCACATTTCTACCCAAGAACTATCCTCCAGGACTGCTTTGCACATTTCTGAGGGATGGTGACTCTTGGCCCAGAAAATTGTGCAATGTAGTCCCTGAGCCTGCAGTCATTGCTAGCTGGAATTGCACATTGCTCAATTCCAATAGTCAGTAGTCAGTATGGATTGCACATTTCACAAATGCAGTAGCTAGTCTTGCCTCCCAGACAGTCCAAACTACCTTTTTCACAGTTGTGGTAGGCAGTCACCTAGTCTCCGAGAAGAAATTATGCAATCTTTGTCTATCATTCCCCAAGTATGTGTTATGTCATTCCCCGAATTTTCTTTCGTTTTTGCTAACAAATTTCTTTCCATGCATGTTGCTTCATCTCTAGATATTTCAAGTGTTCATCTACCTCTTAGCAGTATAGGATCAATGCCCTCCAAGAAAGTAGGATCAAAGGACACTGATAGAAGTGCAACTGGAGTAGCAATTAAACAGGTGTCCACAAGTCTGCCGATCTATGAAGATACCAAGTTGTTTCTGGACAAGGACATCGAGCTGAAATGGCAAGAGGTCAATGAAGCATTTGCAAGCACTTTCAGGGAAGACCTCGAAGACTTCCAGGACTGTGAAAATTCACAATTCATGCTTGTATTGGATTGCATGTAGATACCCTGTGTTCCCATGTGTAGACATGATACACTGGATCATCTCACACACTGATCCCGAGACGATGACTTTGAGCGGTGTTAGCAGGACGAATATTGCTACCTTCTGGGCATAGGATTATGATGAGATGTATTATATGTCAGAGCCCGTGACTACCATGGAGACTCACTTCAGCTTACCCAGCAGTAGTGCCAACTCAAGAGACATTCTTAAGAGCTGGGTAAAGGAGCCAGCTAGAGTTAGAATGCCACCCAACCAGATCTACAAGATGAAGATACTGCGGAAGGAATATCAATACTTGGTCATATTTTCATGTCGACTGTATGGTCAAGAAATCACAGAAAGTTTCCCACAAAGTTGGGTGATCTCACTGGACCAATTGGCCAGAGAGGGCAAACCATGTAACTGGTCTGACATGTTGTCTCATCAACTGAAGGAATAGGTAACGAAGGCTCGATAGTCACCCGGAGGTATGCAAGTAGAGATCTATATGTCCACCTACATCTTAGATGCAATATGTTCCCGAGAGGAGTTCCAGAGCTTGGAGTGGGCATGGTCACCAGTGGAGACTGTTGTGAATGCATATTGTAAGTTATCCAAATGCAGCTTTAGAGGAGTTATCACATGGTTGTTTGATCAGTTTGTCACCCTAGTTTACAAGATGATCAAGATCCACCCTGCATATCGAGGGCAACAATGGAGGCACTGATAGACATTACTGATTGGTATGCCTCAACGTCCGGCACCTTCATACGAATGTTCAGTGCAGAGAAGCCTCCGCAAGTTCTACTGAAGTCTGCCTTGGACATACTCATCATGCAAGAAGTAGCATATCACATCTCGGTAGGATTGACAGCTAGACTGCACCGAAAGAAGAAGGCACCTTGGCCCTCTCTTTCATTGCGGATTGGGTTATATGAGATACGAAGTTTCAAGCAAGCGGATGTTGAAGCAAAATAGATGAGGAAGTATCCATTCAACCTCCAAAGTTACAATATGTATGACACACAATGTATTGTGAAAGATCACTGCACAAGATTATAGCTCAACTGGATTCACAGGGCATTTCATTGGGTTGAGGAGGACCCATGGAGATATTGCTACAGTTTCTCTAGAACCAATGAATAGGTGGGCTTTGTCATGGAGTGGTTAGTGAAGCAACATGAAGCACCATCGCAGAGAACACCAACACCAACAACATTAACAACAGAGGCAAGCATACCAATGCATGGTAAGGGTAAGAGGAAGATTGTTGATCACATGGAGGAAGGGCAAAGATACAAGTCCCAAGCAGATCCACTGGTAGAGAAATCATCTTTGGCTATAGAGGCAAAGAGGAAACAATGCGACAAGAGAATCACGCAAAGGTATAGGGAGAAGAGAAGAATGGAGGAAATAGAGAAGGAGTTGCATGAGCTGAAGGAGCAACTCTAGAAGGAACACGAGCTGTGCAAACAAGAGAGGGAAGCACAGAAGAAACAGGCATAGCAGGGGGCACAACATGTGGAAACAGATGAAACAATTCCCATGCTAGTATTGGACTCATCAGAATAGCTGGTATCAAGTAGATAAGGTGAACCATCGTAGGAGCAGGACTTCACTCATGAGATAGAGAAAACACTTCAACAGTTGGATACGGATATGGAGCAACGAGAATTGGAATAGGACATCGACCTTATGCCTCACCACCAAGAGGTCAACTTACCTACTTCACCGCATCCAGATGATGAGCAAGTCTCAAGTGACCGAGGAGGCACTGAGATCCTTGGAGATCAGTCGGAAGGAGAGATGCACAACATCTCATTTGACGAGTCTCAACATAGAGTTGTGTAGTCTCATAGAGTGTCGACTCTAGTTGACCATACGTCTCCTATATAAGTTGAGTAACAAGTGATCATGTCTAACGTATGCAAACATCCAGCAACCTTGGCCGATGCAACTAGAGTGTATGCTGAAGCCACTAGCTCAAGTGTTCACTTTCTGATAGCTAAGAATGAGCGAATGACTAAGGAAATATAGACGGCCAAGCAAGGAGGAGAGTTGGTGACAGCATCCGCCCGAGCTAAACTGAAGAAGGCAATACTAGATGAAGTATTGTCCCTTGACATAGTTATGCGAGCATTGTACTCCAAGTTTGGCACTGTGCATAAGGCAGTCGTCCATCTCAATGGATGGCAGTAGCGATGTGCTAGAAGAGCACGTATCTTGACGAACTTGCATGCTGTTGTTGATTACATGCAAACATGGATGATGAGATACAAGGGAGCCCCGATTCACTTTCCTAAGATGATGAAGGCCAGTGTGGTCGAGCTAAAGGTACATATCTGATGTTAGATCTGGGACTATGAAGAGATACTGTAGCTAATCACTAGTATATAGGCTTCCCATGCACGTGTGTTCAAGAGTATGGATCTTGTGGTGCATGCACATGTGATCCCATTTATTGGGACTCTCACCCAGGTAAAGGCAAAGGCACAAGTCTGACTAGATCTTGACTCGTACTCTAACGAGTTGATGCGCATCACCACTAGCCTAGACTTGCTCATCAACGTAGACATCATGCACAAGTATGTTGCTGGTCCAGCCGCATTGGAGACAATGATGTGCATGCTCAAAAACGAGTTGGACAAAGGAGCCTGAGTAGTGTACCCAGATGTTATGGAGGCAAGAGTCAGGTTCCAGAAATATTTCACCTTGGAGCACATGGACACCATCACGGACTACCGATCTTGGCATCAGTATGTTACTGTTGATCAGTGCGAGGATGTTGAGGAGTTGGACTTCCAAGGTTGTCTAAGTCATAGTGATGTCTAGCATGGCTTGCTCAATCCATTTCTCTCACATGGGTACATGTGCGTTGTAATGTAATGTCTTGTCAAGTGTAAGTCAAGTGTTGATAGTTGGATGTAACAATCATAGAGTAGATGAAGAGTCATGATGGTAGTTGAACTATCACAAAGGGGAATTTCAAGGGTCACCCCACCCTTTGGTATAAATAGTCCCTCATAAATCACTGTATATGCTTTTGGTCAGCCAAGCTTCCGATAAGACTATCTTGGAGAGAGATTGGATAGTATTGTAACGAGCCTTGGCTTCTCCATAGCACAGAGCTAGTACATCTCTTTGGAGGAGCACGTGGTTGTGACTGTAACGTTCCACTATCAGAACTAGTGGTTGGACATAGATGTATTATATGACTGGAACTTACACTTCTTAAGATAACAAGAGGCAACATGTTTCATGCATATGTTGTATTGTATTCTATGTTATCTTGTTTACTCTAAATGATATATGTATATGTTTACTTACGCATGCATGTATAGCTATTTGTATATGTATGTATGAATCTTTCTAAAATGTGTTGTTGGTTTAACCATCACTTTGGATTTCTTGCTAATTTGCCTTCCATGTTGTGATGTATCTTTGCTCGTGTGTTCCCTTCTTAACTATGTGTTAGCACAAGTTTCCAAGGGGCACACTCATCTCAACCCCCGTGTGTTAGAACCTCTCATGCACCTTCCTTGGCTCACGGCATCTGTCACACCCTTGCTACCAACATAGTTATCTTACTTGCCTCTGTGCAAAATCGCGGTCAAGGAATTACCGTATGACCCACTAAGGGACTCCTACTCCAAACGGTTTGAGGTCTAATTGGGACTTCTTACTCGAGAGATCCCCTGAAATGTTGGTAGGTCCAGCACCATCAACAAAACCACAATTCCAAATGAATGAGTGATTTGCATGAATACAAGAAGTCTTATTAACCTTGATTTTGTCTGACATTATGTGGATGTGTGTTATATTCATGAACATGTATTTGACAAGTATAAAGATTGGTTTCAAGTTATGGTTAGATTCAAGGAACTGGTATGTTCTTCTATTTATTTATGCATTGACAATTATGTATTTATGACAATATGATGCAAAGAATTGCATGGCAAAAGAGATTTCCATGAAATATTGAAGAAGGCTTGGGTTGAGATTTCCCTTGGAAGCATTGGGAACCCAAGGGGTTGAGTCATGGTGTTTGTTGTTAGTCTTGTGCTTTCGGTGCCTTGTGATTTGTTTGCACTTGATTTGCATTTTTTTTCATGTCTGGTGCATGACCATGCCACTTTGTTTGTGGTGTCCTATTGCTATTGGTTTTTCATGGTTTTCTTGTTGTTTGTTTATTTTTCTTTCCTTTTATGTTTTGAGGGTCTTGGGAATTGATTAGGGAAGAGGAAAGTTAATGGAGATTGGGGAGAGATGAATGAAACTCAACAAGTAATGTAAGAACCAAATGAAGCCTAATGCATGTATAAGGGCACCTGAAGGAAAGAATATGACAATTGGCTGGATTGGTTGGGTCCATTGGGGTAAATGGACAGTGGCAAGACAGTCATGAGAAAGGTAACAGGAAGAAGTAAAGTAAATGGATTTGAGGTGTTGGCTATGTTGGGAACTGTTGTTCTCAATGTTGTGCATGTTGTGTACGGATAAAGGGAGTTCTCTTAACATTGAACTTATGATATCTGGTAATTATGTTGTGATCATGAATATGTTGATGTCTATATATGTATACATGTATGTATGTATGCCATTGTCTGACAGGGTCGTCAAGGATCATGATTGTTTTATGCTAATATTTATATATATATACATATTGTATGTATGTCATTGGCTTACAAGGTCGTCAAGGATCATGATTGTTTTATGCTAATGTTTATATGTATATATGTATGTATGTATTTCGTTGTATCACAAGATCATCAGGGATCATGCTTGTGGAGGGATGATTGCTTATGCAAGTGAATGACATGAAGAGGTTCCTGGTTTATGAGGAATCAAGGTGGAAGAGTATCCCTGACAGGTCTATGAGGTTAGTATCGTGTGGATATGAATTTATATTATGTGCTTATAATATGCCTATATTTATGCTATGGACAAGTTAGGCTAAGGGATACATCATCAGAATGAAAGTAGTGCAATCCATGACATGTTGGGACACTAGAATGGATAGTGGAAAGACACTAGAAGAAAGGATGATTGGTAGAGATGATGTGGTCTCTGGATGTGCAGTATTGGTATTGTGTACATGTTTCATATGTGGTGTTGTGTACATGTTGTATATGCGATGTTGCGTACATATGGTGTTGTGTGCATGTTGTACATGCGGTGTTGTGTACATGTTGTATATGTGGTGCTACATACATGTGGTGTTGTGTGCATGTTTTACATGTGGTGCTATATACATGTGGTCTTGTGTTCATAATTATACATGTGGTTTTGTGTGCACGTGGTGTTGTGTACATGTTGTACATGTGGTGTTTTGTGTAGGTGGTGTTGTGTACACGTCGTGCATGTGGCGTTGTGTACATGTGGTGATGTGTACAGTTGTGTAGGTGGTGTTGTGTATATGTGGGGTTGTGTACACATTGTGCAGGTGGTGTGGTGTACATGTGGTGTTATGTACATGTTATGCAGGTAGTGTTATGTACATGTGGTTTTGTGTACACATTGTGCAAGTAGTGTTATGTACATGTGGTATTGTGTACTTGTCATACATGTTTTGTTGTGTATATGTCATACTTTGTTATGTGTATTGTGTAGTCGTTGTGTCACAACATGTGTATTCGTTGTATTGTACAACATGTACATAAATGTATTGTGTTGTACACCTAGTGTAGGTGTATGTGTTGTGTTGTACAATGTGTATGTGTTTGTGTTGTACAACGTAATGGGACATGCAGGTATCATATTGTCTCGACCCTTGTTGTTGATAATGAGGGTTGAAGTGGTTCAGTCTCTAGATGCCCTTGTTCTTGATATTGAGGGTTGAGGAAGTTTAATCTCTGGATGCCCTTGTTGTTGATATTGAGGGTTCAGTCGGTTTAGCCTTTGGATGCCCTTGTTGTTGATATTGAGGGTTGAGGCAATTTAGTCTATGGATGCCCTTGTTGTTTCTATTGAGGGTTGAGGTAGTTTAGTCTTTGGATTCCCTTGTTGCTAATATTAAGGGAGGAGGCAGTTTATTCTCTGGATTCCCTTGTTTCTTGAAGAGAAGATAAGACATTGGGTGTTACCTAGGTTTGGAAAACTAAACCAGTGTGTATACATGGTTAAAGAGAAGAGAAGACATTGGGTGCTTGTCAGGTTTGGAAAACCAAACCAGTGTGTATACGTGGTCAAAGAGAAGAGAAGGAAATGGGTGCTTGGCAGGTTTGGCAACCGATTCAATGTGTGTAAGAAAAGGACAAAGAACAAAGGCAAAAGAAAAGAATCATTTGAAAATAAGTATTGGTATTTTATTTTAGTTTTTTATTATGCATATGATTCTTATTTATGGTGGTTACATGTGATCTATGATTCTGATTTATGATGGTTACATGTGATCTATGATGGTTGTGTTTTGAGCTAACTAGATGTGATATGTTTATACACGATGATTTTATTGAAGAGTTAGTTTGACTTGTTGTGACAAGAAGTACAAATAATTGCAAGTGTGCCTTATTGACAGTTCACCAATCAGATATGATTTGAATTTATTTCAATTCCTTTTTAGTCTAATGGCAATTATGTGCTTGGTACAAGAAGGCATGGAAATACTTGGTTTGGGTGGTTGAAACTGACTGCAAGGATGAGCAAAAAAAACAAAAGGAATTGGAATAGGCAGCAGTATGTTGGTAAGAATTCAAGAGGAGGGCCATTGTGGGACATTGGTACCCAATAGTGTCCATTGATTTCCATGAGCATGCTATGATCGGTATGATGGTTTTGAGGAAGGGATATGCCTTTATTTTTGGACCTTCCGATGCAAGGAAACCTTGCCAAGGGATGGATCATACAAGAAAGGGAATACTGGGGAACTTCGAAGGTGAGTGACTGCATGAAAGGGAGTGACCGGATTGCCCAAGGGACTATGTAGTAGAGAAGGGAAGGTCAGGGAATGGATTTGTTTTGGTCATTAGCATTGCATATGGAATCAAAAGCACATTAGAAGTGTGCCCTGGAACAATGAGTTGGTAGTTGTTCACTGAGAGAACAAGTAGCGCAAGGATCGTAGCGTTGTACATTGGATGTAGGTTGACTTTGGTAGTGGATTCTGGACTTCCTGGGAAGGAGGTGAATCCTGGTACTAATTTGAGGGTGGAGGTGTGAGCCTCTAGATTCCCTTGTCGACTAATGCAGGCACTATATCCTTTTATTTTCTGGTTAGAGAAAATGTGCATATGTATATGTGTATATTATTGTAAATATTGTATTGAGATGGTTTATAAAGCTCCATAAACAATATAGTTATTTGTTGGTTGAAGCAAATGTGCATAAGTATATGTGGTTGTTATTGTAAATATTGTAATGAGTTGTGTTATAAAGCTCCAGTAAATGATATGATTGTCACGTTTTTAGCAGGATGTCATTGTAAATACTACAACGAGCTAAGTTATAAAGCTCCATGGGTAGTATGTTTTGATTTTCAATGATCTTGCTGGTCATAGGTGTCATAGAACACTGAGGTTGATGTTCCCCCAAGGGGGAGGGGTTTGTAACAACCTCGGGTTAGAGTTCATGTAATAAAGTTAATAAAGGAAAAATAAGACCAAGGTCATGAGACACATATTCCAAGATGAATGTTGCGCAAAACATCCTAGTGGGTGTTCATTTCAGTTTATTATGGCTAAGGAATTTGACAAAGGCATTGACAAAGGAAAAGAGACATTAATTGGAATTTATTTATGAAAATACAGGAAAATAGGAGAAAAGGGAGATGAAAGGTCACAACTTTGCATGAGAGAAAAATTGAAGGAAAAATAAAGGAAAATGAAGAAAATAGAGGCCTCAATAATAAAAAGGAATTTGAGGATCAGTTCACAGTCTTTCGTTAGTATGGATTTGGAATTAGTCTCAAAGAGAGAAGAGCACCAAGAGGAGAAAACAAGAAATCAAGCAATGTAAGGCAAAGGAAGGACAAGGAAAGCAACTGACAAGTAAGGAAAAGTTGGATTAAGCAGCTTCAACAGGAATACTTGCAAGTAACAGGTTGCATGTGTGATTTCCTAGCTGGTTTGTGAATGCATGGTACATGCATGTATGTATTTGGATCTCTTGTTGTCTGTGGCATGGGTTTTTCCAGGTGTGACAATGGTTTCAACCTTGCCTTTCCATTTCCGAATAACCATGGTGTGATAGGGTTCTTTCATTCGGTTGAGATTTGGATTCCATATGTTTTGGAATAGGGTGAGGTGGTCTCAGGAAAATTCCCATAGGGCCTAGGAATCCCTTGATCGGTTTTGGTGGGATTGCGATAAATCCTGAGGGTGGAGACAATCAAATTCCTCAAGGTATTGGTGAAGAAATTTTGAGGCATCCAAGCTTGTTTTGGACCTAGTAATCCCTTAACCAGTTTTGGTGAGATTGTGGTAAAGCCTGAGGGTGGAGGTGGCTTAATCCCCGGGAAGCCCTAGTTGTTTATGTGCTTGTTTTTGGGCCTAGTGATCCCTTGACCAGTTTTGGTGGGATTGCAGTAAATCTTGAGGGTGGAGGTGGTTTAACCTCCAGGAAGCCCTGTTTTTTTTTTTTCCCATATTCATTCTTGGAAAATGGCACGGGGGTTATTGGATGAGAGAACTTCAATTCTTGACTTGGTTGGCTTTTGCATATGTTAATAATATCTCTTTTCCCATTGTTTTTCATGAGTATTTTTCCTTGATATTTTGTGGCTTGATGGTTATTATATCATGGATATTATTCTAGTTATATGTTGGTTATAAGCATGGTTTCATAACAGGTTCTAGCTATGGCTCTTGAGATGTTTTGATTAGTTGATGAATGGTTATTGAATTCATGATCTAATAAGTGTTATTGCAACTATTATGAGAGGGCATTAGACCTTCTTTATGATTCTTAGATAAGTATTAGACCCCTATGTTTAGATATGCATTCATGACCAGTAGATTACATGTTCTCAATATGTTTGACGAAATTACTGTCATGGTTAGGCCTGTTTAGGTCAAGTTTTTGATCAAGTTTGGTATGGATGGCTTTGTCTTGATGTTGTTTATCATTCTGGAAAGTTTCACTGAGTTCTGGACTGTGGTATGGAGGCTAACCTCGAATTTAGGCTCAGAATCTGGGACCACACCCTATGAACTGAAGAATTTGGGTCATAAACGCAACCTATTAGGCTTATGCATGTGGTTGGAGGCCCTCAACCGCATGGAGGCCTTGTCATGCATGCGGTTGGGAGCCCAGGTGAGAAGAAAGTCATTTCAGCTCAGGATTTAGGCACTGGGAGTGGTTGATTAGCTCATTGGTGTCCTGTAGCTCCCGAGGAAGGTCAGTAAGGTTCCATTTTGTTTATTCCACTTCCTTAACTATACTTAGGAGGTTGAGTCATGTCATAGTAGCCCTCAGCTCATGTTTACCCTGGGGGGGTGGTGAAAGTGGGTAAATGTGGGAGGGGTGGTTACAATGTATAATTTCTTACTAGTGGTTAACACATTAATATGCTTTAGGTCATGTCTAAGTTGTTATAGGGTTTTAGTCA
The DNA here is from genome assembly GCA_031772625.1 of Pinus tabuliformis. NCBI lineage: Eukaryota > Viridiplantae > Streptophyta > Pinopsida > Pinales > Pinaceae > Pinus > Pinus tabuliformis. The sequence continues at coordinate 280,144,747 of CM062806.1, read as the reverse complement.
TAAAGGAATTAAAGGTAAAAACACACGAGTTCTAAATCATAAGTTGATAGAAATAGAGTCACAAAGAAAAAAAACATGTGATTTTAACATGTCCAACCATAAAGGTTTAGACAGAGAGAATATAAACCAAACATCTCATTTCTCTATCTTCAATTGGACCTAAGCACCTAAGAATCCAAAAGAAAACGTCACATAAACTTGAAATTTCGAATGTTTTGAATCAAAACATAGAGAAAAATGTAGTATTCTAAAATATCAAATATAAACCTAAATGCTAAAGTTCTCATTTACTAATATCTTTCATCATATAAATATTTTATAATTTATCCATCTTTTATTAATTTTATAAGAAAAATCCTTCCAAATCTTCTTGAAATTATAAAAAATAACATTTAAAAAAACAATTATTAATATTGAAATGAATACTAAACATGAAATGACATTTATTACAATTTTTCTATTTAAATAATTAAATAATTTTCAATTTAAATCTCCTATCTCATTATACAACTAACCATTAACAAAAAGTTAAGAAAGATTAATTAAAATATGTCACTATATAATTTATGTATAATTTATTATAGAAAATATTATTTAGTTTCTATTTACTCCTTTTTTATATCTTTAAAAAATATAATAAAAAAACATGTAAATTTTAAATATTATATCACTTATATTACAAAATTATTAATATAATTCAAATGACGTATCAACCCCATAATATATTATGAAATATATGTTTTAATGTGTAACATAATCTTTATTGAATATGGTGAGTTATCTATATATTTCATAGTTACATTATAAAATTTAAAAACAATATATTTACCATATCATGATTAAAAAATTCATTATATTTGTAATTCATAGATCAATATGTGTAAGATTTAGTGGTACATTGTAATAGAACAGTGAGGTATAAATTGTTATTATTACAGTGTAAGTGTTGCTATTATATTTATATCTATATATATATATTTTAAATTTATATTTTGTATTTATTTTTTATTTATAATAATTTAGAAATAAACTTTATAAAAATAATTTAATTATTAATTTCAACTAATCAAAAAATTATATTTTTTGAATTACAAAAATTTTAAAAATAATTTTAATTTTTGCAAAATTTATTTTAATATAATAAATTTTTTATCAACTTTATAAAAAAATTTGAAAAACAAAAAGGTCAAAAACCTTTGACCAAAAGTGATTACAATATAAATCTATATTTATTGGCGGGTATAATAAATATGTTAGGTCTCGGTTATCTTAGAGTTTGATATTATTATTTTATAGGACGAGATTAGTTTATAAAATAATGAAAAAAGAAAATGAAATTTAAATTAAAAAAAAAATAAAATTATTGAGGTAGGAAGTTTAAAAAATTTAAATTGATTAATTTTATAATTATAAATAAATGTAGAAATAAAATAATATTCATTTTTATTTAGGTTATTATTTAATCAATTTTAATTTTATTTATGATTTTTTAAATTTTCTTAGTTTTAATTATTTTAAATTAAAATTTATTACGAATTTTAATTATATAAATGGAAAAGTTATAATAATATGTAAATGTTTACTGTATCATTTATAAAAATAAAATTTAAAATAGAAAACTATACTTTATTTAAACATTATTTAAGAAATTCTAATTGTATAATTAAATTACAAAGATAGATATAAAAAATTTAGTGGGCATAAGGTACGAAAACCTTATCCAATAAAAGTATAATTGAGATACTGGATTTTTTCTAATTTTTTTAATATGGTAATTAGTGAATTTTTAGCTTCCGAAGAATGTTTTAGGCAAGATCCAAGATCGAAATACAACTGCAGTCACTATTCACCTCAATATTAAGATATTCAAATTTAAATATTTCTTTAAATACTAAATTAAAATAAATTCATTATATAAATGATTTAGTTTTTATTATCAAGTTTATTTTATCTTTTATAATTATTTATAATAAATATTAAAACTTTTAAAATTAAATTAATCACCAGCCTAGATCTATCTAACTCTAGATCTATCATGCGCCAAGAGGGATCAAATCCCTCGAGGTGCAAACCTTACCTCAAATTCTACACTCCAAAAAGAAGGTTTGCACCTCAAGGGATTTGATTTGTCTCGACACATGATAGATCGGGAGTTAGATGGATCTAGGTTGGTCCCAACCGAGGGCAATAATGTCAGATTTTTAGATTATCATTATTATGTATATGTTTGAGATAACTTCATACTTTGAAATTTGTATTATGTTTTCTTTGCTTCACATGATCATATCATTCTCTTCTTTGATTTAGTTTATGTTGTTTGCCTTGAATGGTTTATACATTTGTGTTTGGATGCTTTGAGTGGTTTGTGTGTTTTTGTGTTTGGATTTGCATGGTAATGTTTGTGAATGTTACATTTGTTGTGTTATTTTCTATTGGTATGTAATTGTTTGTTAGTAATTAGTTGGTGATGAAGAAATGAGACAATATTGTCAATAGTTTGTAGGAGGATTGATATTGCACAATTATTTCATTTAATTTTAGGTATCACAACTTTTGACAACTAATTAATTCTTAATAGTGTCCCTCCAGGTATTACTAAATATATCTTGAATAGTAGTTTTAATTTTAAATTTTCTCAATTACCTCAATCTATTGAGATGATAGATATTGTTAATAACTTTAATGATGAAAATTGATGAAATAAAAATTTTGAATGCAAAGTGACAATGCAATAGTGTTGAAGGACAAAAAATGTCAATAATAAGAATGTAGTCAATTACAAATAGTCTTCATTGTGATCAATCTCAAACTATTTTCTTTTACTATTCTTATTGTGACCTTTGTTAGTTTTTCCATCATTTTATATCGATTATATGAAAATGGAAGTTGAAATCGTAAACCATTCAAATCTTTAACTCAAACTATTGTAGTAAATATCTTACCTTCTTTCTCTTGCTCTCCAATATTAATAGGTTGAATTACTATAACACAAAAATCAATGCACATTGTTAATATTTTTTTTGTGCTTACATTAAAATCAATCACATTGTTAATCCAATCATTTTAAAATTAATGTACCATCATACATCGAGTTACATTAAATAAGAAATCAACATCTACATTGAAATCAATGCATCTAATGCAAGCAATCAAATAGGATTAGATAAAAACATCTACACTAAAATCAATGTATCTAATGCAAGCAATCAAATAAGATTAGAAAACATCATCTACACTAAAATCAATGCATCTAATGAAAGTAATCAAATAGGATTATAAATCAACATATACATTGAAATTAATGCATCTAGTGCAGGAAGTCAAATATAATAAAAAATCAACATCTACTTTAAGATCAATACATCTAGTGCAAGCAATCAAATAGAATTAGAAATCAACATCTACATTGAAATCAATGCATCTAGTGCAAGCAATCAAATATAATTAGAAAACATCTACACTAAAATCAATGCATCTAGTGCAAACAATTAAATAGGATTAGAAATCAACATCTACATTGAAATCAATGCATCTAGTGAAAACAATCAAATGTCATTATAAATCAACATCTACATTGAAATTAGTGCATCTAGTACAAGCAATCAAATAGGATTATAAATCACCATCTAGCATGAATCAATGCATCTAGTGCAAGCAATCAAATAGGATTATAAATAACTATCTAGAATGGAATCAATGCATCTAGTGCAAGAAATCAAATAGGATTATAAATCAACATTTAGACTAAAATCGATTGTCACGAAAGGAGGGAGACGAGGTCTAAGGTTCGAAACATGGAAGCGGCCATGCTGAATTGCAATCCCCAAAAGCAGCAGCACCGGGCACTTTTCATCGATCCCATTCGTTCCATTTCCTTGGGGCCGTCCACGGCTCGAATCCCACCCGCCACCGTCTTTCTCCCAAGAACCCATTTCCCCAAACAGCTTTCTCGCTTGTCAACGTCCAGATCATTTTCATCTTCATTTCTGGGAAGCCGACTACGAGAGCAGTCATCGAAGGCGGCCCGCCGTGTGAGCAGCCGAGATCTATGCTGCGCGCGGGCCGAGACCGCGGTGGACTCCAAGAGCGCGCGGGCCGAGACAGCGGTGGACTCGAAGCCGACTGTTCTTGTGGCGGAGAAGCTCGGGGAGGCGGGACTGAAGGTGCTTCGAACCTTGGCCAACGTGGACTGCTCGTACGATCTCACGCACGAGGAGCTGTGCACCAAGATCTCTCTCTGCGACGCGCTCATTGTGAGGAGCGGCACCAAGGTCACGCGCCAGGTCTTTGAATCGTCCCGCGGCCGGCTCAAGGTCGTTGGAAGGGCTGGAGTCGGCATCGACAATGTGGATCTTCATGCTGCAACTGAGTACGGTTGTTTGGTCGTCAATGCTCCCACTGCTAACACCGTGGCCGCCGCCGAGCATGGGATTGCTCTCTTGGCTGCCATGGCACGCAATGTGCCCCAGGCTGATGCTTCCATGAAACAAGATATGCCTTTATTACAGATATGCAACCTTCGAATCCTCAAGATCCGATGTCAAGGGTCATGGATCTGCTCTGAATCGAGAGTACTGACTATGCATGGTAGTCAGATGAACAGATCTGCAGTTAAACCATCAAATCAGGAGCCCAGAAGATCTTGGAGCCTTAAAAAAACCCAGATCGATGGACAAGCAGCTTGCAGGAGGCAAGTTCAGACGAGATCAACTCTGAAGCAGCTTTCGATCGTGAACCAGTTGGATCTGCCGGAAGAACCTCATGCATTCCAGATCCAAGTCAATCTTTCTAGCAAAACGACAATGTTATGGGTTTGCACAACAGATCTTGTGCATGATCTTCTGCAAAAACTTGAATGCCGGCTGGGGATTCCCTCCTCCTACCTCAGATTGTTGTATAAGGGTAAGCAGCTTATGCATTCCCTTCCTCTTTCTTTTTACAACATTCAAAAGGACACGTCTATTGGAGTTTCTTTCTGTCTAAGAGGTGGTTCATTTGGGCAAACCTCCTCTGCCCCTTCTTTCTCTTACAAAGATGCAGCACGCAAAAACGCTGCCCAACCTCAGTTATCCTCAAAGGCATCCCAGCTACATGAAGCTCCAAAGCCGTTTCTGGTAGACAAATCAGAGGAAATTCCCTCCATCGACTTCTCTAATCCTAGGGTTGAAAGCCGCTACCAGAGCTTTGCAAAATCCGCACTCATTTGTAGATTTAATGGCCTATGGCCTCGCACAACAGATCTTTATCAATGGGTCCATTCCTCTTGGACTAAAAAGTGTAAAATCTTCTTATGTTCAAAAGGTTTTTTCCTGGTGCTTTTTGAATCAAGCGAAGACTACCAGAAAGCCTTAACGGGAGGCCCTTGGTTCTGGGGTTCAACTGGGCTTTTTCTAACCCCCTGGTTTCCTGACTTCGACCCCTCTACAGCAGTCATCTCCAAGATTCCCATTTGGGTCAGGCTCCCGAATCTTCCGGCACATTTTTGGGACTTCTCTGCCTTCCTAGCTATTGGAGACACTTTGGGACGATACCTGGCTACAGATACCTCAAGAAGGGAAAATGGTCTCTACACTTATGGCAGACTATGTGCAGAAATAGATATCAGCAAAGGACTGCCGGATCAGATTAATCTCAAGTTTGGAGATTTCCATTGGACTCAACCACTGGATTACGAGAACACAGCCTTCCGATGTCGCCATTGTCATCAAACAGGGCACCTTCAGAGTACATGTTCACAGCTCAAAGATAAAAAGAAGAATCTGAATCGTAAGCCCAAATCCAAGAGATGGAATCCTTTTGAACCACCCCGTTCGCTGGACGATTTAGGCTTCTCGAGTTCGGAGGAGGAGGAATCTGAGGCAGATGTGCAGGTTGATGAGGAAATCGAAGCTGATCTACAGAATGAGGACATTCCGAAGGACGCCCCCTTGGCTCACCAGGAGGCTCCCTCTAACCAGCTGATTTCTCAGAAACGTACCCATCTCTCTTCGTCCTTAGAATCTGACAAGGATGATCAGCCATCAGGACAAAATAATCTACAACTTGTCATGACACAGCCAAACTCCACTGGGTGGATAAAAGTGAGTAAGAAAAAAGGAAAAAAATGTTGAATTGCAGGAAACAACCCTTCGGGGTAGCCTTTTGTTCAGTACTTTCCTTTGTATTCCTTTGCTTCTATGACCTGTCACTTGTCTGTCTATTTGGAGCAAGGTTGATTCCCATTCCCTATCACCTTCGGCTCCATAGCTTCTCTGCTAAGCCTGTTTCCAGGCTTGATTGTACTATATTTTCCATCACTTAATAGAATTAGTCTTTACTCAGAAAAAAAAAACATTTAGACTAAAATCAATGCATCTAATGAAATCAATCAAATATCATTAAAAATCAACATCTACACGGAAATCACTGCATCTAGTGAAAAAAATATTGTTCTCTCTCCCCCCCCTCTCTCTCTCTCTCTCTCTCTCTCTCTCTCTATATATATATATATATATATATATATATATATATATATATATATATATCCTGCCATCTCTATGTCTCTATCTCACCCCCAAAAATACACACACTCTCTCCATCTCTCCCTTGTCACTCCCTCCCTCTCTCTCCACTTTTATTTCTCTATGTCTTTCTTCTTCCCTCCATCTCTCCCCTTCCAACTCCATCCCTTTATCCCACCCTCTCTCCTCCTCTCTCTTGCCCTTCCTCTTTGTCCCTTTCTCTCCCACCTCTCTCTCTCTCCCCCCATCTCTCTCTCTCTCTCTCCCCAACCCTATCACTTTATCCCTCCTTCTCTGGTTCTTTCTTCCCCCCCCTCCATATTTCTCTCTCTCTCTCTCTCTCTCTCTCTCTCTCTCTCTCAGCCTTATATCCCTCTCTTATTCCTCTCCTTCTCTCTATCTTCATTTCTCATCTCCATTCTAATTTAGTCTATCTCCTCGAGTGTAAGAAATCAAATAAGATTAGAAATCACCATCTACACCAAAATCAATGCATCTACTGTAAGAAATATTCTTCCCTCACGCCCCCTTTATCTATATCTATATCTCCCAACATTGCTCTATCTTTGTCTTTCTATCTCACCCCTCCCAAAAACACATGCTCTCTCTCTCTCTCTCTCTCTCTCTCTCTCCATATCTATCTATATCTCCCTCTCTCCATCTCTCTCTTCTTCCCTCTCTTCACCTTCTATCTGTATCTCTATCTCCCTCTATCTCTCTTTTGTATTTCTATATCATCCCCAAAACATACACAATATTTCTCCATATATATCTATCTCTCCCTCCCTCTTCCTCTCCCTATCTCTCGTTCTTCACCTTCTCTCCCTCTCTCTCCCTTTCTATCTCTCTTCCCTCCTAATATCCCCTCTTTGTCTTTCTCTATCTCCCTTATCACTCCCTCTCTTTCTCTCCGTCTTTTTCTCGTTGTTTCTTTCTTCTTACCTCCCTCTCTCTCCCTTCCTCTCTCCTTTTTTCTCTCACGTCCTCACTCTCTTCCTTCCTCTCTCTCCCTTTCTCTCCTATCTCTGTCGATCTCTCCCCATCATCTCTCTCTCTCTCTCTCTCTCTCTCTCTCTCTTCTCTCTCTCACACACATTATCTCCCTCCCTCTCTCCTCTCTCCTTCTCTCCCCCCTTCTATTCATCTCTCCTTTGCCTCTCTATCTCACACCCAAACATACACACTCTCTCTACATCTCTCCCTTGTCACTCCCTCTCTCTCTCTACTTTTCTCTCTCTTTGTCTTTCTTCTTCCCTCCTCCTCTCTCCTTCCAACTCCATCTCTCTATCCTTCCCTCTCTCCTCCACTCTCTCGAATCTTCTCTCTCGTCCTTCCACTTTCTCCCTTTCTCTCAATCCCTCTCTCTCCACCTATATCACTCTTTGTCTTTGTTCTTCCCTCCCATATATATCTAGAGTAAATATATATCATGATATATTAATATATATTATATAATAAATTTAATATATTAGAGTCATATCAACCATTGTTGGGTTACCATTTAAATATATAGTTAGTGAAGAAAACTAAAAGATTGAACAATTAGCTGAAAGTATACACTCGTTAAAATCTTGACTACCAGATTGTTGGGTATTTTTCTCGTGTTTGCAATTGGATTAATTTGTTCAAAAATTAAATTAAAATATCATTTTAAAGCTTCGGTATTTGCTTTAACTCTTTTGTGTATTTGCGTTAAAATGTATTGGGTATCTACGTTAAAATATTTTTAATTAATAATTTAAATTATTAAGAATAATTATTTAATTTTATTTTTAATTTGAACCTCTTTTGTGTGTGCGCGTTAAAATGTATTGGGTATCTACGTTAAAATATTTTTAATTAATAATTTAAATTCTTAAGAATATTTATTTTATTTTATTTTGAATTTGAACTTTAGACGTGTATATAAAATTCACAAAAATTACAATCCTACCCGGTCGCCGTTCATGTCATCCACAACCATACAAGAAAACCACTTAAACGGACATACCTTTATCTATAGAAAAAAGATCCACACATATAAAATGAAGTATCACCCGGACTGTAAAGCATGATGTTCAAAAAAACACCGGCCAGTTTGATATTGATAATATATATCATAAAATCAAATAAATGTGAATCTTCATATCGTTACAACTGAATAAATGTGAATCTTCATATCATTAGAACTCAATAAATGATACACAGAAAACTCTTTGGGATTCAAACGGGATATAAAACAATTGAAGCAACATTTAGAATGGCCAAAAAGAACCTCACACAGCTCTCTCAGAACAACAGCCAAAATTTAGCTGGGAGCAGCCGTCCATGCGGAGAGTTTCGAGGCTCGTCAACCCGCCAAGTGATTCTGGTAGGCTCTGGAGCTGGGAGCAGCCGTCCAAGTCGAGAGTTTGTACGCTGGTCAACCCGCCAAGTGATTCTGGTAGGCTCTCCAGCTGGGAGCAGCCGTCCATGCAGAGAGTTTGTAGGCTGGTCAACCCGCCAAGTGATTCTGGTAGGCTCTCCAGCTGAAAGCAGCTGTCCAAGCGGAGAGTATGGAGGCTGGTCAACCCCCCAAGTGATTCTGGTAGGCTTTGCAGCTGGGAGCAACCTTCCAAGTCGAGAGTTTCGAGGCTCGTCAACCGGCCGAGTGATTTTGGTAGGCTCTGCAGCTGGGAGCAGCCGCCCATGATGAGAGTTTCGAGGCTCGTCAACCGGCCAAGTGATTCTGGTAGGCTCTGCAGCTGGGAGCAACTGCCCATGCTGAGAGTTTCGAGGCTCGTCAAGCAGCCAAGTGATTCTGGAAGGCTCTGCAGCTGGGAGCAGCCGCCCATGTGGAGAATTTCGAGGCTCGTCAACCCGCCAAGTGATTCTAGTAGGCTCTGCAGCTGGGAGCAGCCGCCCATGCTGAGAGTTTCCAGGTTCGTCAACCCGCCAAGTGATTCTCGTAGGCTCTGCAGCTGGGAGCAGCCGCCCATGCTAAGAGTTTCGAGGCTCGTCAAGCCCCCAAGTGATTCTGGTAGGCTCTGCAGCTGGGAGCAGCCGTCCATGCTGAGAGTTTGGAGGCTCGTCAACCCGCCAAGTGATTCTGGTAGGCTCTGCAGCTGGGAGCAGCGGTCCAACTCGAGAGTTTCGAGGCTCGTCAACCCGCCAAGTGATTCTGGTAGCCTCTGCAGCTTTGAGCAGCAGTACAAGGCGAGAAATTGGAGGCTCGTCAACCTGCCAAGGGATTCTGGTAGGCTCTGCAGCTGGGAGCAGCGGTTCATGTGGAGAGTTAGGAGGCTCGTCAACCCGCCAAGTGATTCTGGTAGGCTCTGCAGCTGGGAGCAGCGGTTCATGTGGAGAGTTCGGAGGCTCGTCAACCCGCCAAGTGATTCTGGTAGGCTCTGCAGCTGGGAGCAGCCGTCCAAGTGAAGAGTTTCGAGGCTCGTCAGCTCGCCAAGTGATTCTGGTACCCTCTGCAGCTTTGAGCATCCGTCCATGCCGAGAGTTTCGAGGCTCGTCAACCCGCCAAGTGATTCTGGTAGGCTCTGCAGCTGGGAGCAGCCGGACAAGTTGAGAGTTTCGAGGCTCGTCAACCCGCCAAGTGATTCTGGTAGGCTCTGCAGCTGGGAGCAGCCGTCCAAGTCGAGAGTTTGGAGGTTCTTTAAATTGCCAAAGGAAGCTGGCAGCGACTTAATCTCTGAACAACCCAGTAACTTCAAGTAATTCAAGGACTGCAGACGACAAAATTCATCTGGCAAGATATTCAGACCAACCGATTCATATCCGTTGTTGTGCAAGACAATTTTTTCGAGATAATTCAACCTTTCAATGGACTTTGGAATATTGAGAACGCGACCATCAATTTCCAACTCCCTAATCTGCACAGGTGCCTGCAATTTCATATTTTAAATTGGGCTTGACACTGGATGGCACAATTTCTGTAAATTGTGCTAGAGCAAGTAAATTTTTATAATAAAGGTCAATTGAAAAATGCAAAACTTTAGACAAGAAAACAAAATCACATAATTACCTGGCATTCATCTGCCCAGATTGTTTCAAACTCCTTCCCCTTTATTTGTAAAACTCTTAAATTTTTCATTAAAATCCATGAAGGCAGGGAGGAGTACGGACAGTTAATCCAGCGGAGCCATATTAGCTCTGGTGGCTGAGCAACATTCAATATGCTTTCCACACAATCACCTTCAGCCTCAAGAAGCTGCAACCTGCCCGTTAGATCCACAAGGCTTTTGAACTGTTGTGGAGACCATTTCGGGCCAATGCTAACTCCACGCACCTAAAACACGATTGATCGATATTTATGCAAATTAGATGAAAAACTCAAAATTTACAGATAATTCACACCATAACGGCATTTCAAAATTTGATATCAGAACATTATTTTCAGTGTCACTCTAAAGCTTCAAAATACGTACAGGTGAGTGCTGATAAAGAAGGTTGTCAATTGGACGCCAAATACGACGCCAAGAGTCTGGAGGCTCTTTCTCCGCCAGGTCTCTCCCCATATCCCTGAGGTGGTCGTGCATTCTTATTTGATTGTTGTCGCTTACCTCTACGAGACACCTGTTTTGTAGATTCCGAAAACCCAGCTCTCCTTCCCAGCCAGATCCGTCCCATATTCTTATCGCTGTGTCTCTGTCTTTGTGTAGAAAGAAACAAGCAATGTCTAAGAATATGTGCTTCTCCTCTTCCTCCAGACCGTCATAGCTAATTCTGAGTCTGCTTTGGATATCCGTGGGAAGTGCTTTGGAGATTTTGCGGAATTGGGCATACCAATGCTTCAAATGTTTTTCACCATGCAGATGCGCCCCAAGCACCCTGAGAGATAGCGGCAATCCATTACACGCTTCCAAAAACATACTAACTACTTCTTCAAAATCCACATCTGGATAAGATTTGTCAAAGGCGTGAGAGCAGAAGAGCTCTTTCGACTGTTGCGGATCCAGTCCTGTGAGCTTGTATATGCACGACTCTACAATTCCCCATCTTATAAGAACATCCATATTACGAGAGGTAACTAAAATCAAGCTACCGGAAGGAAGGGCATCCATTGCTGGCGAAAGTAATGCATTCATCTGCTGAATATGATCTACATCGTCTAAAATGATGAGAGCTTTAGAAGCTCTGAGATAACTTCTCAGCTTCTCTATTCCTTCATCGCTGCTGCTTATTTGCCCATTCCATTGATTCAAGTCCTTAAGAAGCTGACTCTGCAAAGAAACTAAAGGTTTGTCTCTAACATCAAATAAAAAACAAGATCTATTGAAATGTGATCCCCGACGGTTAAATATTTCTTTTGCGAGGGTTGTTTTACCAACCCCTCCAAGTCCTACAATTCCTATAACTCTGGTCTGCTCGCTTTGCTGCTGCAAACACATTTCCCTTTCAAAATCTTTAATTTTCTGTTCCAAAGCGATTGGATATTTGGAAACGTGGAGCTTTCTTGGAACTCTTTTTAAGACTTCTTCCACGATCTTTTCAAGGAGTTGCTGCTGCTGCTGCCCGTCACTGAACAAGATTAAGAGTACAATTACCAGTCAGAAATGCGTACATAGAATGTAATAAACGTATCAATCTAACAAATTAAAGACCAGATTATGAGGGAGAGTAGGAGGCCTAACCCATTATACTTCTCGAGTTCAAAACCGCTTATATCAGCAGCATCATAAAGAGCCTGCCTCCATTTTCTGATGGTGTCAGACTCGTATCGTGGCTTTTCATGTTGATGATCGTCACACGTTTTCTTCTCTTGGAGCTTCTGCAGAGCTCGATCATACAGTCCATTACTCCACCTAAGATCGGATGGCTTGACACCGTAGAAGACAGGAATGATCGGTGCCCTCGAGTCGAACATCAACAAGAGTTCGTTCAAGCACCACTCCGATTCTGCATAGCCGGGAGAGAAAATAGCAATGTGAACGGAGGCTGTTCGAATAGCGCCTTCGATTTGACAAGTTAGGCCATCTCCCTCTCGCAATTCTTCAATGTCCAAAAATGGTCTGAGACCGTGTTTGCAAAGGCGATTGTAGAGATCGGTGGCAAAGGGTTTCTTGCAATCTGGACCGCGATGATTAATAAAAATATCAAAAACATTGTAGTTTTTGTTGGCATAAGAGGTGGATGAGGATGCCATACTATATTCACAGATTGAAATTACAAGATCGTCTGGTTGTTCTGAGGAGCGAAATGGCTACCAGAAGATGACCCAAGTTACCACTACTTCACTTAGCCTTTCTTGCGCTCTGTCTCCCAGAGGATGACCCCAAGTTACCACTAGTTCACTCGGCCTTGGTCGCTCTCTGTCTCTCAAAGTACTTGGTAAAACAAAACCGCTCTGAAATGGCAAACGGAGTCCGTCCTTTACATTGAATGAAATTTATGACCTCTTTCCTTTAATTTTTTTAATTTATATAAACGATGCGAAGAAAGTGACGCCGACGCGTGCCAGCAATTTCCGCGTTGAGTGCACATGACCTATGGTTTGGTCTGCACGAACGTGACAGCCAATAATGGCGTGTCATAATTTCACATGAAACGTTATTCTCGATAAATTCTAAACTTGATTCTTTGGAGAAATTATTTTCTTAATCTTGATTATTTTGAGAAAGTGGAAGGAAAATGACCGGGGAAGTGGTTTGAAATTCTATTTTAAATGTGTATTGGAATTATTTTCTTAATCTAGGAAAGTGGTTTGATTTTAATGAAGACGTAGTGTATTTTCACTTAAGCTTTATCTTTAGTGTACCGATTACGATTAGTGGATTTCGTCCTGGATTGAGTAGATATCACATATTTTAAAAGTTGGATTTTTTTGGTCTTAATTTTTTTTTTTCTGATATTATGGAGAAGAACTCTGGATTGAGTAGACACCACATATTTCAAAAGTTGGATTTTTTTGGTTTCCAAAACCTTTTTTTCTCATATTATGGAGAACAACTCCCATGCATTGACATAAAGTTGAAAACCACTGTTTTAATAAGTATTTTGATGGGACACTTATTTGTAGGGTGAGACTTAAATGTTTTTGGATTTTTAAGTGGTTAAACTTCAATTTGAAATTAGCAAAAAAATATATACATATTAATTTATTTTTTTACTTGACATGTGTAAGTGTTTGTTTGTATTTATCTGAATTTAAAATATAATTATTTATTTATTTTTTAAATGTTAAATTTATTATTTATTATTTTATGTATAAAAATATGTTAATAATTTAATATGTAAAGGTATTTAGTAAAAGTACAAATATTTCTTATAAATCATTAAAAAATCATTTTAAGTGATATATTTTTTCTTAATCATTATTTTTACTATCTATTATATTTTATTTATTATATTTGAAAGATAAAGTAATGTTTCTACTTTAGTAATTATATTATTAAATTCTAATTAAATATTAAATCACTAACATGTAAATTATTATATTTGAAAGATAAAGTAATGTTTCTACTCTAGTAATTATATGATTAAATTCCAATTAAATATTAAATCAATAACATGTAAATAGATAGTTACAACTAAATTAAGGTAAACACACTTGTTCATCAATATTATTCATTTTAAATAATTAAGATAAAACCATAGTTTCAAAAAGTTTTATATTATCTTCAAATTTTTAATATTTAAGTTTCTTCATAATACTTAAAATATTTCATTTTTTTTAAACTACCATGAAAAGCTTTCTATTAATAAAAAAGAGGTACATCACACATACACATTATCAATACAAGCACTATCATAAAAAGAAGAACCATTTACACCCTAAAGGACAACATTACAGAGCTAAAATTAGATCTTTATCATTTTCAGTCGACCACGCCACCAAAAGCCCGCCATTGGCCAGGGCAAGTATAAACACAACGAGAAATAACAACAAGTATGTACCAAATCCGACAATGATCATGCCAACTACGTGTGGTCACAAAGACCTGAAGAAGGAATTACCAATACAAGAGCAACAACAAACTGCCAAAAAAACAAAAAGAGCCAATAACTAAACAACCCATGAGTGCATGCCACAATTTCCAGAATATCCATTAAGTCGGTAGAAAGGGAAAGATCCAAAACTGGCCATGATACCCTCCCAATCAATATCACCTTCATGCCATAATCAAAACGTGCAAAGAGAAAGTACCAAGATTGAGCCATCAGACCATATAGAGTCATCAATAGACTGTGACCAAAACTCCAAAAGGAGTCCAAGGAGTGTCAGCACTTTGTGCCATGCAAACCAAACGAGAAGGTCCACCTAAAAGGAAACATCTTCTAACATGGCAAAACATCTTGCTCCGTAGCACTCCGGCCACTGCAAATGCAATTCATATCATAGAGCCAAACCCCTAAGATAAACCAACTTCACCCACACTCCACAAAACCACAAATAACAGTGACACCACCCAAGCCAAGGAGAAGGAAGGCGAGCATACAACCTCACCTCGTTTCCCACAAGTTAGGTACCCTTACCACCCCAAATACACAAGCCTTCATTTAAATCGACTAGACTTGTACTACATCTTCTAACACCCTCCACCAATTTTCTACCACCCCATAACAATGTACTACATCTTCTAACACCCTCCACCAATTTTCTACCACCCCATAACAAGTTTGATCCATCTGTCGAGGGGGCACATCTCACAAAGAGTCTCCCTTAACATTAGTAATACCACCCATCTCACAAAAATATTTCATTCTTTGAATTAAAAAATATAATAAAAAAATAATACAAATTATTAAATTAAAACCAATCTATGAAAGAATTCACTATCATTTTCAAAATTTTACATAAAATATTTCACTCTTTAGACATAAAAGAATAATAATACAAAATTATTTGAAGATAAAAATGAGTATGTCCACTTCCCCATATTTATCATAGGTTATATATTATAAATAATAAAAATAACATTTTATTTATTTACTTATCGTTGTTATCACTCAAGTTGTCCTTCTGGTCAGCTCAAAAGGATACGGCCGAGGTAACCACAGACCAATCTTTGGACTGCAGGTTCTAGCCCACCTGCAATCAGAGAGGGCTCTCTGTTTCTGATTTAGCTTTGTTGATAAAAATTTTAGGCTAGTTATTGAGATCAAGGGGTTTTGTTTTGATTTTTGGTGGGAAGGATGATGCTTTCAAGTAAAGAGGCAGGGATAGCATGAAAGTTTTAGAACCATTGGGCGTGGAGTCAAGGAGTAGGACTGCTGGTGCTTTTTCTTGGTCACAAGAAGGAATATGGAGCAAGCTAGCTGCATATGAAACAATCATTCAAGGTAAAAGTGATGGATTAAAGGCTAAGGAATGAGGGGCAATTAAGAATCTCTCATTCAGGTTAGCAGAAAGAAGATAAATTAGATCTTTATCATTTTCAGTCGACCACGCCACCAAAAGCCCGCCATTGGCCAGGGCAAGTATAAACACAACGAGAAATAACAACAAGTATGTACCAAATCCGACAATGATCATGCCAACTACGTGTGGTCACAAAGACCTGAAGAAGGAATTACCAATACAAGAGCAACAACAAACTGCCAAAAAAACAAAAAGAGCCAATAACTAAACAACCCATGAGTGCATGCCACAATTTCCAGAATATCCATTAAGTCGGTAGAAAGGGAAAGATCCAAAACTGGCCATGATACCCTCCCAATCAATATCACCTTCATGCCATAATCAAAACGTGCAAAGAGAAAGTACCAAGATTGAGCCATCAGACCATATAGAGTCATCAATAGACTGTGACCAAAACTCCAAAAGGAGTCCAAGGAGTGTCAGCACTTTGTGCCATGCAAACCAAACGAGAAGGTCCACCTAAAAGGAAACATCTTCTAACATGGCAAAACATCTTGCTCCGTAGCACTCCGGCCACTGCAAATGCAATTCATATCATAGAGCCAAACCCCTAAGATAAACCAACTTCACCCACACTCCACAAAACCACAAATAACAGTGACACCACCCAAGCCAAGGAGAAGGAAGGCGAGCATACAACCTCACCTCGTTTCCCACAAGTTAGGTACCCTTACCACCCCAAATACACAAGCCTTCATTTAAATCGACTAGACTTGTACTACATCTTCTAACACCCTCCACCAATTTTCTACCACCCCATAACAATGTACTACATCTTCTAACACCCTCCACCAATTTTCTACCACCCCATAACAAGTTTGATCCATCTGTCGAGGGGGCACATCTCACAAAGAGTCTCCCTTAACATTAGTAATACCACCCATCTCACAAAAATATTTCATTCTTTGAATTAAAAAATATAATAAAAAAATAATACAAATTATTAAATTAAAACCAATCTATGAAAGAATTCACTATCATTTTCAAAATTTTACATAAAATATTTCACTCTTTAGACATAAAAGAATAATAATACAAAATTATTTGAAGATAAAAATGAGTATGTCCACTTCCCCATATTTATCATAGGTTATATATTATAAATAATAAAAATAACATTTTATTTATTTACTTATCGTTGTTATCACTCAAGTTGTCCTTCTGGTCAGCTCAAAAGGATACGGCCGAGGTAACCACAGACCAATCTTTGGACTGCAGGTTCTAGCCCACCTGCAATCAGAGAGGGCTCTCTCTTTCTGATTTAGCTTTGTTGATAAAAATTTTAGGCTAGTTATTGAGTTCAAGGGGTTTTGTTTTGATTTTTGGTGGGAAGGATGATGCTTTCAAGTAAAGAGGCAGGGATAGCATGAAAGTTTTAGAACCATTGGGCGTGGAGTCAAGGAGTAGGACTGCTGGTGCGTTTTCTTGGTCACAAGAAGGAATATGGAGCAAGCTAGCTGCATATGAAACAATCATTCAAGGTAAAAGAGATGGATTAAAGGCTAAGGAATGAGGGGCAATTAAGAATCTCTCATTCAGGTTAGCAGAAAGAAGATAAATGAGCCCTATCTAGGAGCAGCTAAGAATTCCTAGATAACAGTCATTCATATGTGAAATAGATCAAACATGAGCCATAACAGAATTCATATTTATGCCTAAATCAAGAGGAAAACATTAAGAAGCCACAAAAACTGAGCATAGAGTGCAGCTAAGCAAATTCTAAACCAATCCTTCATTCTGCAACTTGAGCATATATGAAATTGAAATAACAGAGGTGAGGAAAACTTATTGATTCATATTGCCGCACAAGAATTCCACATTCAATTCTTCAAACCATTAGACACAGAGCAGACAGTCATTCCTCCAAAGCTTTTCAGCAATCTTTGATTAAGTAAAACATCTCAGATATCCAGTGCGAGTCTCTAATGGAGATTATCAACCAACCAACCCTTTAAACAATACATAGGGTCGGTATAAATAGGGAAAATTATCCAAAATTAATCTATTACAGCCGACCTAAACAGGTCTAAAAGAAAATGATTACTTTAACCTAATCTTATCCAGAAATAAATGCATGAAAATATCTTTGAGCTGCGCTGAGGGCAGCTGTATCAAACTGAGTTAATATCTGTCTTGGGTGGCTTGGTGCAGTCTTTCTGTAATAACTGTGATTTGTCTTTTATATCCACCTCTAACTTGGTTTTGTTGCTATTTGGTGGCATTAATGTGCACTAATCTCGACCAGATAAGCTTTTAAATGGCCTTAACTGGTTTGTTGACTTTGATGGAGGTCATTAATTTTCACCTGCTTCAATGTTGTTGAACTGATAATCTTTGTCGCTTCATCTTTCCTCTGATACTCTTTGGCGTTGAACCTGGAGTCTTTAATGTCTTTTGAGTGGTTTAGACTGTCCCATCGATCTTTCATGGCTGCTGCTCGGCCCTCTGTTGCTTTAAAAATTGCGTTTGCCCCTTTCTGTATGCTTCGTGAAGAAATTCTGGTCATTTTGCGCCTTTTGGGCCTGCTAGAGGCCGAGCGGTGAGGGGCTTTCCATTTCGGCCTATTTCCCGTAGCCATTTGTGCGCGCATGAAAAACTGCCTTAGATTATGATTCCGGGCCTCCTAGGCTGCGATTTGCGCCTTTCGCACTTTTTGACGATGACGTCAGCATGACATCAACAGTGGGTCCCAGTACGATGGTGACGGGGCAGGATGACGTCAGCAGATGACGTCAGCAGTACAGCCAGGTGACGTGGCAGGATGACGTCAGCAGATGACGTGGCGGTACGGTGGTAGCTACGTGGTAAGGACATGGTGGCAGGAGGCCAACGCGGGATGGTGACGTGGCGGGGTGACGTCACGCTGACACAGGAGGGGGGAGAGTGATATCTGGTTTCGGGCGCACCGCCTTTCCGCTTAGGTGGTTTCAGCAGAGGGGGCTCCGCCACAGCCGGGAGGGCAACGCGTGGCGGGAGTACGGCGGGAAAACCGCCGATCTCCCGGGCGTTAACCCTCGGTGGCTTCGGAGATGAGGAGACCTGCCCACCGTTGATCTGCAGTGCGGGCGATCGGACGGTTGGCGGCATAGATGAGGCGGCGGAGGGATAATGGACGGAGCCCGCGGCGCATTTGAATAATTTATTAAATGGCGGGGGGGGTTTAAACATTAGAAAAAGTGGGTTTGCGGGTTTATAAGATTTTAAAGACATCGGACGGGGTCCGAAAGCCCAGAAAGATGGATCTATGCAGTTTGAGAAGGGTTTTAAGGCAAAACAAGGGGTTTATGCCTTGGGAGAGTGAAAACAAGTTAAATAAGATGGTTTTTATATACATGAAAGGAATTTTATGTTGTGTGATGGAGTAAAATGCATAAAACGATAGTTTAAGGGTGGAAATGAGGGCTCTTGCTGAGTTTCAGATAAACTTAGCAATTCCCAATGAACTTATGGTTATGTTTCAACCAAGGGGAGGGGATAAGTATATAGGGGAGCTATTAACATAATTTTAGTAGGGGAAGGGGAAAACCGATAGGGATTTACATAATAGAGCCAATAGTTAATATGAAAGTGTGAAGAAAGCGCTAAGTATGTGAATCTTAGGCTATTAGGGGGGATAGAACTTGTAGAAGAGATATCAGCACTCCTAAGTAAAGCAGATCTCTACTTAGGCAGATGTTTTATGAAACATGATGAAACTAAGAGGCTCAAGCAGATCTTGACCTCTTCAGGGAAGTTAGTGAGTGATTTGGGGAATTAGAAGAAGGGGGAGTTAGACATGCCTAGCTTGAGCTCCTTCAAATGAAAACTGCCTTGTACCTGTGACCTGAAGTACACTATCACTTTAAAACACAAAATTGATCACAAATCAACATTTTGCAACCTCAAAACTACCTACCCAACCTACTTACCTAACATTTTTTCTTCCTTTTGGTTTGGATGCACTTAGACTTGCAGACCCTGCTTTACAATTTTTCTTTTGACTACCCTCCTATCTGAATCTATCATTATTTCTTCCAAGGACCCTGATTAAGCAGTGGGGCTCCTTTGATTCTCTACCTATCTATAAATCTGCCAAGATTAAGCTGTTTGGACAGATATCAATTCTCTATATTCTAAAGCAAGAAATTGAAACCTAGGGAAGCCAAGATTAAGATGTTTGGACTTCCCTTAACAGAATATTCTTCAAAAATGGTTAAGTCATCAAAATTGCAATACAGCAGTGGCATTTAGACTGGCACACTTTCATGGCCTCTTCTTTGGTCTCTTTCTGGAAATATGGAGCATTGTAGCATGCAAAGTATGACATATTTGGCATGTAAAAATGTCAATCATGAAAGATGAACACCTGTTGCAACAGGAAGCTAACAGTGGCTCCACTTGGGGATGGCTTTTCCTTGTGAAAAGCCAAGAACAGCAGGTCAGACTACCTTGATCTTCTATTGTTGCTGTAGACTTAAAAAACTTCTTTGTGCTGGCTGTTAAGAGTGTGAAACTTTGAAATATGAGCAGCTCTCTCCTCAACTGAATTACTGTGAACTGTATAGCATCGCCTGCTTTCTTCTGCGTGCTTAATGTTATGTACAATATTGCTTGAGCATTGTGCCTTTGAAAAATATAGATCAAAACTGATGTGTTTCTTTAGCTCTGGTCTAGAAACAGTTGCTGAAAGATTGCTCATATCCTATTGATACTGTTTGAGTGAAGACTGTACGCTGCACACTGTTTTGCTTTTACCATGAATTTCTGTGATATGACAGTGCTACTCTTGCTATTTTGCTGAGATTAATGCAGAGATAGAACCTTAAAAAAAAGGAATTCTTGCATTAACTATGTCTTCGCAAACTTTGCTGCTCCTCTAACACTCAGACTGCTTATACAAAAAATAAAAACAAAGTGCTGATATATACAAATATCAATGTACAAAGAAATATGTACAGAGCTGCATTGTATCCCTTTAAAAGGGATCATGGTAATGTTTTAACATTCGGCCATTAACAAGGCCTTCTTCAGCAGTGCTGCCCTCTAGAGATTTGAGAAAATATGTGTTATTCCCCTGAACAGCAGAAATAACAAACGACCCTTTCCATAAAAAATCAAATTTTGCATGTTTTCCCTTGTCTTCTCTTCGTGAATCCCACCTTAGAACTTTGTCGCCAATGTAGAAATCCTCAGCCTTAGCTCTCTTATCAAACATCTTTTTGAGCTTTTCTTGCAAAATTTGAGCTCTGTCATAGACTTGCTCTCTGGTTTGCTGAAGATGAATGGTCTGATTGATTCTTCGTTGAATGTCATTTGGTTCCGCCTGAATCTCCTGTAACAGTTTGATAGTAGGGTGTTGGCATTATGATGCATGTATTGTACTTGATGGCAACCCTCTCATAGAAGAATATCTCACTTAAGTATAATTGGATGAATCTTCAGAAGAGATATCAGATGTGACTGATGGAGGACAGCTCAAAGGAATCAGATGATAGTTCTAAGTATGACAAGTTAGCTTTGCCATCAAGTCCAAAGGGGGAGATTGTTGGCATTATGAGATAAGTGTTGTCCTTGATGGCAAACCTCACTGATGACAAATCATAGTACAGAAAGTCAGCAGCAAGGAATTGATGATCAGGCTATAAGAAGAAGAGAAAAGTTCATACACGCAGGTTCACTAAGCCCAAGTCGCGTGTACACGCAGGTTGGCTTCAGCAAAAGAGCGTGTATGTGGAAACGTACCTTTGATCCATGGCGGGTAGTCCTTGGAAGTTGTGCCTATGGTTTCGGACCATTGTGTCTCGACGGGCGTGTCGATCCCTAGTATTGAAGTTGATGGTATTGTGTTACTATGGTTTTGGCTCTTGGTATTGAACAAGGCCTAAGGCTATATAAGGAGAAGGAAATCATTAGGCAAGTGTATCCGAAATGTCTTGAATATCTGAAGAAGGATGAGATCCAGTATGCAGGTTATGGGTTGATGATGCATTGCTTAATCTGAGCTAAGGAGAGATCTCATCGGTTGATGGAGAACTAGATCTAAGGAGAGATCGGGATCAAATGGTTTGAAATGAACTATCTTTATGATGCTTATTCTAGATCTACATACTGACGCATGTATTATTCTATAAGTGTTATGAGTATGACTGATGTCTGGTACAGCTGCAAGTTATGAGAAATTATTTTTAGATCTGTACGCGGGTTGGCTTTGATAAAAGCGCGTATACACGCGGGTTTGATTCATCGAAGTAGCGTATACATTGTAAAGCTTGATATTTGAAGTTACAGATGGATCTGATGGTTATTACAGAGTTCTGTGTCTGCTCTGTGTTCTGGTGACTGTTGTTAACAGGGTTTCAGTGATTCAGAGTTTGATGATTGTTTTGAGCTTCAATGATAGTTATGGGTCCAGTATGAAAATTGGATGAAAAGTGGCCTTACAGATTATGTGTTGTGCTTCAGTGTATCCAGTCTGAAAATTGATGAAACGTGGTACCTGGAGGTGAGAAGATTGTAGGCAAGCACCTACGTACTAGTATCTAAGCTAGTACAAAAGCTAAAGGAGATCTTTGGAGCATTGTAGCAGGTAGCAGCCTGCGTACTAGTAAATGGATCGGCTAGTACAAGAGCAAAGGGGGTTGGAGCTCCCTTCCAAGGAAGTTTGGAGAACGAGAGAAGGTTGAAGCCTTCTGCAGGTTGTAGCCTGCGTACTGGTATAAGACTGCACCAGTACAAATATTGTAAAAGGATTTTCTTATTAAGAAGAAGATTGAGATGACTTGCAGCAGGTGGTTTTCACCCACATTGGGTTTCCACCTTATATCTTTGTGTTCATGTGTGTGGCTCTTGTGTGATGTTCTGTTCTGTTATTCTGCACCTGTTTACTGTTAATATGCTTAATAATGATCTGATGCATTTACTGAAGATTAAGCTAACTGAATTATAAGATCTCTGGATATACGCGAGTTTCATTAGACACAGTAGCGTGTACACGCGGGTTCACTTAATTGAAGTAGCGTATATGTTTCTGAGTATGACATAGAAAAAGTTTGATTGATCTGATAATACTGATTCACCCCCCCTCTCAGTATTATTTCCAACATAGGGATGCCCAAAGATGAAGGACATCTGGCCTCCATGCCATATACTAGCTCATAAGGGCTCATCCCAATGGATTTCTTGGTTGAAAGTCTGTCTGCCCATAGGGCATTTGTGAGCTTTTTATGCAAATTCTTCTTGTTTTCTTCTAAGATCTTTTTGATAATATTAATGAGACTTTTATTTGAGGATTCGGCCAAGCCATTACCTTGAGGGTAATAGGCCGTAGAGTGGCCCAAGGTAATATGAAATTTATGGCTAAAGTTGATCATCTTTTTGGATTTGAAAGCAGCGACGTTGTCAGTAATGATCTTCTCAGGGCAGCCAAATCTAGAAAGGATATTGCACTCAAGGAATTGGATAATGATGGTGTCATTGGCTTGCCTGCATGGGATGGCTTCAACCCACTTAGTGAAATAGTCGGTGGCCATTAGAATCCACTTGTGCTGGCCTGAGGAGGAGGGGTGGATTTCTTCGATGAAGTCAAGACCCCATTGTTGAAAAGGCTTTTCAGTTGAGATGGGTTTAAGGGGCAAGGGCAACAACTTTCTTTTGCCCTCAAAGATTTGGCATTTGTGACATGAAATGGCAAATTTCTTTATATCTGCAAAAAGAGAGGGCCAATAGAAACCAGCCCTTAAAATTTTATCAGCAATGGACTTCCAATATAGATGTCCTCCACAGTCACCTGCATGGAATTCTTTCATGACGTTGTTAGTTTCACTCATGGTTAAACAATTAAGAAATATACATTCAGGATTTTTCCAAAATAAAGCACCATCTATGACACAAAACTTTGAAGCTTTCATCTTTAAAAATCTTTTCTTGGTTTTAGACAATCCTGGGGGAGCAAACATGTTTAACAATACAAAGCATATATCAGCATACCATGGGGATTGCAAAAAGGTTTCACTGATTTGTGGAGTCGCCAGCTCCTGTTCATTGTCCAATTGGTTAATGTCTAAGGCTTGAAAGTTTGTTTCGGACATCAGTTTGGCTAAACCTTGTCCCTTTATGAGCTTGGTTGGTTTTATTTCTATGTCATATTCAAGGATGTTTACAATCCATTTGCCTCTTTTGCCCTCTAATCCCTCTTGGGTTAATATGTCTTTTATAACAGCATTTGGGACATAGGCAATCACATGTGAATATAAAATGTAGACTCTGAAATCCTTGATGGCCTTCACAAGGGCATAGGCCTGCTTTTCCATGATTTGGTAGTTCAAAGGGGCATCTCTTAAGGCTCAGCTGAAAAATGCAATTGGCTTTTTATTTCCCTGATCATCCTTTTGCAAAAGGGCAACAACTATGGTGTGATCAGATGCAAAAGAAAATATGATAAAGTCCATATCAAATTGTGGACTTGTGAGGACAGGGGCTTGGGTTAAGGCAGATTTTATGCCCTCAAAGGCTTGTTTGGTTTCAAGAGACCATCTTACCTTGGCATCTGGTGGGTTCCAGTATTGCAGCAATAATGCTACGACTCCTGGAACTCCCTTCTTTAATTTTATCAACCCGGTAGTTCGTAACAAACTTGGAAGCGACGGTGCTGTATGCACAAGTACTAGCTCTTGCCGCAGCTGTCACTTGGTCAGCTGGCACAAGTCCACTAGGAGCTTAAGCCAACTTCTATGAGCTCTTAGAAGAAGCTTTTTAATTGATGGATGAAAGCTAACTCGAAGGAAGCTAATCTAATTGCAAAAAGAAACTGAAAGCCAAAAAGAAACGCAAACCCTAGCAAACCCTAATTCTACCAGCTAGTCCTACCGACGCAAAGGAGAGCATGCAAACTACTGAAAGAGATGCCATTACTTCTATGAAGGTAAAATACATGTGTCTAGACTACCTCTATTTGAAGAAAACATCTTTTTGTATTTTTTATTAAGTTGTTGGAATTATCATGCATGTGCTTTTAACTATTTTTTACTGTGCAGAGGTGGATCAAGAAGGAGAAATGCTTGGAAGAGGTCGGGAAGGTTCAGAGAGGGTCTTAGGAGTCCCCAACACCCTTCCAGAGAGTTTCACAGAGTTTGGCTATCAAGAAACCTCATCCGTGAGCTTCTACAGGAAGTCTGCAGGGGTTCTACAGGATGTTTAGGATTTCTACAGGATGTTCTGTAATTTTTCTACAGGATGTTCAGACATGGGGTTTTGAAGCATGGATGGAGGAAAAAAGGTGGAGGAATGAGTATGGAGGTGAAATACGGGTGTAGGGGAGTTCAAGACTTGGAGGATGGAGTTGAGGAGTGGTGTAGATGGTGAGATCTGTTCAAGGAGGGATGAAACGATGTTGCACAAGAATATGAGAATCATGGCAAAGTAAGCGGATGAGGCAAATGTAAGGTAAGGGTTCTAAGTGAAGGGTGAAGCAGGTAGTTTGGATGGAGTATGGGTAGGTAAGGAAGGATAACAGGTACTCTGCAAGTGGTTTTTCAAACTAAACAAACAAACACTTATAAAACCTATGACCTAGTTACTTCACTCTAATTTGACCTAACAGAAAAAGGAAATGAATAGAAGTTTATTGCAAGGAAACCATGTGAAACAACTATGCAACTAAGCAGTCATAAACCTAAACATGCATCCAAAACTGATATCAAGTTCTGCAAATGAGATTTGAACACTAATAATTGCATGGTGAAGCAAAGAATGTGTTTTTGTGGGCAGCAAGGTTACATTGGTCCCAGCTCATGATTCCACTGAAGTGGAGGTGAGATCCAAAGTACTTGGTAGCCTTTTTCTGAAGATCTTCTCTATGATTAACCTATCAAGCAAATCTGAACATGAAAAACCTTAATCATCAAAAGCAACCTAAACAACAACACAATATTTAAATCTAAATAGCAGATTTATTCTAAGAATGCAGCAAAGACACATAAATATAAACAAAGGAGGTACTGGGCACTTGAGATGGGCCCAACCCCAAGAGCTACAGCCTCCTAAGAGAGATTTAGAGCTGGTGCAAAGCTGGATTCATCTTTATTGATCAAGAAATGAAGAGTTACATCAAAAATGTCCACAAGGAGAACTTGAAAATGAGCTGAAAGCAAAGCTAATCTATTGCCTAAAAATCGAAATACAAACTAGCTAACTTCTGCCTACAAAATGACTAACCATTGGCTAACTACTAGCTAACCCAAATGAGGCCCTAAGCCTTCTTATTTATACAAATTGAGGACCCCAACAGTCCTCCTAAACTTTAGGGGCTCGGCTGCCCAAAACTTGTAGTTAACAGCAGTCCTACTTGACTTGCTTGGCTGCCCTTGTGCTAATTGATTTGGTGGCCCTTGAACTCCGAGCTGATGGTGGAGAATTCGAGGTAAGGGCCCATAAATGAAGGGAACACCTTCCTAAAAATACTCTCCACGAATTTGGCTGCCAAGTGCTCATTTCAACCATTGACTTTGTCTCCAAATTCACCAAAAAGGCTACACAAAGCACACATTAGACTTGTTGGTATAATGACTAACCCAATTCACTCTATTAGCATAAATATAATCAAAAACATACAATAAACTAATGAGAATGGTGGATTAAGTCGAATTAGGAGGTTGAATGAGCCCAAATAATTATCCATTTTTGGGGCTCATCATCACCCCCCTACTGAAAGTGTTGCTCATCCTCTGAGCAACCAATCTATCTCCTCATCTTTGATGCCCCTGGTGGCCTCCCTGTCATCCCAAGCTTCTGAAGTGATGCCCTCTTCTTAGTCATGAAACCATGATTTTCTCTTTGCTTCTTCCCACTACTTGCTCCTTTTCCTAGAGAATTCTCAGCTTTGGTATGATTGTGCAGGTGTATTCAATCTGATGGTGGCAATGGTGGTGAAAGGAGATGAAACCAGTGGAGGATGTAAGAAAAGAGTGGTTGCATGCCTCCTCAACAAACTTCAAGCTTCAAATCCCTCTCCATAATTGATTCTGGCCTACCCAAAGGCTTCTACAAGATGTTTCTGGTAAAAATACAGAAGTTCCTGTAGAAAGTCCTGTAGCTTCCTGTAGAAGGTTGAACCATGATTAAATTGTGTCCGAACCCTGAAAAAAAAATGAGTGTTCATGGAGGGGATGGATGTGCTTAGGGTGGCTAGCACAGGTGCTGCCTCCCTAGCTAAAATCTCGGCCAATTTCTCCTTCTGCTGCCCTTTCCCCAAACTTCCTGTAGAAAGTCCTGTAGTGGCCGTTTTCTGGCTTCTTGTAGAAACTGTTTCGGTCTACTGTCACTGATATCTCATGGTGTGTCTCTTCCTTCTTTTTTCCTCTTCTTTGGTCTTTTCTGCCTTTGTTAGCTTGCTTCCTCATGCTCTGTTTTGGCTTTCTTCTCATCTTTTTTAGCTTCTGCCTTCTCTACTGTAGCCTTTTTTTTTTCTCTGTTCTGCCTTTGTTTTGCCCTCTGCTTGAATGATTTGTGCTCCCACATCATTGGTTTTTTTCTCATTCTCCAAGCCTGATTCTTCCCTAGAATTGCATCGCTGCTTTTGCATAAACATGCAACAAATAAAACTATTTGTTTTCTTCTTCTCTTGAAGCCAAGAATTTTGCAAAAACCTGTGTTTTCTTCTAAAAAGATAGCTCATTGCCCCTCTTGTAAACTTGTTATTGCTCCTGGAATTTTCGTGTTTTTCACAAAAACAACTTCCAATTTTTTCTCTCTTCAAACTTTTCCAACCTGAATTTGCTACTTAGTTTTTGAAAAGAAATCAAATTTTTCTTTTTGACAAAACAGAGACCAAATAACATAGTTTTTTTCCTTCTAGAAAGTGGTCAGTCTTGCAAATTCATTCTTTCACACAAGCCTAGTTCCTATAGTTTCATCTCTCTTGTCAGAAGAAGGTGAGAAGGAAGAAGCCAGGCTTCGAATGCAGAGGAAAAAAAGTACTGTGTAGAACTCAGAAAATATGCAAGCAGACTTTTCACATTTCCTCAATGTGCAGGAAGACTTTTCCTCTAATTTTTAAAATTTAATTCCATGTTCAATTCACCATTTTGCACCAACAAATCATGCACAACGAAGCTTCCCCACTCCTACCTTGTTTGGAGCTTGAAATTCGCCGAAAATCCCAGGTTTTCTTTTTGCATGGTTGTTTTCTGCGTTTCTTGTAGAAGACTTCCTATAGAAACGCCTGTATGGTGTCTCTGCGCCTTTGAATGATCTTGGTATGCGGGAGAATTTTTAACAAGCTGAAAAACTTGGCGAAGGACGTCAGTTTAACAGAATTCAGAGGCAAAGGATTCAGCTGAAGAGGTTTGCAAGTGTAAATGAATCAGCAGTTAACGTGAGTCTTCAGCCGAGCATTCCTTTAATTACTACGTGATTTGTGGTGAGGTGGCAGAGACGTGCGCTACTCATGCAAACTGTTGGTCCCCTGTAGTGCCATCTGCCTGAAGTCAGATGGTTGCTGTGAGGTGCTTTTTGCTGTTGCATGCTCATATTCTGCTGCTGCATGCCTGGATCCTTTGGTTGCATGAGGGCTTGGCTGATGATTTTTGGTTGTTTTCCTTGTGCAGTGTCCTCTGGCCGGATGCATGCTGCAGGAGTTCATTTCCACGTTCAGATCTGCACCTTCAAGCTGCTGCTGCTGAATTTTCACAGGACCAGAACTTGTTTTCGCCATTGCTCCCAAACGATAAATCGAATCGATCTGAAAATTTCCGAGCATGTTCCTATCATCATGATGCACCTCCCATAGAAACATTGTGATCAATGGATGCACAGATTTCGAGAAAAATGGAAAATGGCTGAAGATTTCAGAGATCAATTTCTCATAAATCGTGCATCGGAATTGGCTGAAACTGCTTGGGTAGGCTACTATCACCCATGTGCATCTCTCCATGAAACAGGTTTTGAAATGGATGCACGGATATGGAGAAAATGCAAAAATGGCTGATGGTGATGGAGGCTAATTTCTTGGAAACCGTGCACCGGAATGGCCTGAAACTGCTCGAGCATGTTGCCATCATCGCTATACAATTATTTGTAAAACGGTTTTTCAAATGGATGCATGGTTTTCAAGTTATGGCAAAAACAAATTTTGTTCTATGTATTTTCTCTTCAAAGCATTTTGCAAGTTTTTGCATGGAAAGAAAAACTGAGCTTGGGCTGTGATGCAGGTATGGAGATGATGGAGGAGGAGTTTGAAGATTGCAGGAGGACTTCTGAACCCTTGAGGAAGCTACCATGTTCGCCAAACCACCTTTTTGAAATCCATTTCTAGCTTCCTACAATTTCTACAGGAACTTCCTGTAGAAGCACAATGAAGAAGCACAATGAGGTGGAAAAGATGATGGAAAAGGGTGAGGAATGGGAACATGGATGCTTGCAGGCATAACCAATGGATTCCAAGCGTTAGATCCCCTTCCAAAATCAAATCTGGCTCGCTTGAAGGTTCTACAAGATGTTTCCTGTAGAATTACAGAACTTCCTTTAGAAGGCACAAAAACTCCTTTGTCTTTGTTTTGAGTGATCCTCCTGACCTGCAATTTCATTGCTGCAACCAGAAATTATTCAATGGAAATTAGATTTATTTTTCTTTTTCTTTTTCTCTTTTTTTTTTTTGAAAACAACTAGGGCGCCTCATGGAGGTTTTCACCCTAATTGCCTGCCCTGGGCGCCTCCAAGGGAGGTTTTCACCCAGGGATCTTATTCTTTTTCTCTTTTTTCCCAACCCATTGACCGCCTCATGGAGGTTTTCAATCAATGAGCCAATCTAAGGCGCCTCCGAGGAGGTTTTCACCTTAGATTTCTATTTTCCTCTTATTTTCATTTTTTTATTTTTTTTCTTTTTTCCTACCCTACCCTACTTGAAAAACAAAATCATTCTCAAGTATAAGAGTACTTCCAATGGAGCCATGTGCACATCGAGATTAGAGACAAAATGATGTGGAGGCTCGAAATGCATGCCTGGACAACTATTCGGATTTTGGAGACCAAATGGTCTAACTTTGAAGGGATCAAACATAGCTGAGGAAGAGAGTACCGCTGCAACTTAGTGACCTTCTGAAACCATATCTCAATATAGCTCTGATATCCTTGGTTCTTTTGCTGATCTGGATCATGTTTCATGTCACCTTCTATCATGACTTCCTCATCTTCCTCTTTTTGTTGATCTTTCTCTTGAATACATGGAAGATTTGATGGTAACCATGAAGGATCTTTCTTTATGTCTGCTTCTAACGTCTTCTCTTCATCAAGTAAAGCCCATGGTTCTTTGATTTCCTCTTCTGAATCTTCTTTTGCCTGATGTGGTCCTTCAATGCTTTCAATATAGTCTCTTTTTTGCAATACTCTTCCTGAGTTATGGTGAAGATAATTAAGCTCAAGAGAAGTTGTTTGGACATGTTGTGCCTCAGCTTTGCAATTGGGTTGAGCTGCTCCATGGTATGGTTTTGGAAATGGTGGTACGGGTAGTTGAGTGGAGGTGTGCATTTGAGATGGATGCGGATGGGGTTGTGGTTGGGTAGGCATTTGGGGTTGCCTTGGTGGAGGAGGAGGTGATGGTTGCGGTTGAGCAGGTGGTGGAGGAAAAGAAGTGGGAGGAGTGTTGTACTGGGGCCTCCACCCCTGATGAGGTGCATTCCACTGAGGCTGTGGCTGAGCATAAGAGTGAAACGAATGAGCAGCTGGTTGGGCATAATATGGATCTATGAAGGAATAAGGAGGAGGTGTGAACCAGGAAGGATGAGCAGGGGGACCCCAAGAAGGCATGAAAGTGGCTTGATAGGGGTCATAATAGGTCTCGGATGTCCCTTGCAGTTCCTGATGGTAAGATCTGGGTCCATGTGGCCTCCTTTGGTTCATATAATAGAGTGATTTAGTGGCTCCTTTTTCCCTCTGATATGCAGCTTTGATTCTGGGTAAGGAAGGGCACTGATTTGTAGGATGGTGTCTAGTCAATTTAATGTCTTAAATTGCTCTACATAAATTATCAATCCAGGTATCGTAAACTGATGAAGTGTGGTGCACTATATGTGCTTAGTTAACCTTTCTCTTACTTCGTTGTTTTATAGTTTATGTTGTTTTTGGGGTTTTGTTCTTGTTGGTTTTCTAAAGTGTTTAATGCAAATGGAAATCCTATTCTAAGGTCTTAAGAATACTTTTAAAGGACAAGTATGGATAAAGATTTCAAGACAAGGCCTATGTCCCTAATGGTAACTTCCAAAACTTAGCACTTCAAAAGAACTTAAAACATGTTATTGATGGAGTTAGTATTTAAACAAAAGTGTAAATATACAACTAGTTCAATTAAAATAAAATGCAATAACGAAACAATGAGCTGATGACTATGAGACCCAGTATCCTTGCTGCTTCAGCAAAAGGACAAGATGATTCTATCATGTCATTAGTTCAATCAAAATAAAATGCAATAACCAAACAATGAGCTAGTGACTATGAGACCCAGTATCCTTTCTGCTTCAGCAAAAGGACAAGATGATTCTATCATGTCATTAGTCATTAAAAGGCTATGTGCATCACTAATCTACAATCAACTTGAAAGCAATTTATGTACAGCTAATATACATAAGCATAACAAAATTAATGTAAAACAACAGTAATCAAAACAATTTGTTATGTACAGCTAATATACAGAAGCACAACAAAATTAAATGCAAAATCAAATGACAACTATACAAGGTAGGGGCCCTATGCCACCTATGAAATCAAAGCAAAATTGAACACACTTGCATGAATTAAAATTGCATGAATGAAAAATCTAATCTATCAAACTTGAAAGCAATCAAATCAAATCAAAGCAATATTTACAAAATGAAATCTACTCTACCTTACATTCTACAAAGCAATATTTACAAAATGAAATCTACTCTACCTTACATCCTAATATGCTCCATGACATCTACTTCACATCTCCTTTCATGTTGAGAACATCAAAGCTTTATTCAATTTCTTCAAAAGTACAAAGTACAACAAAGTCCTCCAAAGCTTTCAAAAGCCATCAAGGAAGAACTACAAACTTAAGAACTAGGAACTAAAAAAGACTAACAAATGAAGGAGAGAGATCTCCTATTTATACAAAAAGATGAGAGCCATCTCATTAATGATAGTCCATGAATCTCTCCCTCTACCTCTAGAGTCCTAATCAAAATAGGAACTGATAAGACACATGTCTTTTTAGAATTACAATACAATTAGGAGATGCGACACATATCCTCATGATCCCATGATTCTTTCCACTCAAATTCGAATTTGGCCTTGGGGTGCCACATAAGGGTCTTCTAGAAGCCTCCTTTCAACCTACACATGTCAACAATCTCAACCCATTTGTTAGGTATAAGCATATGCACATTATTTTCTAATGTTTAACCACAAATTCACTTAAAAGGCTTAGAAATAATAAATATTGGAAAAACATAAAGGTGGCCCAATGATAATGAAAGTGAGATGAATGTGGTGACATAGTAGTGAAATGGAGGTGAAATGGAGGTGATATAATGGACATAATAGTGAAAGTGTAATGGAAATGAATGACATTTTCAAGACTCAACAGATGGTATTCTTCACAGATGAAACACACTTCTAGGGAGTGCATTGGACATTCGTTCCTAGGATGCTTTCTAGTGCACCTGGGACAAAAGATGACCAAAGCCCTCTTGGCTTCCTCTTGCTTCTTTTGGATCCATAGGGTATCCAATTGCATGGCAAGAAACTGCCTCATATCACTCTTGAAATCTTCTATCTGATTTGCAAATTCATTTTTGGATAAGGTACTGCTCCCAACATTTCTGCTTGTAGCCATTTGCTCCAGAGGAATGGTTTGTTCTTCTTCTTCCCTAGAGGTTCTTTAAATATGCCTTGATGTCCACCCAGGGGTTCTTCTTAGTCACAACCATCGAAGAAGAGAGAAGGTTGGCTGTGTGAAGCAAAGGGGGGTGTTATGAAAATATTTTTCTAACTTATATCTACTCCTACAAGGCATGAAAGGAAATCTTTTTGGTTGATTTTTTCTTTTTTTCTACTTCTACCTGAAAAACTGAAATAGATTGAACTGCAACTAACTATCTTGCAAAAATGAAAATGCGGAATTGAAATGAAAGTAGGAAAGGACTAATCTATCTTGCTCACATGAAATTGCAGGAATGAAATGCTAGTCTACGCTTGCGGAATTGATATGCTAATCTACGCTTGCAGAAATGAAATTGCGGAATTGAAATGCTAATCTATGAAAGCGGGAAAGGCTAATCTACTTTTTCATAAACGAAATTGCATAATGGAAATGAAATAAACTACTTAGCAGAAGATTGTAGTGGAAAATAGAAGAAAAGCGGCAATCACCAATACTCTGACGCTTCCCCGGCAACGACGCCAAAACGATGGTGGGTTCCAGTATTGCAGCAATAATGCTACAACTCCTGGAACTCCCTTCTTTAATTTTATCAACCCGGTAGTTCGTAACAAACTTGGAAGCGACGGTGTTGTATGCACAAGTACTATCTCTTGCCGCAGCTATCACTTGGTCAGCTGGCACAAGTCCAATAGGAGCTTAAGCCAACTTCTATGAGCTCTTAGAAGAAGCTTTTTAATTGATGGATGAAAGCTAACTCGAAGGAAGCTAATCTAATTGCAAAAAGAAACTGAAAGCCAAAAAGAAACGCAAACCCTAGAAAACCCTAATTCTACCAGCTAGTCCTACCGACACAAAGGAGAGCATGCAAACTACTGAAAGAGATGCCATTACTTCTATGAAGGTAAAATACATGTGTCTAGACTACCTCTATTTGAAGAAAACATCTTTTTGTATTTTTGATTAAGTTGTTGGAATTATCATGCATGTGCTTTTAACTATTTTTGACTGTGCAGAGGTGGATCAAGAAGGAGAAATGCTTGGAAGAGGTCGGGAAGGTTCAGAGAGGGTCTAAGGAGTCCCCAACACCCTTCCAGAGAGTTTCACAGAGTTTGGCTATCAAGAAACCTCATTCGTGAGCTTCTACAGGAAGTCTGCAGGGGTTCTACAGGATGTTTAGGATTTCTACAGGATGTTCTGTAATTTTTCTACAGGATGTTTAGACATGGGGTTTTGAAGCATGGATGGAGGGAAAAAGGTGGAGGAATGAGTATGGAGGTGAAATAGGGGTGTAGGGGAGTTCAAGACTTGGAGGATGGAGTTGAGGAGTGCCGTAGATGGTGAGATCTGTTCAAGGAGGGATGAAACGATGTTGCACAAGAATATGAGAATCATGGCAAAGTAAGCGGATGAGGCAAATGTAAGGTAAGGGTTCTAAGTGAAGGGTGAAGTAGGTAGGTTGGATGGAGTATGGGCAGGTAAGGAAGGATAACAGGTACTCTGCAAGTGGTTTTTCAAACTAAACAAACAAACACTTATAAAACCTATGACCTAGTTACTTCACTCTAATCTGACCTAACAACAAAAGGAAATGAACAGAAGTTTATTGCAAGGAAACCATGTGAAACAACTATGCAACTAAGCAATCATAAACCTAAACATGCATCCAAAATTGATATCAAGTTCTGCAAATGAGATTCGAACACTAATAATTGCATGGTGAAGCAAAGAATGTGTTTTTGTGGGCAGCAAGGTTACATTGGTCCCAGCTCATGATTCCACTGAAGGGGAGGTGAGATCCAAAGTACTTGGTAGCCTTTTTCTGAAGATCTTCTCTATGATTAACCTATCAAGCAAATCTGAACATGAAAAACCTTAATCATCAAAAGCAACCTAAACAACAACACAATATTTAAATCTAAATAGCAGATTTATTCTAAGAATGCAACAAAGACACATAAATATAAACAAAGGAGGTACTGGGCACTTGAGATGAGCCCAACCCCAAGAGCTACAACCTCCTAAGAGAGATTTAGAGCTGGTGCAAAGCTGGATTCATCTTTATTGATCAAGAAATGAAGAGTTACATCAAAACTGTCCACAAGGAGAACTTGAAAATGAGCTGAAAGCAAAGCTAATCTATTACCTAAAAATCGAAATACAAACTAGCTAACTTCTGCCTACAAAATGACTAACCATTGGCTAACTACTAGCTAACCCAAATGAGGCCCTAAGCCTTCTTATTTATACAAATTGAGGACCCCAACAGTCCTCCTAAACTTTAGGGGTTCGGCTGCCCAAAACTTGTAGTTAACAGTAGTCCTACTTGACTTGCTTGGCTGCCCTTGTGCTAATTGATTTGGTGGCCCTTGAACTCCGAGCTGATGGTGGAGAATTCGAGGTAAGGGCCCATAAATGAAGGGAACACCTTCCTAAAAATACTCTCCATGAATTTGGCTGCCAAGTGCTCATTTCAACCATTGACTTTGTCTCCAAATTCACCAAAAAGGCTACACAAAGCACACATTAGACTTGTTGGCATAATGACTAACCCAATTCACTCTATTAGCATAAATATAATCAAAAACATACAATAAACTAATGAGAATGGTGGATTAAGTCGAATTAGGAGGTTGAATGAGCCCAAATAATTATCCATTTTTGGGGCTCATCAGCATCCTTTTTTAACATGTTGCTTAACAGTCTTATCAGCTCAGCTAGATTTGGGATAAATCTCCTTAGGAAGTTGATCTTCCCAAGGAATGCTTGCAACTCTTTTATGTTCCTTGGATATGGGATTTGGAGGATGGCTTGGATTCTTTCAGGATCAATTCTAATCCCATCTTTTGATATGATATGGCCAAGAAGCTTGCCTTCTTCAAGGCCGAAGAGGGACTTCTTGGGGTTCAAGGAAATGCCATATTTCCTACATGTCATGAATATTTGCCTCAAATGTTTTAGGTGCTCTTGATCAGATTTGGAGAAGGGGGTTAAGTCATCAAGGTAGACAACTAGGAAATCATGTATTTCCTTGGCAAATGCAATATCCATTGCCCTTTGAAAGGTAGCACCAGCATTTTTAAGTCCGAAAGGCATCTTCACATACTTAAATGTTCCCCACGGTGTGGTAAAGGCAGTCTTGTCTTGGTCATCCGGGTGAACCAGTATTTGATTGAAACCTGAAAAGCCATCTAGCAAAGAAATTCTAGATGACCCCACTACTCTCTGCAGAATATGATCCATTTTGGGCAAGGGGTAGTGGTCTTTTAGGGAGACTTGGTTTAAATTTCTTAGGTCTACACATAGTGTTACACTAAAATTTGTCACCATGACTATTTGCAGCCAGTATGGCTCGATCAATAACCATACTGTCCTCCTTGGCAAGTCTTATACCTCTGCTCCTCATGTCAAACTCCAAAAAAGAGAGAAAGCCTTTAAAGAATCAATATAACTCTGGTTACGCACTTTCTCTTACTCTTACCTGCGGGCACGCACCTCAAGTACATAATAACTGCGTACTTGTACCCTCTGTCTGTAAAGGGGTGGGTGCGTACCCCTGTAAAAGTCAAAAAGCACAAGTTTTACTTCAAAAAACTTACTTGCGGTCGATTCTAGAGCTTTCTAGAAGATGGTTTGACGTGTATTGAGCGCCTCCAGATGGTTCATGCATCCCAATGAAAGAGGAACTTATCCCATGAAGAGGGGAGCTATCCCTTTGAAAGAGGGGCTTATCCCATTGATGGTGGACCTGTTTAACTTCCTCCAAAGCATTATAAATACAGGCATTGGGCCAGAGGGAGGGGAGGTTGAAAGCTGAACATTCCTAAGGGTAGATGCTGCTGAAATTAGGACTCCCTTATAGAGCTTGAGAGGAGAGATCCCATTCCTTTCTTAGCTTCATTTGGAAGTGGGTGAGCTGATCAAAGTAGAGGAGAACTCTTGCTGGACCCTGGGAGGGACCTACACAACATCAAGGCACTGGTTGTAAGGTTTCTTTTGTTTCCAATTCATACAATTAAGTTCATTTTTCTCAACAAGTTGTTATATATAATTTGTTTCATAAACTCCTTGGTCTTTATGATGAATATGTTTTATTATATGAGTTATTCAGGTGCTATGTAATCGTTTGCTTATTTGTGTATGCAGGTTTCAAGGAGAGGAGCTCATCTAGATCCAAGAGGCTTGGCCCCTACAAACAACGTTGGACTAAAGGTAAGCCTTAAACACCTGGTTGCTTTTATTTTAAATGCATATTTAGGGAAAGATAGTGCTTGATTGTTTTGTTTGTCACTAGAAACGCCTCAGTTTCTAGGGAGGTCGGTTTTGCCCGAAAAATTGACTCTTTCCGCATGACAAAATGGTGACTCCGCTGGGGAATCCATGGATTTGATTGATTTCTCTTTTGATTGATACTTTTATTTGAGAAACGTTTATTTCTTTCTAGTTTTTGACTGATTGACTGTGAATTTGGGTAGAATAGCTTAGGATTGAGTTAGTTTTTACTTTTCTTGTTTTTGAGAGAAGTACGCACCCTCTGCATTGAGCACAGTGCATACCTGTACGCACTTCTGCTTTGCACACAAAGCATGGCCGCACCTGTGCAAACGGGCTGCCTGCGTACCCTGTCAAAAGTTTAGAAAATTTCCATTTTTTCCATTTTTACCTATTAGATCTTGTTTATAGCTTATTTATTGCTGCCTAGATCCACTGGTTACCTGTCAGAAGTTCTCATCTAGGCTTGTTTCATTAGCATCAAGGTTTTTAGTGAAGTTCATAGAAATTCTAGCCCTAGGTTTGATTTTTGTATTGGTCTTGTAGTGACTCTAGATTTAGAAGTTGTAAAAACCTTGGATATCCCTAGTCTTTTCAGTCTTCCTAGGAGTTAGACCATTCGTAAAATCCACCTTTGTTTGAGAAACCTACCATTGTGTTGTCTCTTTGCGGAATTTCGAGAAGGCTTGTTTGTTAAGCTGTGAATTTCATTCTTAAGAAAAAGAACAAGAGCTTTTTATTTTTGTTTTTGACTGATTTATGATTCTGCATGAATTATTCCTTGGTTGAATTGTAACTGAGTAAAACAACCTGGAATTATATTTTGTAGGCTTTTACGTCATTAGATTTTCTTTTAGATAAATTTCTCTTAGATTTTCATAGATCTTAAAATTGATTTTTTATAAGTAGTTTTACATGCTTTGTTAAAATAGGAAAAATAAAAAAATCTCTTTTGAAGAAAGTTTGTTTTAGTAGCGTTTGAAGTCTTTGAAAAGAGAAAGGAATTTTTGTGAAATAATTAGTGGTCTTGTGTTGTGTGCTTTGGAAAAGATAAAGAGATTTTTTCTTTGATTTTCATTGCTAGGAAAATTGTCTTTATAAATTTTGCATTCTCCAACTCTCTTAGCTAGGGAATTCATTGAAAAGGAAAGATTGTTTTTTCATCCTAGGTGCATCTTTTTAGTGGATTTGAGTCGAGCCTACACATCATAAGTTTCATCTCCGCTACCTTTTGTCCTGAAGAAAAGCCATAAAAATTAACGCTTAAAGTAAAATTAACTTAGTAACTTTTTATTTACTAGGGCTCTGATACACCAACATAGATCAGGCTAGTGTCTTGGAGTAGGAGAGTAATTAACTCTCCAAGACAGTAAAAACAAACAAGTATCTTATCTTGCGGTAGGATAAATCCAATTGTTACATTTATGCTCTGGGAAAGCTCCTCTTAAAGGAGAAGCACGAGGTCGTGTCCGAACCAGTGAGGGAATCAATCCTCCTTCATTGGGAACGACGCCAGATATGCACATACTACAAACGGTAAACCTCGGATTAACCATTGTCGAGGAGCCTGGGGTCACTTGTCGGTAAAACTTGGATTATTGTCAAGGAGCCGGCAAGGGGATTGAGCTTGTTACTCTGCCCTTGCGTGCGTATCGGATCGTAGACTGTTCCCCCAGGTATATTTGTTACTGTTGGTGACCTTAGTGACTATTATCTTTAGGATTCTTCCTAAGGTGAGGGTGGAGGGAAGATCCCACTGTACATGGAGCAGACGTCGGCTAGACTCACTTGGATTTTCTGGGGGGTTCACTTCACTCGAGACGGTTAAAGTGGAGGAACTTGGTCCAGTCTATTCATTAAGCAGGTTGCCGGGGTAACTGTTCCACCTGCCATTTCTGTACTGAATTCTGCGATGTTGGATTTCATCACCAACTAGTGTTTTCGGTCCGGAAAGTTACTGTTTGTGTGTGGTTTGATGCCCTAGATTCTTTAGGCGTGTGATTCGAATTTGTTTGGTTCTTTAGAGAATTTAGGTAGTTTTCTTTGAGATTTTACTTTGTTTGCGTGTGCAGTAGTTAAAAGTTTTTAGCTGTGGCTGAATTACCAAGACAGTCCCGTAGACTTCGGGGCCAGTCTCCTGAGGTTGTAACCGTGGTTGATTTGTTGAGGAAGTCCCGTAGACTTCGAGGCCAACCTCCTGAAGAAGTCCCGGGCCATTACAAAGGTTTGAAAGTCCTCGTAACTCCTAGTGGCAGTAAAGTAGGGTCACCTGAAGAAGGAGAGTCTTCGTTGGTTGTTCATCCTGATTACCAAACTCTAGAAACAGGTTATAATCCTGAAGCTATTTCGGTTTCCGAACTTGTTGGTAGCTTTTCGTCTACTAGTGATATAGGCGAAGAACCTGAGATATCTGAACTTGTTACTCCAACATCGGGGTTTGTCTCTCCAACTTCTAGTGCTCCTAATTCACCTAGGGTAGAAAGAGTAATCACTGAAAATCTTCCTTCTGGTTTGATAGCTATTGAAGAACTTGCTCCAGAAGAAGAGATAGGCATCCCTATCCCTGAAAATCAACCTACTATTGATCTAAGGGAGCGTGAATCAATTTTTTACAGTCCACCTAGAAGTACTACTTGGTATCTTTCTTTAACTAATTATTTGGACAACTCAGTGTTAAGTTTTTCACCACCTCGTGCTCCTTATCCACCTAGGGGTTTTTATACTCCCGTAAATATGTCAGGTCAGTCGTCCATGTTTACTCAATCTCCTGAATCTTTT
The DNA here is from genome assembly GCA_031772625.1 of Pinus tabuliformis. NCBI lineage: Eukaryota > Viridiplantae > Streptophyta > Pinopsida > Pinales > Pinaceae > Pinus > Pinus tabuliformis. Next base: position 280,104,996 of record CM062806.1, on the reverse strand, counting down.
TTGTACGGCGGTCCTTCTATTCCCTTTGGGTATCAGTCTCTTTCTGGTACTTTTTCGGGAGCATCTCCTCAACCCATTGAACAAAGGATATTCACTGGAAGCAATGGTGCAAAGCCGTTGAGCGTAGAAGACATTCTTATGATGTCAGGTTCTATTCCCAATTCTCAACCTCAAGGTGGCCAGTTACCGCCTGGGGGGCAGCCTCAATTAACGCCTGGGGGCAACCTCAAGGTACACAATTTGCATCTGGGGGGCAACCTCAAGGACAGTACGTACCTACGGTACATTACATTCCTCAAGGTCAACCCCAAACTCAATATGTACCCCAAGGGCAACCCCAGTATCAATTTATACCTCAAGGTCAACCCCAGTATCAGTACATGCCTCAAGGGTATCTACCCCAAGGTCAGTACTCGAACCAAGGTTTCCAACCACCCCAAGGTCAATCTTATGTTCAAGGAACGGGAAATGTACCTTTCAATTATCAATCCTACCCTCAACCCGGTTTTGGATCTCAATATTCTCAACCTGTTATGGGTCAGTACCCCGGAATGAACATAGTGTGGGATCCATCGCAAATTCAACAGGTGTTGCAGCCAAATGTACAGTTGTCATCTCAAACTGGACAACCCTTAGTTTCTGGTTCACCCCAGCAACCAGTCCAGTCTAACATTCAAACTTCTGTACCTTTGGTAGTTTCTCAGTCTGGGCCTACTGTGCCTCGTACTCCATCTCAAACGCCTGCTGCAACTGCCGCAACATCTGTTCCATCTACCCCACCTACTTCTGGAGTATCGACAGCTCCGGTTTCTACTGTTCCTGTATCTACTCCTCAGACATCTTTACCACCGTCTGGATCCACGATTCAAACTACGGTTCAGATGCCTGTAGGACAACCTGGTTTAAGTACGGTTGTCACAAGTCAACCACAATTCACTTATCAACCGTACCAGGGACAGTACCAATTCGGTCCTGCTGTCCAGCAGCCAGTTTACCAGTATCAACCGTATCCTGAGTACACTTATCAACAACCACAACAACCCTAGTACGGTCCGGTTAATCCTGGTTTTCTAGGAGGATACAATATCCCTAACGCGATTCCTATTCCTAGTTATCCTGGATATCCTCCTCTTGGGGATGGTCTCGTGACCCAGAGTTTTAGGGATCCTAATCGGCAGCTACCATTTATCGCAACTTTGGACTTACCAGACTTGTCGCACCTAACGAATGATCCAATTAATTATCTTCCGTTTTGGTCGCCAATGCCGAATAAGTTGCCCAGTGATATTCCCAAGTTCGAGGGTAAATCTGGAGAGGACCCGTCGAACCATGTGATGAATTACCACCTCTGGTGTGCCTCTAATTCCATCTCGGATGATTCGATCCGCTTACGTCTTTTCCAGTGCACTCTCATTGGTCTTGCGGCCAAGTGGTATATTGAGTTACCACGGGCCTCTTTTTATAATTTTAGCCAGTTAGCTACCTCGTTTTTAACTCATTTTCAGTTGCCGGTCAGATATGATAATGGCACGGAGTTACTAACTTCATTAAAGCAATCGACGTCCACTTATATTTCTGATCATATTCATGAATGGAGACGTCGAAGGCGGTTAGTGAAAGTTTTTATCCCGGACCAGATCTTAGCTGAATGGTTTGTTAAATCATTGTTACCAAAGATTACTGAAGACGTAGCTAAGGCCGGAGTAGTTACTGAGGAGCAAGTGATTGCTCAAGCACAGTACCTTGACTTAGTTTATACTCAGTCAGGTACGTTACACGAAAAGATCCCAGATCTTCCCAAGTCAAATCAAATCGCTGCAGCTCCTTCGGGATCTCATGCCGCTGATGGTATGATTGGTACGGTTAACACTAAAAGTAAGAAGAAGTCTTCCAAGAATTCTTCTCCTATCATAACCTTGCCTGATTCCCCGACAGGAGATTCTTCTACTGAGGTTTCCGCCGATATTCACGCTATAGAATCATCTACAGCTAAATCAAAATCCGGTGGGAAGAAGAAAGGGAAGAAGAAGAATAAAGCAGACAAAACTCCAAAGGAGAAAACTGAAAAGGCGGAATCCAATGATGAAAATCGCAAGCCTCATTATCCATGTCTCATTTGTGAAGAGGATAACTTTACAAGAGACTGCCCTCATCGAGCATAGGTTGCGAAAATCGTCAAAGGTTCCCAAACTCCTGCTGTTTTGAAGGATCCATTTCCAAATCAAGATAGCAAGATGATAGGTTCTTCCTCGAGTGCCAATCAAGAACCCATATTGATGTTGTCCCATGTAAGGATTGCGACTCGATCGCAATATTATGGTAGTAAAAGTCCTGTTGATGGCAAAGAAGAAGAATCTTCTCATTCTAATCCATCAACCTCAGCTCCCGGTTCCGATCCACTATAGATCGAGAAGCCTAACCCAGACTTAGTAATCAAACCGCCCGCCAAGGGTATACTTCAAAAGTCTACTTTCAATCCACATGCGAGAGCAGCCCAGAATTATAACATTGTTGAGGACTTAGCTATTTCACCCTCAGCAATGTCGGCTTTGGAAGTGCTACAATCATGCCCAGCACAGCGTAAATTACTTTTGTCGGCTATAGGAGCTGTTGATGTTCAGGACCCGAACCTAATAATCTTTGATCTAGAAAATAGTACACCACGTTTGACTCATCAAATGGCTTTCCAAATCCCAGTGATAGTAAAAAATAGGCCTATTCATCGGACTGTAATTGATGAGAGAGCTTCAACGTGTATTATGTCGATACACTGTTGGAGATCGCTTGGTTCTCCTTCACTAAATCAATCCCCGACAATTCTTAAGGCCTTTGATGGCCGTGGGTTTCATCCTTTTGGCATTCTACAGGATTTGCTTATAGGGGTTGAAGGAAAAACTGTTAGTCTAGATGTGGAGGTGGTTGATGCTCCTCTAGACTACAACCTTCTCTTGGGTCAAAGTTGGTCTTACGCTATGACAGCGATCATTTCATCGGTCTTCCGAGTAATAAAGTTCCCACATAATGGAAAGATCGTAACAATAGACCAGCTGGCTTATTTTTCATCCAACCCAACCTCTTCAGAGAGTATTCAGCATGTCGGTAAAACGACTATCCCATATAAGGATGTTGGAGTAGGATTAGTTAAAGATGCCGGTTTACTGGGAACTTTTCCTTTTCCTCCACTCAACGCATCATCTTCATTTGCAACCATTCATATGATTACATCAGACACTATTTATTATGACGATCCTTGGATCGTTCCTTCTGAATCTGAAATAGACTCATTTGGTAATTTTATGCCTTTGAGTCCATATGAAATTGCCTATGAAGCCGTGTAGTCTTTTACCGACCCGTGTTCAACCAAAATCGACCTAATGAATGTGGTCCGTGAGGAATCACTTTTCACATCAACCTCGGAGTTAATAGTGTTTCCTGAAGTTGTTTCATTTGACGAGCAACTTTGTGAAGTCTTGTGTATAGATGATTTACAATGGGATGATATCCATCATAGATCTTCGTTTTTACCCGAGGATGATCGTTTTGAAAATGATTTCTCATCAATTTTTACAGCTGAATATGTCAAGGAAGCTCAGAATCCCATGAAACATCCTGATTCAGAGCTGAATTTGGGAAACATCTCTCGAACTATTCCCATTGACATTTCGGTTAAGCCTGGAATTATTGAAAACATTCATATAGGTGCCTCGTGTACAGATGACGAAATTCAGACATACAAGGCCCTATTTCAAGAATTCCGCGACGTGTTTGCCTGGTCCTATGAGAAAATGCTAGGAATTGATCCCACGATTGTTGTTCATGAGATCAAGACTTACCCGGATGCTAAACCCGTCCGGCAACGTTTGCGTCAGATTCACCCATGAAAAGCTGCTGCAATTAAAGCAGAAGTTGAAAAACTGTTGAAAGTAGGTTTCATTTATCCGATCCCGTTAACGGATTGGGTATCGAATATTGTTCCGGTTAACAAAAAATAGGGAACAATAAGAATATGCATCGATTATAGGGACATTAATCGAGCTTGTCCAAAGGAAAACTACCCAACTCCCTATATCGATCAAATCATTGATGATTGTGCCGATAGCGAAATATTTTCCTTTATGGACGGTTTTTCCGAATACAATCAAATCAATATTCTACCTGCTGATCAACCGAAAATGGCTTTCATTTGTCCATGGGGGACATTTGCTTATTGTAAATTACCTTTTGGGCTCAAGAATGCCGGAGCAACTTTTCAAAGGGCGATGTCTTATGCGTTTCATGACATCAAACACATTGTGCAACCGTATCTCGATGATTTTCCTGCTCATTCATTACATCGAGCTGATCACCTTGTCCATTTACGTGCAATCTTTATGAGGTGTAGGCATTATCGTATTCGGTTGAACCCTCACAAATGTGTCTTCTGTACAGAAATGGGTCGATTACTGGGATTTGTAGTTTCGAAAGCCGGCATTCGCATCGATCCCTCGAAGGTAGAAGCTATCATCAAATTGCCTCCTCCTTCGAGTCTTCGCCAACTCCAAAGTTTGCAAGGGAAAGCAAACATTTTACGACGATTCATTCCTAACTACGCCGAGGTTACAAAGGGTTTTACATGGTTGTTGAAACAGAACGCTCAATTCTCTTGGGATGAGATAGCTCAGAAATCTTTTGATGCACTCAAACACGCGTTGACCCATGCACCGTTGTTGCATCCTCCCAACTACAACCAGGATTACTTTTTGTACCTCGCCGCCGCTCATTCCACCATTGGAATGGTCTTAGTTCAGGAAGATGAATTTGGAACGGAACATGTGATATATTACCTTAGTCGGACGTTAAATCCAACTGAGCTAAAATACTCACATGTGGAGAAATTGGCATTGGCAGTCGTTCAAGCTGTCCAACGTTTCCGTCACTACATTTTACTATGTAAAACTACAGTCATTTTGGATTGCAACCCTATGATCTACATTTTGACCAAACAATTGCTAGGGGGCAAGTACTCTAAATGGATTGTTATCCTGCAAGAGTTCGACTTGGAGTTTGAGAAATCTAAGTCTAAGAAATCTTTAGTTTTTGCAGAGTTAATGTGAAACTTCCCACGTGCTGACACGGAAACTGTGGCAGAGGAGCCCATTGCGGATGAATCTTTGTTTCTAATCAACACTTTAGATCCGTGGTATGGGGATATCATCGTCTATCTCCAAACCCAATCCTTTCGGCCCGAAGTTTCAAAGTCGGAGTGTCGGAAAATTCGATTCCAGTCCCAACAATACAAAATTATTGGAGATACTCTTTATCGCCGTGGGGCGGACTCTATTTTTCGACGTTGCTTAACTCACGAAGAGGCTGAAAGGGTTCTAAATGACTGTCACTCTAGAGCCTGTGGCGGTCATATGTCTGGGTATGCCACAACCCAAAAGATATTGCGCGCTGCCTACTTCTGGCCGTCCTTGTTTAATGATTGTATTACTGCGGTCCGAAAATGCCACAACTGTCAAGTGTTTGATCAAAAGATGTGCGCCCCACCTACTCCTCTCCACCCTATAATTGCCGTTGGTCCTTTTGCCAAATGGGGTATCGGTTTTCTTACATGTAACCCTCACTCGACCGGGGGGCATGCGTATATCATCCTTGCGGTAGATTATTTTACTAAATGGGCTGAGGCGATGCCTAGATTCGAGGCAGACGGCAAGACAACTACACTTTTCGTGTTCAATCATATAATTGCTAGGTTTGGTGTCCCACAAGTGATAATCACTGACCATGGGTGCCATTTTCGAAACGTTATGATGACAGAACTTACAGGCCAGCTTGGTTTGCGTCACGATAGCTCAACTCCTTATTATCCACAAGCAAATGGTTTGGTTGAGTCCATCAACAAAGTTCTAGTTATCATGATCCGACGAATCATTGGTATAAATCGTAAATTTGTTTATTTTTCACCATGAAAAGGTATTTTTCAAAGTATTTTTATCTATCTTCAACAGGTATGAGTAATGTGTTGGTTTTTGTGCAGGGTAAAGGATTTTCAGGAAAATTGTCATTTTTTACAAACAAAAACATCAGAGTCATCTTTAAGCCCTTTTGTGACTCCTAAAACATGAAAAGATTGCCGAGTGTTTCTTTTACACTCGTTAAAACGGAATTAAAAGACGGTCCTCTTACAGCCCTTTTCTGACCGTAAAAACATGAAAAGATTGCCGGATTTTTGTCGTTTCAAATTCGATATTGGAAATAAAACGACGTGTCCTTGATCACTTTTTACTTTTCAGATCAGAGACACTAATCATGAAAGTACTCCTTGGTCGTAAAGATCAAGCGGTTCTCTCAGGTATTATTTTATACTTTTTCGGGCTTGGGAGACACAAATTTATGAAAAAGGTCAACCCTGGAGTCTTCTTAAGTTTTTCAGACTCTCTAAAATTGAAAAACGCCGAGTTTCTCCTATACTGGACTCGTTAAAATTTCACAGTAAAGGACCTGTTCGATTACAAACAGGAACGGACCAATCCTTCTTAGTGTTCGAATCTAAACTAAGTTGGACTCATCCGAAGGATGAGCTTATAATCAAGCAAATGTTATCCTCCTCAAGCTTGTAAAAAATAAAGAGGTACTTGCCAGAAATGGTGGGGGAAAAGAGAGGAAAATGAGACTATTTGTTATACTTTGTCTCGGAAAAACCTTATCACCACTCTTGAACACGACACTTTTCATTCACCTGGGTTGGGAAATCCCTTACCTAACAGTTGATCAAACCACATTGAAAGTCTTCAGCCAGTTTCTAGGTATTAACTTTGGGTCAATTGTCACCAAGCCATCTGTTGTGTCGTTATGTGTTCAAGAGGTCACTACAAATAAACCATTCATCTGCAAAATACCTATCATCCATGTTGACAATCCCTGAGTCAGTCCTTACAGCTACATTTCTTCAACTTGATCTATGATTTCGTGTTGTGGGTTTGCCTACGACGGATCGCTTTCTATCGACATCAGCACATTATCTAGAAAGATGATCTAGGAATCATCAGTACCTTGAAATCTGCATGCCTCAAAGGCAGGTTTCTCGCCTTTGACGACAGGTTACATCAATGACCTTCGATCAAGGGATTCTGTGACATGTTCGACATCAACACATTCATTCACATCTCATGGATTGTACTGAGTACTTTGAGAACCATTGACATCACTGGTGGTCTCTCTCACACTTGTTAACAGTTTACATCATTGACTGGTAATCAAGTGGTTTCTACCATGTTCGACAACAACTCATTTATTCGCATGGATAGAATTGTACTATTTCGGGAAGCAGAAATGAAGACCCTGGATCTAGTTTCCGCCATCCAGGCTGCGAGGAGTTTTGTATTCATTATACAGTAGACTAATTATAAATAGATGGCTGCGTCCATACTGTGTCTACATATGTCTATGATTATGATGTACTGCGAAATCATTCCTATATCAGAGCAATAGTTAGTTTGTTAGTTAAGTTTTTGATCTGAGTATGGGAATGCCTACCTCAGTGATGATATGATCTCATATATGTATTTTGTGTTGAATATTTGCAGGTTCCAACTGGGCTCTCCACAAGATAATCCTCGAAATGATAAAGTGCTTCACCCTTCCTAGATGATATAAAACCCTAATCTACTACAGACCTCGCACTTTAGGGGGCAATCTGTTACACTAAAATTTGTCACCATGACTATTTTCAGTCAGTATGGCTCCATCAATAACCATACTGTCCTCCTTGGCAAGTCTTATACCTCTGCTCCTCATGTCAAACTCCAAAAAAGAGAGAAAGCCTTTAAAGAATCAATATAACTCTGGTTACGCACTTTCTCTTACTCTTACCTGCGGGCACGCACCTCAAGTACATAATACCTGCGTACTTGTACGCTCTGTCTGTAAAGGGGTGGGTGTGTACCCCTGTAAAAGTCAAAAAGCGCAAGTTTTACTTCAAAAAACTTACTTGCGGTCGATTCTAGAGCTTTCTAGAAGATAGTTTGACGTGTATAGAGCGCCTCCAGATGGTTCATGCATCCCAATGAAAGAGGAACTTATCCCATGAAGAGGGGAGCTATCCCTTTGAAAGAGGGGCTTATCCCATTGATGGTGGACCTGTTTAACTTCCTCCAAAGCATTATAAATACAGGCATTGGGCCAGAGGGAGGGGAGGTTGAAAGCTGAACATTCCTAAGGGTAGATGCTGCTGAAATTAGGACTCCCTTATAGAGCTTGAGAGGAGAGATCCCATTCCTTTCTTAGCTTCATTTGGAAGTGGGTGAGCTGATCAAAGTAGAGGAGAACTCTTGCTGGACCCTGGGAGGGACTTACACAACACCAAGGCACTGGTTGTAAGGTTTCTTTTGTTTCCAATTAATACAATTAAGTTCATTTTTCTCAACAAGTTGTTATATATAATTTGTTTCATAAACTCCTTGGTCTTTATGATGAATATGTTTTATTATATGAGTTATTCAGGTGCTATGTAATCGTTTGCTTGTTTGTGTATGCAGGTTTCAAGGAGAGGAGCTCATCTGGATCCAAGAGGCTTGACCCCTACAAACAGTGTTGGACTAAAGGTAAGCCTTAAACACCTGGTTGCTTTTATTTTAAATGGAGATTTAGGGAAAGATAGTGCTTGATTGTTTTGTTTGTCACTAGAAACGCCTCAGTTTCTAGGGAGGTCGGTTTTGTCCGCAAAATTGACTCTTTCCACATGACACATAGCCTGATCTCACCTGTCTTTTTTCTTGTGGGAACAAGATTGGATACCTATTTAGAAAATCTGATGGGTGCTATGGTACATGCTTCAAACATTCTTTTTACTTCCTTTCAATCAGAGGGAGAAGCATAGGATTGAATCTCCTCAGTTTCTGCTTGAAGGGCTTTTGGTTTGGTTTTAAGGGAATGGTGTGTTGGATTACTGAGGTGTCATAGGACTTCAAGTCCTCATAACTCCAAGCAAATACATCTTGGAATTCTTTGAATAAATCAACATATTTAGGCTTTTGATCAAGTGGCAAATTTTTGGATAATTTGATCATTTTGGGCTTCTCTGCTGTTCCGACATTATGTTCCTCTACAGCAGTGTTTAGGAGTTGCATTTTTGGCTTCTTGGGAACATCATTAGCATCAAACATATCTTCTAACGGAGTGAGGCCAGCAGGGAGAAGGTTATCTTCCAGATCAACGATTTCGGCCTCTCCTTCGGCTATTTCCTCCCAATGCATCTGTTTCAGCTTTTCCATGTTTGTATTGTCAAAAACAGTTGGGTTCAGCATTCGTTTGGCTGTTATAGGTGTTACAACCTGCTGACTTTCATTTGTTTGCTATTGTTTATCCGTCATAGCATCCATGTCAATGTTAATATTTGAAAACTCATGCTCAAGAGTGAGGAAATTGTTAATCTAGACATCATTTTCGAACACTTGCCAATCTTTAACATTATTTGGGATAGCAGGCCTATGTTTTATCTCAGCAGTAAAGTGGTGATTTGGCTCAAAGGGAAGCTTGCATGTACTAGCAAAAGTAGCTAGGCTGTGTGCATGAATGTTATGCTCTCTTGAAATCTTGGCAAGCTTGGATTCAATGAATGTATTGAGTATACTAGTGGCAGCAGTCCTATACGCCCTCATTCTATTTTCATTGGTAACAAAGTTACCTTTCATCTGTTGTATGACTAAATCAGAGTCACCTAGGATGGACACCTTTGCAGCTCCTAGAGCTTTGAGCAGTTTAAGGCCTAACAGGAGAGCCTCATACTCTGCCATGTTATTGGTGCATTTGAAATTTAGTCTATAGGCATGGCATTCTGCATTATTGTTATGTGTATTGTGAATCCAGACACCTGCCCCTGCTCCTAACTTGTTAACAGAGCCATCAAACTCTAGATACCATGTGATTTCTTGCTTGTGGTTAATATCAAGAGTTTCAGTCACTTTTGTAGTGGGCAGATTTGAAAATTTTATTTGGGGAGGTTCTTCTTGTATGCTGGTTGCATCTGTTGTTTTGACAGTTTCATCAGTATGAGCAACCGATTCTTCATTGGTGCGTGTGTTTAGTTCTAAAGCCAACGGCTTGTCATCAATGGGAGGACTTATTTCATCATTAAATAAAATAAAAGAATCCATATCAGAATGGATTGAGTAAATGGGAGCTTGCTCTCACTAGTTACCACATATTTCATCAGTGTCTCTCTATACAGTCTTTTTGGTTTCCCATAGACAGATATAGTGGCGTAAGAGAGATCTAATTGGAAGGATCCTTGGAGTTTTGCTCCCCAAGATCTTGACAATAACATGCCATACTTTGGTGGAATGTCAGCAACCACCACATCCATGAGGATTGTCTTGTTAGGAAATTGAACTAAGGAGACGCACAAGTCTTTGATGAGGCCTAGACACTTGACTTGACTTGAGTCAAAGGAGAATAGATCTTTGTAGGGTCTTGTAACATCAAGGTTTAGCTTTTCCATTACAGCTTTGGGCATAAGGTTGTGTGAGGCACCTGAGTCAAACATAGCATTGTGCAGGACTTTGTCATGTATATGTAAACTGACATAAAAGGGTAAGACATATCCATATGTTGATTTTCCATTAACTTCTGGACCGAACAGTAGTTCAGGTTGATCATCAAGAACATTCACATCATCCTTAACCTCCGGCATTTGAAGTGATCTCTGAATTTGTTGCCTATACACATCATGTTTGGCAAGTTCAGATAAGGGAATGGATATCTTCAGTTTGCCTATTTCTGCCTCTAAGTCAAATGATCTTTCAGATTGGGTTTTAGTATTGTGAGAGGCAGGTTTCCCTTTTTCCATTGGAGTATCAGCAATTTGGTCTTGTTTATCAGCGTTAAGGGAAGTAATTGCTTGCGGTTTTTTTGTTTTAGGAGGGCTTTTTGGAACGCTTTTCGAATTCTCTTTTGAGGAAAAGGGTGGCAAAGGCTGATCATTAGAAGGCTGCATTTCTGTTATGTCCTCTACAGTCACTTGATGCAGGTTTGGGACAGGTATATCAGCTGGTTCTGTTATGATGGCCTTGCCTTTAGTCTTGTTGGGTTGTTTGTCATCCTTTGGTTTGCTAGGTTCAGAAATATCAATGGTCCTAGTTCTCAGCTTACACTGTTTGTGGACCTCATACACCGCAGTATCATGGCCTTGTTTAAAATCAAAAGAGTCACCAGACTTGGTCTGAAACTGATTAAAGTCATGCTCATCTTGGTCTTGTTGAGTTAGGAAAATTTGTTGCTCAGCCCTTGAATCCAATAAGTTTATGTGAGTGTCCTCTGTGGGCTCACTAGATCTAGATGCTTCCGCATAATTTTCATGAAAAGGGGGTCTTATATCATGGTTTGGGCTAGACCTACCAGCATTTGTGTTCTACATTTTCCTAAAATTTGGGTTCCTTATGGTATTGGATTGTTGTCCTTCCCATGATGATTTCCTCTCAACACTTTCTACTCTATCTCCCAGCCTTTGCATGCCACTGACGATAGCATCAAGTTTCTGATCTAAGGCTGAGGGTTCTTCTTTGAAGGTGGTTCTTCTCTCCATTCTAGCTCTGTTTATTTTGGCAGTTAGGTTAGCCTCCACGCTAACAACAACATTTTGCATGTCTGCAAGGGTTTGAGGGGCTCTTTCTTTTAACTGGTATGCCATATCCGGGTCGAATCCATCAGGGAATTTATACAAGGCAAGGTCAGGTGGAGGTCTTAGGTTCTGTGGTATTGCATTATAGACATTGTTGAATCCTGCACAGTAATCTAGGACAGACTCTTGAGGGCCTCTTTTTATTGTATCGTATTCAACTAGTATGTTCAAGGGGTCTTTCTTTTTCTCCCATCTGTTGGTAAAGGATTGGTAAAGCTCATCCGTATTGGTTATGGAATTTGCAACAAGTGATCTGAACCAAGTTCTTACATCACCTGTTAGACTTTGGACAAAAATTTTCATTCTCACGCTATCATCATCTATTTCGTAGTTCTCAAAATAGTCTTGCATTTTCTTTGTATGCTGAAGGGATGTGTAAGGACCAGTTCCATCAAAATATGTGATTTTAGTTTGATAATCCTGAGGCATAGCCCCAGGGTTTGCAGGTAATTGCAGAGGTGCATATCTATTAGCCATGTTTACAGGGATAAGTGGAACAACAGGAACAACAGGGACAGCTGGAACAACTGTAACAACAGTGGTGGTATGTGCAGTGAATGGAGGTGTGGAAGGAGTGCTTTGAGAAGTGGATGATGAACAAGGGGAAGTAGGGGTTGAATGAAATAAAACTTTGACAGGGGTTGGAACACTGCTTGGGTGAACTGCTTCGGGACTATTATCAACAAAATCTTCTCTTTGTTCTTGCCTCCTAAGGATCTTTGGGATTAAGTTCGGATTTTCAAAAGCAGCTGGGGGATTTGGGTCTGGATTTGACCTAGTATAACGAGAATTCTTTTTGGGAGCCAGATTCTGAATTTGTTTTGGTATTTTCTGTGAATGTTTTTAGAAACAGCAAGGAACTGATCCAATTTCTGGAACAGCTATCTGTAATTTAAAACTAGCATGAAGATTGACTGAAACAACATTTATTTACTCCTGTAAATGCAAAGCAAGAACAGTTTCAAAGGCTTCCTGGCTGACATTCAGACTTCATCTGTAGTTTTAAGGAATAGACAGCACTGATTTTTGTTCCTATGGAGTTTTCCAACTTGATTTGTGAAATTAACTGAGGATGGTCCCTAGTGGAGTTGCCATTACGTTATCACTCAGGTTGTCCTTCTGGTCAGCTCAAAAGGATACGGCCGAGGTAACCACAAACCAATCTTTAGACTGCAGGTTCTAGCCCACCTGCAATCAGAGAGGGCTCTCTCTTTCTGATTTAGCTTTGTTGATAAAAATTTTAGGCTAGTTATTGAGTTCAAGGGGTTTTGTTTTGATTTTTGGTGGGAAGGATGATGCTTTCAAGTAAAGAGGCAGGGATAGCATGAAATTTTTAGAACCATTGGGCGTGGAGTCAAGGAGTAGGACTGCTGGTGCTTTTTCTTGGTCACAAGAAGGAATATGGAGCAAGCTAGCTGCATATGAAACAATCATTCAAGGTAAAAGAGATGGATTAAAGGCTAAGGAATGAGGGGAAATTAAGAATCTCTCATTCAGGTTAGTAGAAAGAAGATAAATGAGCCCTATCTAGGAGCAGCTAAGAACTTGTAGATAACAGTCATTCATATGTGAAATAGATCAAACATGAGCCATAACAGAATTCATATTTATGCCTAAATCAAGAGGAAAACATTAAGAAGCCACAGAAACTGAGCATAGAGTGCAACTAAGCAAATTCTAAACCAATCCTTCATTCTGCAACTTGAGCATATATGAAATTGAAATAACAGAGGTGAGGAAAACTTATTGAATCATATTGCCGCACAAGAATTCCACATTCAATTCTTCAAACCATTAAACACAGAACATACAGTCATTCCTCCAAAGCTTTTCAACAATCTTTGATTAAGTAAAACATCTCAGATATCCAGTGCGAGTCTCTAATGGAGATTATCAACCAACCAACCCCTTTAAACAATACATAGGGTCGGTATAAATAGGGAAAATTATCCAAAATTAATCTATTATAGCTGACCTAAACAGGTCTAAAAGAAAATGATTACTTTAACCTAATCTTATCCAGAAATAAATGCATGAAAATATCTTTGAGTTGCGCTGAGGGCAACTGTATCAAACCGAGTTAATGTCTTTCCTGGGTGGCTCGGTGCAGTCTTTCTGTAATAAATATGATTTGTCTTTTATATCCACCTCTAACTTGGTTCTGCTGCTGTTTGGTGGCATTAATGTGCACTAATCCCGACCAGATAAGCTTTTAAATGGCCTTAACTGGTTTGCTGACTTTGATGGAGGTCATTAATTTTCACCTGCTTCGATGTTGCTGAACTGATACTCTTTGCCGCTTCATCTTTCCTCTGATACTCTTTGGCGCTGAACCTGGAGTCTTTAATGTCTTCTGAGTGGTTTAGACTATCCCATCGATTTTTCATGGCTGCTGCTTGGCCCTCTGTTGCTTTAAAAATTGCGTTTGGCCCTTTCTGTATGCTTCGCGAAGAAATTTTGGTCATTTTGCGCCTTTTGGGCCTGCTGGAGGCCGAGCGGTGAGGGGATTTTCATTTCGGCCTATTTCCTATAGCCAAAATCGCGCATGAAAAACTGCCTTAGATTTTGATTCCGGCCCTCCTAGGCTGCGATTTGTGCCTTTCGCACTTTTTGACGATGACGTCAGCATGACGTCAATGGTGGGTCCCAGTACGGCGGTGACGTGGCAGGATGACGTCAGCAGATGACGTGGTGGTATGGTGGCAGCTACGTGGTAAGGACACGGTGGCAGGAGGCCGACGCGGGATGGTGACGTGGCGGGGTGACGTCACGCTGACACAGGAGGGGAGAGAGCGGTATCCGGTTTCAGGCGCACCGCCTTTCCGCGTAGGTGGTTTCGGCAAAGGGGGCTCTGCCACAGCCGGGAGGGCAACGCGTGGCGGGAGTGCGGCAGGAAAACTGCCGATCTCCCGGGCGTTAACCCTCGGCGGCTTCGGAAATGAGAAGACCCGCCCACAGTTGATCTGCGGTGCGGGCAATCGGACGGTCGACGACATAGATGAGGCGGCGGAGGGATAATGGATGGGGCCCGCAGCGCATTTGAATAATTTATTAAATGGAGGGGGGGTTTAAACATTAGAAAAAGTGGGTTTACGGGTTTATAACAGATTTTAAAGGCATCAGAAGGGGTCCGAAAGCCCGAAAAGATGGATTTATGCAATTTGAGAAGGGTTTTAAGGAAAAACAAGGGGTTTATGCCTTGGGAGAGTGAAAACAAGCTAAATAAGATGGTTTTTATATACATGAAATGAATTTTATGCTGTGTGATGGAGTAAAATGCATAAAATGATAGTTTAAGGGTGGAAATGAGGGCTCTTGCTGAGTTTCAGATAAACTTAGCAATTCTCAATGAACTTATGGTTATGTTTCAACCAGGGGGAGGGGATAAGTATATAGGGGAGCTATTAACATAATTTTAGTAGGGGAAGGGGAAAACCGATAGGGATTTACATAATAGAGCCAGTAGTTAATATGAAAGTGTGAAGAAAGCGCTAAGTATGTGAATCTTAGGCTATTAGGGGGGATAGAACTTGTAGAAGAGATATCAACACTCCTAAGTAAAGAAGATCTCTACTTAGGCAGATGTTTTATGAAACATGATGAAACTAAGAGCAGATCTTGACCTCTTCAGGGAAGTTAGTGAGTGATTTTGGGAATTAGAAGAAGGGGGAGTTAGACATGCCTAGCTTGAGCTCCTTCAAATGAAAACTGCCTTGTACCTGTGACCTGAAGTACACTATCACTTTAAAACACAAAATTGATCACAAATCAACATTCTGCAACCTCAAAACTACCTACCCAGCCTACTTACCTAACATTTTTTCTTCCTTTTGGTTTGGGTGCACTTAGACTTGCAGACCCTGCTTTACAATTTTTCTTTTGACTACCCTCCTATCTAAATCTATCCTTATTTCTTCCAAGGGCCCTGATTAAGCAGTTGGGCTCCTTTGATTCTCTACCTATCTACAAATCTGCCAAGATTAAGCTGTTTGGACAGATATCAATTCTCTATATTCTAAAGCAAGAAATTGAAACCTAGGGAAGCCAAGATTAAGCTGTTTGGACTTCCCTTAACAGAATATTCTTCAAAAATGGTTAAGTCATCAAAATTGGAATACAACAGTGGCATTTAGACTGGCACACTTTCATGGCCTCTTCTTTGGCCTCTTTCTGGAAATATGGAGCATTGCAGCATGCAAAGTATGACATATTTGGCATGTAAAAATGTCAATCATGAAAGATGAACACCTGTTGCAACAGGAAGCTAACAATCGTGTGTAAATCATTATTTTTAAAATTATTTAATTTTATTATAATTTTTGGATTGAATTTTTTAATAAAATGATAATAAAGAATAAAGTAGGAGTGAATTCTTTTAGGGGAGAAAACTAATTTTAGGAGGTGAAACACTTTTTCTCATACACTTTTCCAAATACAATTTATTGATTAGGGATTGATTATAAATTTTTGAATTAGGTTTTGTGATAAACTAATAATAAAGTATTTTATTAATATTTATTTATTAATTTAAAATGTTAAAGAATATATATATAAAACCAATTTTAAAAAATCAAACACCTTTTTTCACACATGTAAAATGGTTCTATTGAAATTTAAACTTAAATTGTGTCTATGGAGAAATCTCATCCCAACTACTAAACAAAAATTAAATGAATTGATAAAAATTAAATCCATATTAAACTTTAAGTGGTTCAAACCTATCTTAAAAACTAAACATGATAAAATTAGAAAAATTAACATTTTTTTAAATGAATAGTATACTTAATTTACCTTTTCATTCTAGTATACACCACCTGTAGGTTTGTCTGCATGAATCTACCTTTTCTTCTTGTAGTCAAGATATCGTGGATGACCACTCGCATAGTTTGACATAAAGACATGTCATAATTTACGCAGGAGGTGCTTTCGATAAATTCGTTTCTAAAGGTTCATTATTTTTAGAAAGTGGAAGGAAACTAACAAGGGTAGTGGTTTGAAATTTCATTTAAAAACTGTATTTTATTAAGCATCTCACAACCACTGCCTTTACCTTTAATGGGTCCCACACAGATGGCGTAGATATCACATATCTCAATAGTGGATTGCTTTGTTTGAACCAGTGCTATATACATAAAGACGAGAAAATTAGTCATATCAATACTTTTTTCTTAATCAAAATTAAGAATATAATTTAAAAAATTAAATATATATTTTGAAATTTTGAAATACTTAATATCTATTTATTTTAAAATTTTTATAAATATAGTTCAAATATTTTATTTCAATCGACTAATTAAAAAATCAAATTTATTTGACCAAGTGTAATTACAATATATATTGCCTATGACGAGTTTAATAAGTATTTTAATTTAAAATTATGAATTTTAAATTTAAATTTAAATTTTTTGTTTTGAAGTTTTGAAACAATTTTGGGCATATTTTCTAATTTAATTTATCTAAATTTTGGAATTATAAATTTTGCTTGTAAACTCTCTATAATCCAAGTACCCCATAGGGTTTTTAAGGTGCTTTTTTTGTGTACATTATTGTGTTTTGTATTCATTATCAAAACAAAAGATTACATCAATATCATTTCCAGACCTCTCAGAAATACAAATGAATCCATAAAACCAATATCACCCATATCAAATAGACATTAAAGCATCAATATCATTTCTAGTCAGAAATAAAAATGAACCTATAAAACCTGTATCACCCATATCAAATAGAAATTAGAGAAAAAATATGCTCATTATATTAAATAAAGATCAAAGCTACAAGCAATCTCAATCTATCTATACCATCAAAATGTAGAACCAACTAAATTAGAAATTCCTCATAATTGAAACCACATAACACTTGTTCAAGGGTCGCGAAGAGGAAAATAATATCCAACAAGAACTTAAAATCCTTATCCAAACAATTGTAATCAACGTCTTCAAAAAATAACCAGAACTCCATAAAAACAAGAGCAGAAACATCCACAAGCACACATAACCATAAAAGAATACAACATACCATTAAAAACCTAGGATTTGCAAGAGTTTTTGTGCCAAGAGGATACAATAAACAACAAGAACTTCCAAAACAAAAGCACTGTGGTTATGGTTTTTTCAAGTTGTTGAATCTATATATGTAGTCAAAAACTCATTTTAAACAACAAAAAATACTATTTGGCCAAAAACAATTAGCCATACTCTGGCCAAAAACTAAAAAGTTGTACCATGTTTAGACAATGACAATTTTTTCATGGCATGTGTAAATGTTTGTATTTACTTACTATTTATACAAAATACAATCTTTTTTTAGTAAATAAATCTTTAAATTAAATTTATTTACTTTTCAAAGATATTTGATAAAAGTGAAAGTCCCTTGACAAATCATTTTAAGTGGTATACTTTATTTTAATGATTATTTCCACTATCCATTATGTTTTACCTATTTTATTTTAAAGATAAAATAATATTTCTACTTTAATATTTATATATTAAGTAAATTCAACTAAATATTAAGTCACTAACTAAATTCAACTTTTAGTGTTCATATTTCTTAATTATATCTAGAATATTTCATTATTTGAATGAAAAAACATTAATTAAATAATAATTTATATTATTAATTCAAAATTGAGCTTTCAAAGAATTCACTATCATCTTCAAATTTTTAATGTTAAATTTTCTTCATCATCTTACTTTAGATATCTCATTTTTAGACATAAGCAAATATTAATACAAAATTATTTGGATAATGAAAAAGAACACACTTGATCTCTTATTGTAAATTATAATACTTGTATTTTATTAACAAAACAAGATTACATAGTTTTATGTTTCAGATCTCACCTACCATTATATATCATAAAACTGAAATAACCTAGAAAATGAAATACCACATAAAACATAGAGAAAAATGCTCAATTCATATCAACAAAGCATAAGACCACCAACCCATTATCACCATATAGACATAAGTATCATAATGAAATCAGGCTCACAAAAGACATATCTTCTATGATCACTGAGTTATAAACCATAGAGTTGAAGCAAACATATTGAACTGAAATCAACATAATAAAGCACAATCTTTAGTTAACCAATGCTGAACATGCCACCAAGAACATATATAATCACCATCTAAGATCATAACCCAAAGAAAAACATAACCTACAATCCTCCTGATGGGAGACAACATAATGCACTTGAAACCAATACTAATAAGCAAAAAGACAACATCCACTGAGTAATTTAGAACCCATAGCAACCAACATGAAAAGAGAGTCAACCATCTATGTACGAAGCCAAATATAATAACAATTAGCCTCCATCCATATCAAAATACATAAGAGAGAACCATAACTTGCTTCCCAAACTCATAACCAACCATAAGAACATAGACAAATCGATAACTACATAGAGCCACTAACAATATCATCAAATGCACAACCATGTTCAAAAAGCATACCAGAGAAACAAATCTCCACATTATAATCCAAACTTACTGGCCACATACCAAAATTGACTACAAAAGGACATGAAAGCCTACCATATCTAATCATAATCAAAAGAGGATATTGCAAATAGTGCCTAAGCACTAGAACCCAAAGGACCTATGAGGTCACCAAAAGCATAATCGCTCTCAAGAAAACCCTCAAGTCAGGCCAAATGAGAATCTATATTATCTAAACAAAACCTTTGATTATGGAGTATGTGTTTAATGTCCTCAAATCATATGTTATATCTTATAATTAGTAAAATATAACATTTTTTATTTAATGTGTAAACAAATATTTCAAAAAAACTATGTTTTAAATATATTTTATTTGTTGAAGATTATAAATTTTTGGGTTGGCTTTTATTATAAAATGATAGCAAAAAATAAAATATTTGACTAATTTCTACATATAAATTTAGATTGTTGGAGATTTTCGAATTATCTTTTATGTAAGAAAACTAATTTTAGGAGGCGAAACACACAGTCTCACACATGTTTCCCAGAGTGTTTCATTTGAGGAATAAGATTGATGCTAGATTTTTGGCTTGGACATTTTTGATAAAATGATAATAAAGTATCTTACTAATATCCACTTATCAATTTAGATTGTTAGAAATGTGTTAAGTCCCTTTTACGGAAAGAAACCAACTTTAGGAAGTCAAACACCTTCCCTCTCTCTCACACACAATAGTTGTATTGAGGTTTAAACCTAGGTTGTTTCCATGAAAAAACCTCATCCGAACCACAATGTATATATGAATTGATAAAAATTAAACCCATATTAGACTTCCATGGAGTTCAAACCTATCTTATAAGTGGAACACTGTAAAATTTGAAAAAAATCAACATTTTATTTAACAATTTTTTAAGGAAGGGTATTTAACTTTTCAATTGAAGTATAATTGTTTTTCGAATTTTTTGGTTATGAAAAGATTAGATGAAAATATACCTTTCAGCATAAAATTAAACTTTTCCCTTCAAATTTCATCATTACTGGTAAGTGTTGTAAACTCACAATACATTCAACAAATATGAAAACATAGAAAATTCATAAGTTATATCTCAATAATTAGAGTTTATATTCCATTTCATATCAAACAAGGAGATACAAATTCTTTTGTTTAATGTTAGAATTAATCACCCTAATGTAGGTTGTGAGTGTTGTAAGTCACACTATACTTTAAAAGATAAACATACATCATATTTGTAAGTGGAAAGTTCATAATTATCACTTGTATTGTATTTCATATTAAAGAAAGGGACACTCTCATGAAGTGTTAAAATTTGTTTATTAAAATGTTGGCAATAAAGTATTTTGACCATAATGTGTGTAAACCTCCATTGGAAGCTCAAGATACCAATGTCTATACATGACCCACATGTCATTTTCATGACCAAAATCATGTCTCATGTACAACACACATGATAACATATTATTTCACATCATGTATGACACACAACATATCATATATACTCTTCTCACGTACAATAGATACGATAACATTTGCTCATGTCTCATATATGATACACAACATAACATATAATTCTCACACTTGGCATAAACCATAACTTACATTTAAATATATCTTGTGGTGTGTCTGTGTGGTTGTCATTTACTAAGAATAATCATACAAGGATGCATAAATTTTAGCATAATTACAAATTTCACACAAGTCAAAGCTGAAATCAATTAGATTGAACATTATCCTACGTTAACAATAAGTAAATTAACTTTATACGTGCATTTTTTATATTTAAATAAATTTCATAACATTGTTACTATGCTAAATAACTTGATGCCTAAAGGAGAATCCTTCATAACCATTTAGCATGTGATAATTTACCATATCCATATGTTGATATTGTATCATGGCCGCACATGCTCTACATTAGCATTGTCAACTTTTATTTTGTCATATATCACAATTTATCTTAATCTTTCCAACCTAGAGTTAATCTTAAAGTAGTTGTCAAAACTTGTTGTAATGCGAACTCAAATCACGAGTTATTAATGGTAGGACCGATTGTCCCAAAAAGGAGGAGCTAAATCATCCAATCCTGTTGGGGCATTACTCTACCCCATTTTTCAATGACACTATGACTTAAATGTTGCACAAACTCCTTATAGTGGAACTCAACAATTTGATGTTTTTGACCCCATAAGTTGAGTCATTCAAATGGAACATTAGTTTTCCTAATTACATGGCATAACCATCACAAATGAATTAATGAAACTTCATTTGGGTGCCTTATATATACCCTAAACATTGGCAATGATATAAAATATACCACTAAAGTTTTACATAAACACAGTTTCTCTTTGACCTTTGTAAACACTTTGAAACAAAGATTCATTATTTATGACAATTTTCTAAAATTAAACAATAATACAACTAAAGAATTCATCTCTTCTTTTGAGAAACTCTCATATATAACAAAAATATGTTTGATACTATTTTTGAGAAGTTAATTATCAATGTTTTATATATATATATATATATATATCTTATTGGTTCATCCTACTATTTAGTTGGGAGTCTCTCAAAGAGCCCAACAAGTCCAAAATGTCTTGAATGCTCAAATGGAAAATAACATTTATTCCTCATTCTTGTTATAATATTTCTCACCTATTAATCCCTATATATTCTCCCCATTCCTTATAAGTCTATATGTTAACTCTCATAAAAAATAAAAAATTGCACAGGACAAATTTAAAGGTATTTATTATAACGATCATGAGAAAATTAAGCATAAATGTAAGGTGAGAAAAACTCTTTATGGCATTTTGGAGAAATTGAAGTTATAACTCCATGTAATATCTCTCCACTTGTTGAAACATTCTCCCATCAAATCCATAGGATGTGGAAACGCATATATCCATTAATGCCTCAACCGATATTCTATTTCCAAAATCCTTATATTGGTTGGCCTCATCAAACATCGTATAGTCATTATCTTAATTTACAATGGTAGAATCCATAAATTCATACATCAATGTGTAGCCCGGGAGGTACATCGATATAGCCATGTTGTAAACAACCTCTTGATCATGATTTTTTAGTGGGGAAAAACCTATTGATCATGATTATTAATGGAGATTCCATTAAATGCAGTGGTCATTATGAAATATGCATTTTCAAATGGGCGAAATTATAGTTTTAAAATCAACATTTTTTATTGAAATGGGTGGTTGTGATATATTCTTAGGTGTTGAATGGTTATGGACATTTGTTCCCATCATCATGGATTTTAGTGATTTATAATCAATTTCCAGTAAGAGGGGCATCACTACACTTTCAAATGAACCAAAACTAATTCTATAGACATCATCAACTCCAATTATATATAAAAGATTCTTAAAAAGGGGATTTAGACATTATGGTTCAATTCAATGCCATTGGGCTATTGAGACACCTTCTCAACCCATCCATATTGACATTTAGTTAGTCTTTTCCAAACATTAATTTAGGTTTGAAACTCCCCAATGCCTACTACCCTCCTAAGGTGAGCATGATCATTTTATTATGCTCATACTAGGTAGTTGTCCACCTAATGTATTCTCATATCACCATCCTTTTCCCATAAAAATGAGATCATAGAGATAGCTCATAAATTGCTAACCATTGGTGTCCTCTGCCCATTACTATCCTTTATTTGTCACTAGTAGTCATGGTCCTCAACATGGAAAATTTTAGAGGCTAATATTCACGGTCTTCAACATGGAAAAATTTAGGGGCTAATATTCACAAGTGGGCTAATTTTCCATGATTTTTTCCAAAAAAAATATCCGCCAATTTCCATTTTTTGTAAAACTGATTTGTCAAAAAATTGTCATATAAAATTATTTTACCTTAAAAATCACCAAAATTTTATGTAGACTAATATAAAATCAGTAGAAATCTAAATATTTTTACAAAAATATTGTCAAACATTTAACAATTTGCATATTAAGGACTAGTGAGATTTGTCAAATTTTGGTTTGCGTGAATGTTTTCTTCTTGTAGTCAAGATATCATAGATGACAACTAGCATGCTTTGACATAAATACATACATAATTTACAGATGAAACATTCTTCTCAAGAAATTCTTTTCTTAATGTTATAAGTTGATTATTTTGTGTAATTATTTTCATAATGTTATAAGTTGGTTGATTATTTTGAGAAAGTAGAAGGAAATGACATAAAGATGAGAATTAAAGTTTTAATTATTTTGATGTGATACTAATTTGTACGATGAGGCTTAAATGTTTTTGGTTTTTTAAGGGGTTAAATCTTTAACTTAAAATTATGAAAAATAGTAACTTTTTGTTTACTTAGCATTTGTAAGGGTTTGTATTTATCTTTAAATAGTGGGAAACCTATCATAATACAATTGTCAAACAAGCAATGATGACAACCATCACTAACTATTATTAGCACATGTAGGTTTTCTCATCACCATTATATATATATCTATATATATATATGTGTGTGTGTTAAAAATCTAATATTTAAAAGTATTTGACAAAAGTGAAGATGTATTTCATATATATTACTAATAAATCATTCCAAGTGGTGTAATTTTCTTGAATAATTATTTTCAATGTGTATTGTGTTTTTACCTATTATGCTTGAAAGATGAAGTAATAATTATACTCTAATAATTATATTATTGAATCAATTGAACCAAATATTAAATCACTAGCATGTAAATAAGTGGTCACAACAAAACTAGTGTAAACACATTTGCTCCTTGTTCATCAATATTGCTCCCCTTACATGATTGGGTTAAAACCAAACCTTCAAAGATTCAATGTTTAAGTTTCTTCATCGTACCCCATGTATCTAATTTTTTTAATGACAAAACATAATCAAATAGCGATACAAATTATTAAGTTAAAACTAAGTGTTCAAAGAGTTCACTATCATCTTCAAATTTGTTGAGAATTTATTATAAATTTTTGAGATGGGTTTTTTTGTTTGATATAATGATAATAAGCAATAAAGCATTTGACTAATATCCACCTACATATTTAGATTGTTAGAGATGTGTGAATTCTCTTCTATAGAAAGAAACTAATTTTAGGAGGTGAAACACTTTCTCTCACACACTTTTCTAATCATGTTTCATTTAAAGTATCTTATTAATATTCACATAACAGTTTGGATTGTTATAGATGTGTGTATTCCCTTTTATTGAAGGAAACCAACTTCAGGATGTCAAAAACATTCCCTCACACACACCACAATGGCTTCACTCAACCTCTAACATATCACATGTGATTGTGGCATAATAAAAAATACCCCTAATTTGACTACCTATTGGAAAATGCCTCTAAAAATCACATTATTTAACCCCCTACCAATATGAACCCATTACAAATTCCTAATAAAATACTCCTAGTTTTACTAGATATTGTAAGTATACATTTTTTCATTAACATTTTTCTACCTCTTTATATTTTTCATTAACTTTGAGCTTCATTTTTTATATTAGCCAATATAAAAACCCTTTACCCTATGATATATGGTCAATATATTATGTCATTTTTTCCTCAATATATATCCCGCAATATGAATGCATGTGGTATGATATTGCTCCCCTAGTAAAACACCCATAACACACATACATAATAACTCTATTGAGGTTTAAATCTAGATTGTTTCCATAGTGAAGTCCTATCCCAACCAATATGTATATCTATATATATATAAATTAAAGCCATATTAGACTTAAAAAAATCAAACATATCTTAGAATTAAACACTCTAAAAATTGAAAAATCAACATTTTAATCAACATTTTTTTAATACAAATATATATTTAATATATCATTTTAATTAAAATATAACTATATTTTTTTTTGCAATTTTTCATTATAGAAAAGTTCGATAAAACTATACCTTTCCACATAAAATTATTTTTTCCCTTTCAAATTTCATCACGCTTGCAAATGCCGTAAATCTACAATACACTCTACAAATTTGAAAATATAGAAGATTTGCAAGTTGTGTCAAGAACCATAGTTGGTATTCCATTTCATATTAAACAAAGAGATATATTCCATTTCATATTAAACAAAGAGATATAGATGTGTATGTTTAATGTTAGAATTGATGGCTCTAATGTAGATTGTGAGTGTTGTAAAATCACATAAGACTTTAAAATGGTAAACATAGAAAATATTTGTAAGTGGCAAGTTTATAATTATCGCGTGAATTGCATTTCATATTAAGGAAAGAGAGATTCTCATGCAATGCTGAAATTTGTCATAATGTATTTTGGCCATAGTATGTGTAAATCTCTTTCATTGGATGCTTTATTGGATGTTCGTAATGTATTTTGAGAAATTATTTTCTTAATCTTGATTGTTTGGAGAGTTTTGAGAAAGTGGAAGGAAAATGATTGTGTAGAGTTTGAAATTGAGTGGTTATTTTTTTATCTAAGTTTTTAAAATTTGATAGGAATTTATTGAAATTGCAAGCTTGATGGGTAACCCCTGCACAATCAAAATGGTTTAGAGGTTTTTCAGGGTGTTAAATCTATATATACAGTGAAAACCCCAATTTAAATAACACAAATCAAGGTTTCACCTCAAATATTTCCATAGAATTAAAAAATCCAAAAAATCACACTCAAAACAACTCCATTTAAAATTTCGTTCTAAATGTGTATTGAAATTATTTTCTTAATCTTGATTGTTTTGAGAAAATGAAAAGGAAAATGACGAAGTAAGTGGTTTGAAATTTCATTTTAGATGTGTCGTAATATATACATGAAACGTTCTTCTCGATAAATTCTTTTCCTAATGTTATAAATTGATTAAAACCAGTTTCAATAACACAATTCAAGTTTTCACCTCAAATATTCCATAAATTCAAAAATCCAAAAAATCACACTAAAAAAAACTTCATTTAAAATGAAACTTTAAATGTGTATTGAAATTATTTTCATAATCTTGATTGTTTTGAGAAAGTAAAAAGGAAAATAACCAGGTAAGTGGTTTAAAAGTTCATTTTAGATGTGTCATAATATATACATGAAACGTTCTTCTCGACAAACTTTTTTCATAATATTATAAGTTGATTATTTTGAGAAATTCTTTTCCTGTTGATTATTTGGAGAAAGTGGAAGGAAAATGAAAAAGGAAGTGGTTTGAAATTTTGTTTTAATGAAATGTAGTGCATTAAGCACTCTCACCAAGTCTTTATTTTTGGTGCACCGACCACGTTTAATGGATCCCACCTTGGATTAAGTAGAGATCACGTATTTCAAAAATTGGATTCTTTTGTTCTCCAAAACCTTTTTTCTCGTATTATGGAGAAAAACTCCCATGGATTGACATAAAGTTGAAAACCATGTTTTAATAATATTTTTTTGGATTTTTAAATGGGTAAACCTTCAATTTGAAATTAGTGTATATATTCATTTTTTATATACTTGGCATGCGGTAGGTGTTGGTTTGTATTTACCTGCAATTTAAAATATATTTCTGTTAATAAATAAATTTTTACTTTCTTTCAGGTTAAGTTTTTCTTAATATATATAAATATATATATATATATATAAATTTAAGAGTAATTTTTTAATATATGAAAATAGGTTAATAATCTAATATCTAAAGGCATTTCTTAAAAGTAATTTTTTTTTTTATAAATTAATAAAAAAATTATTTTAAATGGTATAAATTATCTTAATAATTTTTTTATGTTCCATTATATTTTATTTATAATTATATTTGAAAGATAAAGTAATGTTTTTAGTCTAGTATTTATATTATTAATTTCCGATTAAATATTTTATCACTAACATGTAAATGTAGAATTACAATTAAATTAAGGTAAACATACTTGTTTAGAGTTGATCAATATTACTTCTTTTAAATAACTAGGTTAAAACCATAGCTCTAAAAAAAATTATTTTATCTTCAAATTTTTAATGTTCAAGTTTCTTAATCATACTTAAAATATTTCATTTTTTTTAAATTGCGGCAAGAAGTTTTCTATTAATAAAAAGGAGGTACATCACACATACACATTATCAATATAAACACTATCATAAATAGAAGAATCATTGGCACCCTAAAGGACAACATTACAAAGGTAAAATTAGACCATTATCATTTTGCAGTCGACCATGCCACCAAAATCTTGCCATTGGTCAGGGCGAGTATAAACACGATAAGAAATAACAACAAACATATACCAAATTCGACAACGATCATGCCAACTACTTGAGGTCACAAAGACCTGAAGAAGGAATTACCAGATACAAGAGAAACAACTAAACTGCCAGTAAAACAAAAAGAGCCAATAACTATACAACCCATGAGTGCATGCCACAATTCCCAGAATATCCATTAAGCCCACAGAAATGGAGAGATTCAAAACTAGTCATGGTACCCTGCTAATTACTATCACCTTCATGCCATAATCAAAACGTGCGACGAGAAGTACCCAAATTGAGCCATCAGACCATAGAGAGTCATCGTCCAGAGACAGTGCGACCAAAACTCCAAAAGTAGGCCAAGGAGTGTCAACACTTTGTGCCATGCAAACCGAACAAGAAGGTCCACCTAAAAGGAAAAATCCTCTAACATGGCAAAACATGTTGTTCCGTAGCACCATGCCGAGTGCAAATGCAACTGATATCGCAAAGCCAAACTCCTGAGATAAACCAACTTCACCCGCACTCCACAGAACCACAAATAACAATGACGCCACCCAATCCAAGGAGAAGGAAGGCAAACATACAACCTTAACTCGTTTCCCACAAGTTATGTACCCTCACCACCCCAAAGAAACAAGCCTGCATTTAAATCGACGAGATTTGTAGTACATCTTTCAACACCCTCCACCAATTTTCTGCCACGCCATAACATGTTTGATCAATCTGTTGAGGGGCACATCTCACAAAGAGTCCCCATTAACATTAGTGATACCACCCATTCACAGAAAAATATTTCATTTTTTGAATGAAAAACATAATCAAAGAATAATACAAAATATTAAATTAAAACCAATCTTTGAAAGAATTCACTATCATTTTCAAATTTTTAATGTTCAACTCTCTGAATCATCTTACATAAGATATTTCATTATTTAGACATAAACGAATAATAATACAAAATTATTTGAAGATGGAAAATAGTATGTTCGACTTCCCCATCTTTATCATAGGTTATACATTATAAATAATAAAAATAACATTTTATTTATTTATTGTGTGTAAACAACTATTTTCAAAATTATTTATTTTTTAAATATATTTTACTCGTTGAAGATTATACATTTTTGGATTGGACTATAATTTTTTGGATCGAGTTTTTTAATAAAACAATAATAAAGAATAAAGTATTTGTGAATTCTCTTTTAGGGAAGAAAACTAATTTTAGGAGGTGAAACACTTTACACTTTTCCAAATATAATTTATTGGTTGGAGATTGGTTATAAAAATTTTAAATATATTTTGTGATAAAATGATAATAAGGTATTTTATTAATATTTATTTATTAATTTAGAATGTTAAAGAAGTGTGATTTTTTTTTTAATTATTAAAAAAAAAACTAATTGTAAAAAATCAAACGCCATCCCTCACACACATAATAGTTCTATTAAAATTTAAACTTAAATTGTGTCCATTGAGAAAATTCCATCCCAACCACTAAACCATAATTTATATATGAATGAATTGATAAAAATTAAATCCATATTAAACTTTTAAGGAGTTCAAACCTATCTTAAAAACTAAACGCTGTAAAATTTGAAAAATTAACATTTTAATTATCATTTTTTAAATGAATGGTATACTTGATTTACCATTCCATTTAATTTAATGAGGACTTCACCCAATACTCCTGGGCTACATATCCTGGCCCAGACTTTAGTGGTGGCCTCTCTATTATGTCTTCAAGCAAAGTTCCTTTTACAACAGTGAACTATATTTGAGCCTCACACACAACAGAATACAATAACAAGAGCTTACTTGAACCTCTCAAGTTCTCTATGAGTACAGAGACTCCCTTAATGCTCTCAATCTCTGTGCTAACTCTGTCTCGGCATTTGCTTGCAATAATGCTTCTCTGTTGCGCTCTCTATCTATGGCTTTAAAGCCAATGCTGCTTGTTCGTTTCGGTTCCTGTCTCTCGGTCTCCCCAGCCTCTGCATGCTTTGAATCCCTTTGCTAGCGTTATACCATCATTGCTTAATGCATGGAGAGGAGGTGACCATGCATTCTGAAACGTAGGAGTGTCGTGCGCCTCTACAACTCCTGAAATGGCCACGCTCTGTTTTCACAGTGAAAATGTTTTTTCACAAAGAAAGTCTGCCAAAACTCAATATTGCAGATTTTAAAATTCCTTAACTATGATTCATTCCTCTATCGGGTCGGCCCATAAGTCAGTATCGCATATCGGAAGGCTCCATCCCTTTGTGTTTTGGAAATACAACGAAAATCGTGAAAATACATTAAAAATGGCTCTGTTAAAGGACTTGAAATTATATCAAATTTCCTTTGTAATGATATTGAGTCGGGCTCTCACATGGTGTATTGATATCGACCCGTCTACATAGTTCCGATGCGATGTGGCGATGCGATACATCGCAATTGCTCATTGCAATAACGCTTTCGCCATTGTAAGTGCTTTTGCAATCCCCTGATAGTGATCCCTCGATGTAATATGGGTCGTCGATCTGCGCACTTGATTGACGGTCCAGACTAAATCTGCCAATCATCATTACATGCCTTATGTGGATGCCACCAATTCCACCGAATGTCACCGCCGATTGCGATTCGCTAATCAGATCTGGACGTTGATCGGCCAGATCCGACGGCTCTGATTCAACGTTGCCTTAAAACCGCCGATACTTTGTTTTCATTGTTTTCACAAGTTTTGGGCCTCCCGATAGTGTTTCTTCGCCTTGCCAAGTGTGTTTCCTCTACGATAACTTTGATCTTTTTACAAGATTTTTGATCTTTGGCACGATTTTTAAAGGATTTATGAAGACTTAGAGGGCATTCTTGGATCCATTTGGATCACGGTTTCCCACTAAAAAGGCTTTTGGACCACCAAAAGTTGGTTTTCAAGCATCACTTAAGTGAGGATACAGTTGCCTCACTCACCCATTCTCTATCCATTTGACGCGGTTGGGTTTTGAACCTTTAAGTCCAATTCTAAGGTACTCCACGTCCCCTCTGTGCGTTTTCCTCACCTTCCTGTTTAGAACAATATCTTCCTGCAGCTCATTGAGGTATTCAGGCAACATATCATCAATGGAAGGCAATTGACTTTTCTCTTTAGGATCTTCAATTAAAGAAGGTTCAAACAGTCTCAAATTTCCTGCATTTACTACTGAATAGATGCGCATGTATGCTGGCAGATCAAGGCAGAAAGCGTTCTCACCAATTTTCTCAAGTAGATTAAAAGGCCCATACCTTATTGGCTTCAACTTCTTTCCTTCACTTTGCATTCTGTCCTTGCTGATATATAGCCAAACTTGATCACCAACTTGGAAGCTGTGCTCCACCCGATGTTTATCAAGCCTTGCCTTGTATTTGGCTTGGCTCTTTTTCAACTGTTCCTACACTTCCTAGTGAATTTCTTGGATCTATTCAGTGAATCTGGTTGCTTTGTCCACATCACTGTGTCCAACAACTGCTATGTTCTTTTCAAAGACAAAATCCAAGGGAGACCTTGGTATAAAACCAAAACAGGTCTCAAAAGGAGATCTATGTGTAGAAGAATGTTTAGCACGATTGTAAGCATGTTTCACATAACATAAGTGTTCATCCCAAAGCTTGAGATTCTTGTTGCAATAACCCCTGAGCAATTGGATCATTGTCCTGTTGACTACTTTTGTTTGGCCATTTGTCTGTAGATGAAAGGCTGTGCTTTTCTTCAGTCTGGTGTCCATTAATTCCCACAGACTTGACCAAAACCTCCCAACAAATCGGGAGTCTCGATCAAATACTATGGAAGTGGGTAACCAAAAATGCACCCAGACATGCTGAAAGAACAATTTCGTTGTTTTTTCAACTGTAATCTGCTTATTACAAGGTATTAAAATACACATTTTTCTGAATCTATCCACAATAACATATAAATAGTCATGTCCCTTTCTAGATTTTGGCAATCCCTCAACAAAGTCCATGGAAACACTTTCCCAAGGACGGGAAGGAACTGGCAGTGGAGTGTACAAGCCTACTTTTCTATTGTTGGGCTTGCTTTTAGCACACATGGTACACCCTCTTACATACCTAGAAACTGTTCATTCATTTTTGGCCAATAACAGTATCTTTGCAGGCTCTGTGTAACTGTTTTACTTACACCAAAATGACCTAATATCAGGGAAGTATGTGCCTCCCTAATTATGTTAATTCTCTCTGTTCGTGGAATGCATAGCTTTCCCAAATGATACAAGAGTCGGTCCTTAACATAGTAATCCAATTCTTCTACCTTTTTGCCATTACTTAAAGCTACATGTACATATTTAAAGTATATATCTTAAGCATGTTGTTCAATGTAGCTTTCATGCATCACTGAGTTATGCTTAAGTATAGTAGATGCATTTATGATTGGTCTGGAAAAAATATCTGCAACTTTATTGTGTGTGTTATTTTTATATCTGATGACTAAATGAAACTGTTGTAGGAAACCCATTCACCTATAGTGTCTTGATTGTTGCAACTTAGTTTGTGAGAGTAAATATTGAAGTGGTTGATGATCAGTATGTATAACCGTTTCTTTTCCCATTAAGTGATGTTTCTACTTTTTCACACTCTGGACTAATGCATACAATTATTTATCATATGTAGGATAATTAACTATTGCAGAATTAAAAGTCTCAGAATAGTAGCATATGGGTTTACCATGTTGCGTCAACACTGCTCCCATGGCATAATCACTGGCATCTGTTTCGATCTCAAATGGTTGTTGAAGATTTGGCAATGCTAGTACTAGTGCTATACTAATTTTCTCTTTCAAGGTGCCGAAGGCTTTCTGCTATTTCCCTCCCCACTGAAAAACCTTGTTCAATCTTGTCAAAGCATGTAAAGGAGTTGCAATTAAAGAAAAATTAGCAATAAACTTTCTCCAATATTGTGCTACTCCTAGGAAGCTTCTAACTTCTGCAGCAGACTTGGGCTTAGGTTAGTTTACAATGACTGCAACCTTAGAGGGATCTATCTTCAATTCACCACCCCCTACAATATGACCCAAATAATTCAAATATTTTTTACGAAATTCACATTTTGATAATTTAACATAGAGGTTTTCCCTTTTCAAAACATCTAGAGTCTGCTTCACATGCTTCAAATGTTCTTCCCATGTTCTGCTGAATACAAGAATGTCATCTAGATATACAATTACAAAATCATCAATAAAAGGCCTGAGTACATCATTCATTACTCTCATGAAAGTGACAGGAGCATTAGTTAAGCCAAAAGGCCTAACTAGCCATTCATATAGCCCTTGCTTTGTTTTGAAAGCAGTCTTCCATGCATCTTGCTCTTCTACTCTGACCTGATGGTAACCACTATGTAGGTCCAACTTGGAAAAGTAAATAGCTTCCTTCAATTGATCCAATAGATCATCAATGCGAGGAAGGGGATAATTATTCTTGATCGTTATTTTATTCAGTGCTTGGTAATCAATGCACATCTTCCACGAGCCGTCCTTATTCTCACCAACACTATTGGAGATCTGCATGGTGATGTGTTTGGTCTTATGAACCCTTTCTCAAGTAGCTCATGTACCTACTTCTTGATTTCTGCATTCTCTGAAGCGGATAACCTGTACATTCTGATGTTAGGCAATGGAGCATCTTGCTGCAAATTAATATCATGTACAATTTCCCTTTTGGGTGGTAGACCTTTAGGTCCTTGAAATAATATATTATATTCTGAAACAAATTTTTCTAAATCAGCTTGTTGTTTAGCATCACAGCCTTCAAATACATTGGTTTTATCAGGTTTATTTTCCTTTACAACCATCAGTAAAAAGTGCTTGCATGAATTTACAATCCTTTTCATCTGCCCTGCGTTTATGAGAGTATAATTATTTTTGAGTTTGTGAGCTCTTACAATATATTCTATTCCGTCTTTAACAAGATAATACTTATTTTTAGCTCTATAGAAGATGGCTTTTCTATCATACAAGTAAGGACTTCCTAAAACAATTCCAAATATATCCAAGGGAATTATGTCCAACGCAACCTCATCTACAAATGTTGAACCAATGGCAAACCTAAGTTTACATTGTCTAGTCACTTGTAGCTTTGCTTTATCACATAACCAACCTAATGGATATGGCTTCTTGTGAGGTGTGGTTAGTAATCCCAACTTCTTTACAATTGTTTCAGAAATTAAGTTTACTTGTGAGCCACTATCAAATAAAGTATCAATCTTTTTATAATTGGAAATAACTCTAATATGAAAAATCTCATGTCTTCTTCTCTCATTTTCTTCACTATCAATAGTTTGGGTAGAATTACTAGTAGATGCTTCATAATTTTTACCTTGTATACATGTGGCTGTGATGATTGTTACGTCACCTGAGTCTGACCCTAAATCTCTCTGAACAGCAGCAGAAACCTTCTTCTTCTTATCATCAAACTTCTTGGGTTTCAACTCCAGATGCAAAGAGAAACAATGTTCATCATCATGTCCATCCTTCTTACAGTGAGTGCATGAAGGTTTGGCCTTTTGTACAACATTTTCCTTTCTCTCTTTCCATTTCTGCTTCCTCTTTTCCTTGTTCTTACTTGTAGTGGGTTTTGATGATCCCCCAAAATCTGGGTTCACATCCTTGCCTCTAGCCTCTAGTTGGGTAGCTTGAACAGATGCCTCATCTATGCTAGTAGGGTTAAACATGAGAATGGTGTGCCTAAAATAACTATGTAGACCACCTATATACTTCAACAAAGTTTCTGGTGAGTCTAAAGAAATGCCTAGAATCAAAGCTCTATTTCCAAATTCTTGAGTGTAGCTTTGTACACTTTGCCCTCTTAATTGGTGAAGAGTTTTCCAACTCATCATAGCTTTCTGCATATAAGCTAGTGGATATAATTTTTTTTTAATTGCAGAAACAAATTTACTCTAGACAGAAATAATTTTACCATGCTTCTTCAAGTCAGCTTGTGTCTTGCCTTCCTACCATACCAAGGCAGTTCCTCCAAGGCGTAGGCTGGCCAGCTGAATTTTACTCCTATCTGAGTCAATATTTTGCACCCTGCAATACACATCAATCTGCCTAATCCATTTATCTAAATTCTCTGCATTTAACTCTCCATCATATATTGGAAAATCAAATTTAACATCTAATTTAATCAAAGATGTTTTCTTCTTTGTATTTTCAGGGCTATCAGGAGGTGTGGATAGAGGAGCCTTTTTTCCTTTTCTTTTTCCTTCAAAATGGCCATCTATAAGAAATTCTTTTGTTCCTTTGTCTTGTTTGGAAGTTGAAGAATTCTCACTTCGATCTTTCTTAAATTCTCTATACATTTCTTCTACCATGGTTCTCATGGTCATGAAACTGTCCATGAACTGAGAGTCTGATTCCAAGGGAATTTCTTCTGTCATTTTCCTCTTAGGATATACTCTACCAATTTCTGGGTTAGTTTCAACCAATTGTCCTTCTCCTAATTTGAGATTTGACCTAGTTAACATTCACAAATAGTCCAGCACAAGCTTGTCTAACCTTAGCAACCTAAAGCTCTGATACCACTTGATCTGATAATGAGATCTAAGACAACAATAAGGTATTACAGACTTATGTGCCTGGATTAGTCTATGTCATTTTATGCAATGGATCGATAAGATTGCGAAATGCATAGACAATGAAGAAGTAAACAGAACATAATAGAAAACACATAACACAGAAAATTTAATGAGGAGTTCACCCAATACTCCTAGGCTACATCTCCTGGTCCAGCCTTCAGTGGTGGCCTCTCTATTATGTCTTCAAGCAGAGTTCTTTTTACAACAGTGAGCTCTATTTGAGCCTCACACACAATAGAATACAATAACAAGAGTTTACTTGAACCTCTCAAGTTGTCTATGAGTACACAGACTCCCTTAATGCTCTCTGTCTCTATGCTAACTCTGTCTCGACATTTTCTTGCAATAATGCTTCTCTCCTGCACTCTCTATCTTTGGATTTAAAGCCAATGCCACTTGTTCGTTTTGGTTCCTATCTCTCAGTCTCCCCAGCCTCTACACGCTTTGAATCCCTCTTCCAGCGTTATACCATCATTGCTTAACACATGGAGAGGAGGTGGCCACCCATTCTGAAATGTAAGAGTGCCGCGGGCCTCTACAACTCCTGAAATGGCCATGCTCTGTTTTCAAAGTGAAAATGTATTTTCACAAAGAAAGTCAGCCAAAACTCATTATCTCGGACTTTAAAAGTCCTTAACTATGATTCATTCCTCTATTGGGTGTGCCCACAAGTCGCTATTGCATATCGGAAGGCTTCGTCCCTTTGTGTTTTGGAAATACAATGAGAATCGTAAAAATACATTAAAAATGGCTCTGTTATGGGACTTCAAATTATATCAAATTTCCTTTATAATGCTATCAGGTTCGTTGTCGCATGGTGTATTGATATTGACCGCTCTGCATAGTTCTGATGCGATGCGACGATGTGATATATCACAATCGCTCATCATAATAACCCTATTTCCATTGTAAGCGCTTTTGCAATCCTCCGATAGCGATTCGTCGATGTAATATGGGTCATCAATCTGCGTGCTTGATCGACGGTCCAGATTAACTCTGCTAATTGCCGTTGCATGCCTTATTTGGATCCTGCTGATTTCGCTAAATGTCACCGCTGATTGCGATTCACCGATCGGATCTGGACCGTTGATCGGCCAGATCCGATGGCTCTGATTCAACGTTGCCTTAAAACCGCTGATACTTTTTTTTCTCTGTTTTCACAAGTTTTGGGTCTCTTGATAGTGTTTCTCCGCCCTGCTAAGGGTGTTTCCTTTCGGATAACTTTGATCTTTTTACAAGATTTTTGATCTTTGGCACAATTTTTAAAAGATTTATGAAGACTTAGAGGGCATCCTCGGATCCATTTGGATCAAGAAATCACCATGTACACTGAAATTAATCCATATAGTGAAAAAAATATTCTTCTCTCTCTCCCCCCTCCATATATATATATATATATATATATATATATATATATATATATTCCCTCCATCTCTATCTCTCTATCTCACCCCCAAAAATACACACTCTCTCCATCTCTCCCTTGTCACTCCCTCCCTCTCTCTCCACTTTTCTTTCTCTATGCCTTTCTTCTTCCCTCAATTTCTCCCCTTCCAACTCCATCCCTTTATCCCACGCTCTCCTCCTCTCTCTTGCCCTTCCTCTTTGTCCATTTCTCTCTCACCTCCCTATCTTCCCCCCATCTCTCTCTCTCTCTCTCTCTCTCTCTCTCTCTCTCTACCCTCCAATCCTGTCACTTTATCCCTCCATCTCTCCTTCTTTCTATCCCCCCTCCATATTTGTGTCTCCCTCTCTCTCTCTCTTAGCCTTATCTCCTTCTCTCGTTCATCTCCTTCTCTCTCTCTTCATTCCTCATCTCCCTTCTAATTTAGTTTATCTCCTCGAGTGTAAGAAATCAAGTAGGATTAGAAATCACCATCTACACTAGAATTAATGCATCTAATATAAGAAATCTTCTACCCTCCCCCCCCCCCCCCCCATCTATATCTATATTTCCCTACATCGCTCTTTCTTTGTCTCTCTATCTCACCCCTTCCAAACGCACATGCTCTCTCTCTCTCTCCCTCCATATCTATCTATATCTCCCTTTCTTTATCTCTCTCTACATTCCTCTCTTCACCTTCTATTTGTATCTCCATCTCCCTCTGTCTCTCTTTTGTATTTCTATATCATCCCCAGAACATACACAATATTTCTCCATATATATCTATCTCTCCCTCCCTCTTCCTCTCCTTATCTCTCGCTCTTCCCCTTCTCTCCCTCTCTCGCCCTTTATATCTCTCTTCCCTCCTGATATCCTCTCTCTGTCTCTCTCCATCTCCCTTATCACTCCCCTCTCTCTCTCTCTCTCTACCTTTCTCTTGTTGTGTCTTTCTTCTTACCTCTCCCTCTCTCCCTTCCTCTCTCCTTTTTTCTCTCACATCCTCACTCTTTTCCTTCCTCTCTCTCCCTTTCTCTCTCACCTCCTCGATCTCTCTCTCTCTCTCTCTCTCTCTCTCTCTCTCTCTCTCACTCACTCATTATCTCCCTCCCTCTCTCCTCTCTTCTCCCCCCCCCTCATTCTCTTCATCTATCCTTCTTTTTCTCTCTATCTCACCCCCAAACATACACACTCTCTCTACATCTCTCTCTTGTCACTCCCTCTCTCGCTCTCTCTCTCCACTTTTATCTCTCTTTGTCTTTTTCCTTCCCTCCTTCTCTCTCCTTCCACCTCCATCTCTCTATCCCTCCCTCTCTCCTCCTCTCTCTCAAATCCCTTCTCTCATCCTTTCTCTCTCTCCCTTTCTATCAATCCCTCTATCTCTCCACCTATATCACTATGACTTTGTTCTTCCCTCCCATATATATCTAGAGTAAATATATATCATGATATATTATAATATAATAAATTTAATATTACATTAAATTTAATATTGTATTAATTAAAATTTATTAAGTTTAATAATATTTATATTATAATATATTAATATTAATATTAGATTTAATAATAATATTAATATGAATATTAATCTTTCAATATTAGATTTAATGATTTTTTTTACATGAAATGATAACCAAATTTATAATAAAACTACATCAAATGAATATTTTAGTATTACCAAATATTTATGTTTATAGAGATTTTAATATATCCATAGGATATAGTTTTCCTTTTAAAGATTTATTTTACAAATAATTAATGAAAATAAATATTAAAAGATTTTGGATTCTTTGTGTTGAAATAACTTTTTTACTTTGATTTAAAAAATGGTAGTGACTTTAGTAAACAATAAAGATGTTTACAATTTTAGCTAATTTGGAATTTTAATGTGGTAATTTTTTTTGTTGAAGGTAAATTTATGATCCATTCAAATTCAATGTATATGATAATGAATGAACTATTAAACGCATGAAATAATTGTATTGTAGTTTTTTTTTTTTTAATATCTATATGATTATTTTCATTTTTGTTCAGGACCAACATAATTTTTTTCTATTATTATTATTATTTATTCCATGGTTGGACATAAACATTATTTAGATTTCTAATTTTTTATTTTTATGTTGGCTGACATTAGCTAAAATTTAGCTTTGAGCACATACATACTTACACATTAGGGTCATATTGGATTGTAGAATGCCCCTAAGGCAATAAGATATAAAATAGGATATATAATGATGATGATCATGATTAACTTCCACTAATATTTATATGGTATATAGGACCTTAAGAAAGTAAGAAATTAATTAATATTATTTAATATTATATTTCTATGCTAAAATAGAAGTGAGGGAAGCCCTCCCAAATCACCATAGTCTTACTGAGTTAAGAGGTCATGAAGGTTGGTTGTTTAACACATATTTTGAAAATTAGATCTAATGTGAGTATAAGATGGACAATTTAAGAGGAAGTGTTTTGTATCTTCAATGCAATCTAAGAGAAAATATTTTTCAACTTCAATCCTCCTAGGACCACATAGGTGACAAACTCTTTCATCTCATGGTGTTTTGGAAATTGACCAAACTCAATTTCACTATGAAACTCATGAAAATTAGTTCTAATCTTGGTAGTCCATTTTCTTCTTAACACTAACATAGAGATAAATTTGGTTTTGGAGATTTGGGTTTATCATCTCCTTATAATACACTAATTTCCTTTTTTATTTTCCTATAATTCCTCCTTGAATTAGAAAGTAATAATATTTTTAATATTATCTGAATTTTGTAAGATGATCTCCTCCTTTATTCCCCAATGTTCTAGGCAAGACGGGCATCCTCAAGCCACCCTCCCTTGAGTTGAAAGTGGAGGTTTTTTCTAGTGTTAGAAGCAAATTTTAGAAGCCTCTTGACATCGGATGTTGTACAACTTCTAATACATATGATATCTAGTCATAGCTATATTTTCAATGGGGTAAAGGCTTGCTTCAATTAGGAGGATAGGGAAGGGAGTATTCCTTTTAATCTTGAGATTGTAGCTTATACACTGCATTTGGATTTGTTCAAGCTTCCTTCACGGCTCTTTGGATACAATGCAACCCCAAATTTGGCATTCATATAAAGTAAGGGGAGTGACAAGAGTCTCAAAGATTAGAATTTCTTTATCCTAGATCCAAAGACCCCGGCACTTGCAACTATTTTCAAGCCCATAGTAAGCTTTCCAACCTCCATTTATCATTTTCTAAATGTCATAATTCTAATTGAGCTTATGATGAATGCCAATTCTCTAATATTTGTATAAAAGAACTTTCTTCAAAGAATTATTTTCATAAATAAAAATATCATAAGTGATTCCTTTGAGTTTTAATTATCATGAATTTAATTTTGTCTGTATTTACAGTCATATCTATTTTGGAACACAAATCATAGAGAATTCTAACTTACTTGCCAAAAAACAATATTATCAATATAAAAATAAAGATCTACTAAATTTATTTATCTATTATTTAGGTATTAAAAAATAAAATAATATATAATACACTTAAAAAAAAGTATTTTCAAACATCAAATTTTAAATTTATTTTAAAATATAAAATATTGATTACTTATAACATTTTAATATATTCTTTAAAAATAAAAATGAAAACATTAAATTATTAAGAAAACAAAATTTTATAAAATATAATTTCTGTGTATATATAAAGTTATAATTATTTAAGAATAAATTTGAAAAATGATAAAATTTAAAAATAAATATTAATTAAATTAATTAATTATTTTAAAATAAAATATATATCAAAAACAATTTAAAAGAAAATATGCAGAGCATGCAGGGAACCCACGGGAGCACGCGCAGGACTTTATCATAGAGTCCAGTGGATGCCATATTACCACAAGATTAGAATTATACGATTGTATGGTTTCTCTCAGAACAACTGCAAAATGTCTACCACAAGATGACCACTCGGTCCTTCTTGCGCTGTGACTCGCAGCCGATGACCCCAAGTTACGACTACTTCACTCGCCTTTTCTTGCG
Organism: Pinus tabuliformis; assembly: GCA_031772625.1. NCBI lineage: Eukaryota > Viridiplantae > Streptophyta > Pinopsida > Pinales > Pinaceae > Pinus > Pinus tabuliformis. The sequence continues at coordinate 280,064,680 of CM062806.1, read as the reverse complement.
TTCTGTGTCTCTGAATACTTGGCAATAAGTTGAGAACAAAAGCGCTCTGAAACCTGGTAGGCTCAGCAAATAGGGACCTTCGTTTGTTTACATTGAACGAAATTTATGACCTTATGACCTCTTTCTTTTAAATTTTTTAATTTATTAGTGAACGATAAAAGTGACTTGGGCGCAGCAATTTCCGCGTTGAGGACCCATGACCTATGGTTTGGTCTGGACGAACCTGTTTTCTTCGTGGATGACAACCGGCATGGTTTTGACATAAAGACGCTTCATAATTTACACACAGCGTTCTTCCCGAGAAATTCTTTTCCGAGTGTTGTAAGTCGATTATTGTCTTTTCTTAAGTATTATTTTCTCAGAAAGTGGAAGCAAAATGTAAAGGAAGTGTTATTTTAATGAAAACTTAATGCATTAAGCATCTCACTCAATCACGTTTAGTGGATCCGTCACGGATTGAGTAGAGATCACATATTTCAAAAGTGGAGAGATTTGAGTAGAGATCACATATTTCAAAAGTGGATTTTTTTTTGTTGGTGGAGACGATTGATATAAAGATGAGCACTAATATTTTATTAAGTATTTTGATGAGACACTTATTTGTCCGATGAGACTTAAACATGGGTTTTTTTGGTGATTGACATAAAGATGAGCACTAATATTTTATTAAGTATTTTGGTGTGACAATTATTTGTCAGATGTTTTTTTATTTTTTAAAGGTTAAAATTTTAATTAAAAAAGTATATATTAATTTTTTATTTACATAATTTGCATTTTCTAAAATAATTATATTATTAAGTAAATTTAGCTTAACTATAAAATCACTAGCGTATAAGTGGATAGTCACAACTAAATTAAGGTAAACTTACTTGCTTTAAATCATTAAGTTAAAACCATATTAGCTTCAAATTTTTAATGTTTAATTATCTTATCTAAGATATTTTATTTTTTAAAATAGTCACATGGTGGCATGTCACTCTTTTTAGTATAAATGAATATTGTACATATAAAGTTTAGTTTGTTTAATTAGAATGATATGTTTACTTGTTTAATAAAAAAACAAAAAAACATCTTATAATACCATAAACAAAGAATACAATAAAGTTCTTAATTATTAACCATATTAAGAAAAACATCCCTATAAATAGTTAACACTATAAACACTAAAAATAGAAAAGAGTGATTGCATATGCCATACAAGATATTATACATAGTCAAGCTTTTCAAGATCAATTCAATGAGTTTTGAAAAAAATAATGAAATCTTAAATTGAATGGATCATGAAGGAACATAAATATATTTATTTAACATTACAACTTATGTTATCCGAGCTCCTTATTGTCATGGTATGGTTGTTTGGCTAAGGATAGGTGTCAAGTGATAACAATAGATGCATAGAAAATGTGGGTTGTTTTGCAAGAAGCAAAGAAGCTGAATTGTGAAATTCTTGTCACTAAAATTGTAATATGTATTTAGGTTAATTTGAGTAAAAGTGTTTATACTAAAATGACTATCTAAAGTGAAACTCACAGGCAATCAAAATGTATATTAATTTTTTTTTTTAAGTTTATTTTAACTGACTAGTTTGAATTTAAAAAAAGAAATAAAGAAAGAAAAAAAACTCTTCTTTGTAGAAAGATTGAAAATAAAAAAGCCTAATCAAATTTTGTAAAATATGAAGAAAGCTAGTTGTATTTAAAAATTAAAATAAAAAATAAAAACTCCTCTTTGTAGAAAGATTGGAAATAGAAAGGCCAAATCTAATTTTGTAAAATATGAGGCAAACATTCAATTCGAGGATTCTTAGTAGATGTTAAAAAATACTATTGATTTTAAAGATCGTTTAAAGGTTAATTGTATAATTGTTTATTACAAATACAAATTGAAGATGCATAAAAAACAATAATGAAAATTAGGCAGTATATGCACCATGTTATCTATTCAAGATAAAATGAATGAAATATTTATTTAGTAAAAAGTTAGAGCTTCAACCATGACAACTCTATTACTTTATTCCATTTTTTTTCCAGATGTTCTAGAATTAAAGAATTCAAATAAATTCGTTCCCATCGAACAATTGCTTGCACCCTAGATGGAAGCCATGTACATATGAGAAAGGACGATGTGGTTTCATTTCTTAATTTTACCCAAAAACTAAGGTATGGATTTATAATTTTTTTTTTCAATAAAGCTAAGTAATTTTGATTTTGATTTAAAAGTTTTAAAAGCAGCCAGAAGCAACAAAATAATGCTTAAATTTATATTGATAAACAATTTTTTTGAATAAGATCAATTCGAATAAGCAATTTTGATTGCAATACACAATTTTTAAACAAGTAAAGTACAAATTGTTTATTCAATATAATTAGGCAATTTTGATTTCAATTGAAGAATGGTAAAAGCCCATTCGAATTGTGAAGCAAGAGCTTCACCTATCGCTCTTTTCGAAGGATTCTTACTGGCTTTCTTGTAGTGTCTCATGACAATGAAAACACTTGATTTTCAACATGTCCTCTAATTTGAAATGAGATGACCTCCCATTCTTTTTATTTTCCTTACTAGATAAGGCACAATTCTCTTGATCATCTCCATGTTGTAATCCTTGCTTGTCCATGAACACTTGCTCATGAGAGTGAAAACACTTGATTTTCAACATGTCTTCTAATTTGGCATGGGATGACCTACCCTTTCCTTTCTTTTCCTTACGAGCTAAGGCACAATTCTCTTGATCATCTCCTGTTGCAATACCTGCTTGTCCATGAACACTCCATACACAGTTGGAGAGGTGATCGTAGAGATAGGTGGCTTGTCCATGAACACTCACCATTTGCAGTTGGAGAGGCCATCGTAGAGATAGGTGGCCAATGTTTTCTTGCAGTCAGGACCTTTCTCTGTGGTTGATAAACACATCGTACACATAAGAGGTGGAGGAGGATGCCATATCGCTGTTGGAGTCATAGTTACCAAATTCGGCCGTACTGCCGAAAAAAATTCGAAAATTCGTTTATTCGATTCGATTTGCGAATTAATTCGAAAATTCGGGTTCGATTCGGTCTTTCTCTATGTACGCCTTCTCTGACCTTGGCAGGCTTCCAACGCTTATCCTACGGTTGGTGCTTGGCTGAGCAGCGTTGCCCCTAACCCACCTTGGGGCAGAGATGATACCTTCGGGCAGTGATGCCGCAGCGGATGATGCCCTTTTCACGGACCTCGTGATAGTTCTTGCGATAGATCCCTTTCTCTCGTCTCGCTAGCTTGGGTGATATGCCCTAGCGCTATTACTTATATAATATAGTATAGGCGGCCAACTTATTGAGGCAGAGAAAGGGGTGGTCCTTCGGTTCTTAGCTCACACTTACATAAGCTCACACTTACATAACTTAACTTCGTGAAAGGCCTCGTCCAAATAACTTTTTACATGCAATCAATCAATGAGTGGTTTAATGAGTTAATGTTATTATACATTTCTAATTGAGATTTCAGTTTCCAATTTATATTTCAAAACTTTTTTCAGATTTAGGAAATAGTATAAGAATATGGTTACTAAATGATAATGTTACCTGTCAGTTTATGCAATAAAAAGTTTACAGTAAATTTAGCAAGTTTGTAATGAAATATGTAAAAATTTATAATTTTTACGATAATTATGTGTTTATAGAGTAAAACAAAAAATATATATGATATATATAATTTGTAAATTTGTAGATTTATTAAATTTAAACAGATATATTTTAAAAATAGAAATATTGCTTGAATTATATTAGTAAATGGATTTTATTTTTAAAGTGGATTTTTTTAATTAAGATTTTGAGTAAGTATTAAAGTATACATATTAATATTTTTTATTATTTTGAGTAAGTATTAAGTATTAAATTATATAGATTAACATTTTGTATTATACTAAATAATAGATGTTGTTACTATACCTTATAAAGTAGAGGTGAGTTTGGTTTGAAAAATAAATAATTAGCAATTGATAATATAAGCATATATTTTTAAAGACTGTTTGCACACACTTAATATACCATTTCATTATGAACATAAAATACTTAATAATGTGGAATTTATGTGGTTCATTGTAATATATTATTTCTTGAAAATTCACTCTATATTAAATGTCATAATTTGTGGTCCAAGTGGGTGAATGAATCAATACAAAAATTCTTAAATCTTACCATTTTACTTGCTATTTTAAATATAAAACTAAGCTAATTGGTTCAATATATAATTTTATTTGTAATATTTATAATTGAAACAATTTTAAAAGAGTTTTTGTTGTTTTCAATGTTATAATTGTATATTTAAATTATTTAAAATATTGGAATAAGAAGTATACTGCCGAATTTTTCTCGTATTAAATTTTAAGTAACCGAATTTTTTCCGTACCGAATCGAATTCGAATTCGAATTCGAACTTGGTAACTATGGTTGGAGTCAAGATTTTGGTAACACCAAAACCGGGAAGTGTTAGTAAACAGACACATAGCTAGATTTAAGCACATGCCACAAAACACACATGGAGGGAGCGTTGACCTTCTACACCGCCATTAATGGGGAGCCAACAATCTCCCCCCAATGCCATTGTTTTGAATTCCTCGAGCTCTGATACCACTTGTTGGAGTCACTATTGCTGTTACACCAAAACCCCCATGTGTTAGTAAACAGAGACATCGCTAGATTTAAGCACATGACACTAAACACATTAGGAGCGTTGACCTTCTACACCACCATTAACAAGGAGCCAACAATTACCGCAAGATTGGAATTATGTATGGTTTCACTCAAAACAACTGTAAATAGGCTACCAAAAGATGACCCAAATTACCAGTCGTTGACTCGGCCTTTCTTGCGCTGTGACTCGCAGCGGATGACCCCAAGTTACCACTAGTTCATTCGGCTTTTGTTGCGTTCTGTGTCTCTCGATACTTGGCAATAAGTTGAGAACAAAACCGCTCTGAAATCCGGTAGGCTTCTAGGTTTCTTATTAATTTATTATGTGAACGATGAAAGTGACGGGCCCAGCGATTTCTGCGTTGAGAACCCATGACCTCTGGTTTGGTCTGACGAACCTTTTGCTTCTTTGTAGTTATAATTTACACGCAAAACGTTCTTCTCGAGAAATTATTTTCTTAATGTTACAAGTTGATTATTTTGAGAAATTTTTTTTATATTGATTACTTCGAGAAAGTGGAAGGGAAGTGACACGGGAAATGGTTTGAAATATATATATATATATATATATATTTTTATTTGTCTGTATTTCCCAAGTTACCACTAAACTAGTTCATTCGGCTTTTGTTGCGTTCTGTGCCTCTCGATGCTTGACAATAAGTTGAGAACAAAACCGCTCTGAAATCCGGTAGGCTTCTAGGTTTCTTATTAATTTATTATGTGAACGATGAAAGTGACGGGCCCAGCGATTTCTGCGTTGAGAACCCATGACCTGTGGTTTGGTCTGACGAACCTTTTTCTTCTTTGTAGTTATAATTTACACGCAAAACGTTCTACTGGAGAAATTATTTTCTTAATGTTATAAGTTGATTATTTTGAGAAATTCTTTTCTTAATGTTATAAGATTATTTTGAAAAATTCTTTTCTTATATTGATTATTTCGAGAAAGTGGAAGGGAAGTGACCGGGAAATGGTTTGAAATATATATATATATTATTTGTTTGTATTTCCCAAGTTACCACTAGTTCATTCGGTTTTTGTTGCCTTCTGTGTCTCTCGATACTTGGCAATAAGTTGAGAACAAAACCGCTCTGAAATCCGGTCGGATTTTGTTGCGTTCTGTGTCTCTCGATACTTGGCAATAAGTTGAGAACAAAACCGCTCTGAAATCCGGTAGGCTTCTAGATTTCTTATTAATTTATTATGTGAACGATGAAAGTGACGGGCCCAGCGATTTCTTCGTTGAGAACCCATGACCTCTGGTTTGGTCTGCCGAATCTTTTTCTTCTTTGTACTTATAATTTACACGCAAAACGTTCTCCTCGAGAAATTATTTTCTTAATGTTACAAGTTGATTATTTTGAGAAATTCTTTTCTTATATTGATTACTTCGAGAAAGTGGAAGGGAAGTGACACGGGAAATGGTTTGAAATATATATATATATATATATATATATATATATTTTAGTTGTTTGTATTTCCCAAGTTACACTAGTTCATTCCGCTTTTGTCGCGTTCTGTGTCTCTCGATACTTGGCAATAAGTTGAGAACAAAACCGCTCTGAAATCCGGTAGGCTTCTAGGATTCTTATTAATTTATTATGTGAACGATGATAGTTATTTATATTGATAGGATAGGATCCGCAAGGAAATCCCTTGGATAGGTAGTGCCTAGGATTAGTTTCAAAACCTCATTCTTTAGGTTAGCTAGGTTACCTTCTAAAGTTGCGGTGTATTGGCAACACTCTTTCGTGCTGCTATTGACTGGCAATAAGACTTAGACTGGGAAGAAGCCATGAACTGGTAATTTCACTAGTGAAATTCCCTTTTTCCCAAGGCAGAGGGACAATTACTAATTCATCAAGTTTCCTATACAAAGAATTGAATTTTGGAACCCAGGTAGAAAATAGCTGGTGCTTCCTCCGTCTTGCCTCCAACGTTCTGCTTCTGGTCACCCAAAGCACATAACATAGTAGTATTTTCTAAGACTCTATCCACCAAAGTCTCCATCACTACCAACACTGTTCTGAGCACCCAAGGTTCCTCCGCTCGGAACCTTCTCTTTTTGCTACTATCTACAAGCTCGTTAAATTCATTATTTTTTTATTTTTAATAGTAAAACTAAATATTTTAACATATACAAATATGTCAATAATTTAATGTGCATTTTTTTTTATAGTAAAAGTAAGAATCTATCTCTTCTAGATGGCTAACCAATCATTTTAAGTGGTGTAATTTTTCTTAATAATTATTTTTACTATTTCTTATATTTAAAAAATAAAATAATATTTTTACTTTAATAATTATATTTTTTAATTTTAATTAAATATTAAATCACTAGCATATAAATAAATAATTATATAAAAATTAAATTTATGTAAATACATTAATTAATACTCTTTTAATTAATTAGATTAAAGCTATAACTTCAAAAGGTTTTATTTTATCTTCTAAACCCTTAATATATTATTTTATCTTCAAGTTCTTAATATATAAGTTCCTAATATATAAGTTCTTAATGAAAAAACATAATCAGCTTATTAATTAAATTAAAACTAAGCATTAAAAGAATTCATTATCATTTTCAAATTTTTAATGTTCAGCTCTCTTCATTATCTAAGTTATTTCATTCTTTTAATGACAAGACATAAATGAATAATAATAAAAATTATTTGAAAATGGGAAGAGTGTAAACAATATTTGAAGATGGGAAGAGTGTTGTTGGTCTGTCTTATAAATTACAAGAAAACATTTTTGAATTTAGTAGAGGCAAACAATTATTTCAAAATTATTTTTTTATATATTTTATGTATATTTTATGTGTTGAAGGTCATAAATTTTTGTCTTATAAATTATAAGAAAACATTTTTGTATTTAGCATAGGTAAATAATTTTTTTTTTTTTAATATATTTTATTTGTTGAAGGCTATAAATTTTTGGTTTAGATGTTTTAATAAAATGGTAATTAAGGGAAAAAGTATATACGAATTTTCTTTATGGAAGAAAATTAATTTTAGAAGATGAAACATCTTTTCTCATACACTTTTTCAAATATATTTTATTTATTAGGGATTGATTATAAATTTTTGAATTGGGTTTTGTGATAAAATGATAATAAAGTATCTTATTAAAGTTTATTTATCAATTTAGAATGTTAAAAATGTATGAAGTTCTTTTTATGAAAGGAAACTAATTTTAAAAGGTCAAATACCTTCCCTCACATATATAATTGTTCTATTAAAATTTAAACTTAAATTGTGTTCATTACAAAACTTCATCTCAACCACTAACCACAATGTATATATGAATTGATAAAAATTAAACCCATATTAAACTTTAAAGGAGTTCAAACTTAAAACTGTAAAATTTGAAAATCAACATTTTAATTAACATTTTTTTAATGAATGGTATAGTTAATTTACCTTTTCATTTTTAGTATACATCACTTGTGGTTGGTTTGCACGAACTTACCTTTTCTTCTTGTAGTCAAGATATCATGGATGACAATTGGCATGGTGTTGACATAAAGAGGTGTCATAATTTACACATGAGGCGTTCTTCTAGATAGACTTTTATTAGATTTTCAGGAAAATATAGCTTACAAAATCAGTCTCAACAATCCGTCTCTCTCATTCCGACTAGACTTGTTGATACTGGGGACTGGAGAATACAATAGAAGACACTCTACATTCATTATTTTCGAGAGGCATTGTAGCCATAGCATACGAGGAGTAAACAAAAAGGAGACCATAACTGACTACAAAATATAGGGGAGGGGCATTGGGGAGCAGTACATGGGAGCTACAAAATAACCAACATGATCTTGAATATGGAAATCAATGTGTTCCATCGATGCTTCCAAGCTGCAAAGGTGGTCATTTGTGTGAAAATTACTGCAACGAAGGTTGTCCAATTGTTCCAGGATTTCATTTTAACTATATTGGATATATTGAGATAGGCCACAATTTTGTTGTGGTCTTCATGCCTGTGGTCCCTGAGAATGTCCATATTGATTTGGATATTCCGAAGCTGCTTTGCAATGGATTCCATGGTAGTAGGAGCCACTATGTGACCTGGAGAGTGAGATGGAGAGATATCTAGAGCATCCTCGGTTTCACGACTATCCAAGTTAGCAAAGAATGAACTTTGGCCTAGCTCGGGACGCCCTCCAAGGAAATGCTGACCACCCCCCTCCCCTCTTAGTGACACCGACACCGTTGGCGGGGCATATCGAATTTGGTAGGAGGTGACTGTCGGTTGAGAGGGAAGGTAGAGGGAAAACCTTCATACAACTTGCAATAAAATTACAATAGCCAAGACCAAGAACCTAATGCCTCGAATGGGTACACACCAGAACCCCAAACCCACGAACTTTGAAACAGGAAAGGAAAGCGTCCACCGAGGCCAGAGAGTTGTGTAGGGGAGACACCGCCCACCACCCAATTGACCCACTAAAACAAAAAACATGACCCCAATTACATAGAGAGACAAATAGAATGGGCACCAAAACCACAAACATAACTGACCAAAGACCGGGGAAGCAACCCCACACAAGTAAAACCCATATGGAATTTCTAACAACGAGCCGACAATAGAGCGACCATGAACAAACAGTGATAGAGCCCTCCAACTACAATGACATGCAGAAGAAATTATAAAGACAGAGACCTTACCCCACAGAATAGAAGGGAGTTCCAGGAGCTTCTATCTTCTAGGTGAGGGCCTGTGGCACGCTATTAGGAAAATGGTGTGGAGTCGACTCAATGCCTTGTCCGTCTTGGTGCCCGAAACAAAGGGACATGTTAGAAGGTCGAACCCAACCTAAACCGAAATAAAATTGTCTTTCACTTCACCATTCAATCGAGGTCGAGACCCTAGTGAGTCGTCATGGAACATGTCATGCACACCTCTATTCTCCTCCCGACCCAAATTCATCGCCCAAACTTCCAGACTGGAGAAAAGCATTTGCCAACTCTTGAATTTAACAGTTGAATGTGAGAGATAGATTATCGCGCGAGGGAATTGAATGCAGGGATGATGCATGATAGAGGTTTTAATGACCATGTGGAGGAGGGACAAGCCCTAATGGCATCTCATGTGACAGGTGTATGCATGCTTAGTCACCAATTGGGGGAATTCTTTTCTAAATGTTATAAGTTGATTGTTTTGAGAAATTATTTTCTCAATGTTGATTATCTCAAGAAAGTTGATTATTTTGAGAAATTATTTTCTTAATGTTGATTATTTCGAAAAGGAAAATGACAAGGTTAGTTATTTGAAATTTCATTTAAAAGCCGTATTTTATTTAATCATCTTACCAAAACTTCCTTTACCTTTAGTGGGTCCGTCACAAATTAAGTAGGCATCACATATTTCAATAGTGGATATCTTTGGTTGAACAAGTGTCATTGATTGAATTAGTCATATCATTATTTTTACTCGATCAAAATTAAGAATATAATTTTAAAAAATTAAATATATTTTTGAAATTATTAAATAATTTAATATAGATTTATTCAAATTTTTTTATAAAATTATAATTAAATTATTTTATTTCAACTAACTAATTTAAAAAACAAATGAATTTGACCAAGTGGATGCAATTAAAAAATCTATTTTATTTCACTAAGTGGCAGGTATAATAAGTATTTCAATATAACACTTGTTTTTGGCTTTTTGAAGGTTAAAACTTAAAACCAAATTTATTTGACCAAGTGGCGGGTATAAAAAGTATTTTATAAGACATTTCTTATAAAATTATAATTAAATTATTTTATTTCGACTAACTAATTTAAAAAACAAATGAATTTGACCAAGGGAATGCAATTAAAAAATCTATTTTATTTCACTAAGCGGCAGGTATAATAAGTATTTCAATATGACACTTGGCTTTTCAAAAGTTAAAACTTAAAACCAAATTTATTCGACCAAGTGGCGGGTATAAGAAGTATTTTATAAGACATTTGGTTATGGTTTTTTTTGGGTGTTATATATATATTAAGTTGTAGTTTATTATCTTCTATGTGATTCGTGGTCAAATTATGAACTAATTCATTTCATATTTCATATATATATTAAGTTGCAGTTTATTATTTTGTATTTGATTTGTGGTCAAATTATGAACTAATTCATTTGATCAACAATTTATAATTATTTAATTTAGGCATTTGTGATCTATATCAAGTTTATTAAGATAGTTTTTGGCAATAATTATATCAAAATTAATTTGTCGACGTGTTTTGAACCAACAAGTGTGGCTCATCGTCTTGACCATTGATTCCAAAAAAAATTAGAAGGTGGGATTTCTCATCTTCCAAGTGGTTTTCGTCATAAACCCTCAACGCATGAGTAGCAAGAGTGTTAAGGAACTTGGAATTTTGCACTCGAACATGGTGAGAATTAGCATGAAAATGGTATCATAGCTTGGTTCACGGCGAACTAAGCTTGATTAAGATCATGGAGCAGAGATACATCTGCCACTTCATGACAAATGGTATCAGAGCCTGTTTTGCAGAAAATGGGCTTTACAGAGATTTCGAATTTTGAAGATTGGTAGAGGCACACCATGGGGTTGAGTCTGTCAGGCCAGGAGTAACTCCAGTTTGACATAAAACTTAGAAAACTGATTCAATTTATTACATTAGGTAGCTATTGTTATATATAAGAATGTGACTGCTCAGTTCATCTTCTGATGACTGTTCACATTCCAGGTTCACCCAACCACAGAGGATTAGGTGTCAACATTCCCCCCCTTAATCTGAAGGGATGTTGGTGAGTCCAAGCATCATTCTAAATCTTTCAAGCTTTTCTCTTCCAAGCGCTTTGGTGAAGATGTCTGCAATTTTCTCATTTGTGGAACAATGACGGAGATGGATTGTTTTGGCCTCAACATGATGTCGGATCAGATGATATTTAGTATTGATGTGCTTTGTACGATCATGGAACTTTGGATTCTTGGCCAACTTTATTGCAGAGGTGTTGTCAATCATGAGTGGAGTTGATTGTACTTGTTTTACCTGCAAATCTTTAAGAATTTTCCTGAGCCACACAATTTCTTTCGTTGCTTCAGCTGTTGCCACGTATTCTGCTTCTGTTGTGGAATCTGCTAGAACTGATTGTTTGCGTGATCTCCAAGAGACAGCTCTTGATCCAAGACTCATAGCATATCCTGAAGTAGATACCCCAGTTCCTTTGTCTCCATCGAAGTCTGAATCAGAGTATCCAATCAAGTTGAAGTCGTCCACCTGTGTATACTTGATTCCAAGGTCTTGAGTTCCCTTCAAGTACCTTAGAACTCTTTTTGCAGCAGACCAATGTCCCTCACAAGGCTTTTGCATAAACCTGGAGAGGATTCCAACAACAAATGAAATGTCTGGTCTGGTAGTAGTGAGGTAGATGAGACTTCCTACAAGCTGTCTATACTTTGTTGCATCCTCAAATTCCTTTCCTTCAATAGATGTGAGCTTTAAGTTTTGTTCCATTGGAGTAGAAAGAGGATTGCACTCTGTCATGCCAAATCTATTTAACAAATATCCAATGTATTTCTTTTGAGAAAGAAATATGGATTTTGGATGTTGGGTTACTTCAATGCCAAGATAGTAATGAACATAGCCCAAATCAGTCATTTCAAAATTTTTCCCCAATTCCTTCTTTATGAATGCAATGTAGCTTTCATTGTTCCCTGTCATTAAAAGATCATGTACATATACCACAAGATATACAACTGTTTTGCCAACTTTCTTGACAAATAAAGTTGCATCATCAAGATCAAAATGATTGAAGTTGAGTTTCAGAAGATGCTCAGTTAGTTTTTCATACCAGGCTCGCAATGCTTGTTTGAGGCCATACAAGGATTTCACAAGTTTGCATACTTTTTGTTCATGTCCTTTCACAGAAAATCCTTCAGGCTGGGACATAAAAACATTCTCTTTTAGATCTCCATTCAAGAATGCAGTTTTTACATCCATTTAATGGACTTTCCAACCGTTCTGAGCTGCTAGTGCAAAGAGTGTTCGGATGGTGGCCCATTTTGCTGTGGAGGCAAAAGTTTCCTCATAATCGACCCCTTCTTTTTGTGCAAAACCTTTTGCCACAAGCCTAGCTTTGTGCTTGTCAATTGAGCCATCAGCTTTGTACTTGTTCTTGTAGACCCACTTGCAGCCAATTGGTTTGGTTCCAAATGGAGGATCAACCAGCTTCCAAGTGCCATTCTTTATGAGGGCATCATACTCCTTTTGCATCTCTTCTTTCCATTCATCATGAGAAGCAGCTTCTTTGAAGGAAGTTGGTTCAAAATCTGTAGACAAGTTCAATTCACAATCATAAGTAACATCCATATCAACAGGTGAATTAGAGTCATCTACATCACCTCCATTTTGTCGGTTTGAATTTCTGGTTCTTGTTTTTCCAATTTCATCAGGATGAACACTTTCAAGTGTCTTTGTCAGCCACTTTGGGGGACCTTTCTGAGATGGTCCAGGCTACTCTGTTGATTGAGTTGGGACTAAATCAAGATTGAGTCTCCCAATTCTATCATTTACATCACTTAAAGCATCATCCATTGTTGGAGTTTCATGCATAGGAGATTGTTCTTCAGAAGAAGATTCCACATGTTGTTCTAGTATAGGAATCCCCCCTTCAAGATGTGGAATCTGATTATCAAATTCTTGAAATAATTTCGTTTTTGCGAATCTATCCAAGCGATCAAGTTTCCGCTCAACAACATTGTCAGATTTGGATGATTCAAGAAAAATGACATCTCTAGATACAACAGACTTTTTATTTACTTCATCATAGAGGCGGTATGCTTTAGAGGTGTTTGAATACCCCAGGAAGATACACTTACGACTTCTAGCACCAAGTTTGTTTCTATGTACCTTTGGTATCAAAGCATAACAGGTGGAACCAAAGATCCTGAGATGTTTTACCGAAGGAACATGTCCATACCACAATTCATAAGGAGTCTTGTTTCTTATAGCATTAGATGGACATCTATTCTTTATATATGCAGCACATAGAACAGCATCAGCCCAAAACATTATCTTTACATTTTTGAATAAAAGCATGGATCGTACCATATTCAAGATTGTTCTATTCATTCTTTCAGCTACACCATTCTGTTGGGGATTATAAGGCACAATTGTTTGATGTTTGATCCCATGTTGGCGAATATAGTTTTCAGATTCATTTGATGTATATTCTTTTCCATTATCAGTGCGAATAGACCCAATATGAGATTGTGCATCATTTTCAATCCATTTATGAAAATTCTTGAATGTTTGAAAAACATCAGATTTGTTCTTCAATAAATAAACCCAACACATTCTGGTGTAATCATCAATAAATGTCATGATATATTTATTTCCATTTGCAGAAGGAACAGGAATTGGACCACATAAATCTGAATGAATGAGTTCAAGCTTCCTATGTGCTCTTGAATCATGAAAATATTGTTTGCTATGCTTTCCTAGAATGCAAGCATCACATTGCTTATGTTTCCTAGGAATTGTAGGCAAACCAACAACACCATTTTTCTTCAATAAGTGGAGACTGTCATAGTTTAAATGTCCATATCTAGCATGCCATAATAAACTTGATGGAAGTGTACTTTCTTCATGATGAGAAATATATGAGAAATGTTGTGCATGAGCAGAGGTTCCTTGCAGTTTGAGAAGCCTTTCTTCTTCTATTCCCCTCATGACAAGTGAGTGGTCAGATGCTTTTCTTACCTCAATCTTGCCATCAAACATATGAATGGAGTGACCTTGCTGGCAGATGTGGACCAAGGACAACAAGTTTCTCTTGAGCTGTGGGAGATATAGAACATGATCCAGAAGAAAGTCTAGAAGACCAGGCAGTTTAAGCCTGATTGTGCCAAACCCTGATGGCTTGATTTTTGACTGATCTGCAAAGTATACTGCTCCATCAACATTGTCAGTGAAATCTTCAAAAAAATCTTTTCTATGAGTCATATGACAGGTTGCTCCTGAATCAAGCAACTAATCATTTTTTGAAGAAGCAAGTGAAGCATTAAACAAATCTTCATTTACTCCAATGTTACATTGTGCCTCATTATAGTGAGCGGATTCAGGTGCTTTACCTTTGTCTGTATCATCAGTTTTACCTTTCTGCTGGTTTCTTTTCTACTCAATTTTGTCCCATGGTAGCTTGCATGTAGAAGCATCATGTGATCCATTTCGTTTGCAGCGAATGCAATGCAGTTCTGCCTTTTCTCCTTAAGAATGTCTACCCCCCTGCCTCTGAAGTATCTTCCTCTTCCTCTTCGTCCACCTCTTCCTCTTGTAGAATCTTGAGCAGGATGATTTTCTTTATGAGCAAGGCACACAGTCTCTTCAGAAGATTCAGGAGCTACCTTCTTTCCAAAGGCTTTCTCTCTTTCAGCAAACTTTTTCACAAGAGAGTCAAAGGTTATATCTTTAAGATTTCCATTTGCTTGTAAAGACTCAAGATAATTGGAGTAGGTAGGATAGAGTGCCTTAAGAAAAGCAATAAGAGGGATATCCAGCTCAACCTTAGTGGATTTAATATCATGCATTATAGACTTTACTTCAGATGCAAGAGCAAGAGGATCATTATTTTTTAGTTCAAGAGTGAAGAGTTTAATCATGAGCTGAACAACTTCAAGTGCAGAATGTGAGTCATAGAGTTCTTTCAGCTTTTGTAAAGCTTCAAAGGCAGTTGAATATGATGAAATATGGTGACTTACTTCTTCATTTACAGATGCTGCGATTAATGCATAGGCTTTGCTGTTCTTGTTTTTCCAAATGACGAGCTCTTTGTCTGAAGTAGGATGTACTAGGTCATTGTCTCCTTCTCCGACACACACTCCCTTCCACAACTCATTGAAGATGAGGGTGTGTTTTATCATCTGGGACCATTCAGGATAGTTCTCCTTGCCAGTGAGAACTATTCCTACCATAGAGATGATTGAATGCATTTTGTAAAAAATACTTCTGCTGATAAAAAAAAACTTCTGCTGATAAATAACTTCTGCTGATAAAAAAAAACTTTCTGCTGATATACAGTGAAGTTGTACTCAAAAGGGCAACAGATTTCAAATTCTTTATGCACTAAGTTTTCTTCAAATGTCTCCAAAATTTATAAAATATCCTCCCCTTTCATTTTCTTTTAAACAAGAAAACCATTCAATATATATATATATACCACAGACTTGGACAATATATATATATACACCCACAGTGCTCAACGTTAATACCCACAGTGTTTTCCCCGGATGCGCTCAGCTTTAATACACATTCAATACTTGAATATAGTGAGCTGATTCAGCTTTAATTCAAAAGGGTTATTAATGCAAACGCATTCAAACATTAATGCAAATGCATTCAAACATTAAAACAATAATACCACTTGCCGTCAGCACTGAGAATTCAAAACTCAAAATGATAATACCACTTGCCGTCAGCACTGAGAATTCAAAACTCAAAACGATAATTCCACTTGTCGTCTACACTCAAACGTAAATACGATTGCACATTAATATTCAAGCGTTAATGCAAACACACAGTAGTTCTCTTTCTCGGCTTGAGGAAAAAAAGAGCTGGCATTCAGAGCTTGCAATATCCCGATGCTGGTGATGTACTTGGTAAGTATGGAAACGTATTCTTTTACAACTGGTCTCCTTCGTTGTATCAGCTTATTGAATCTACCATTCAACAAGAAGGACTATTGACGTTGATGGAACTTCATGTGGCCCTTCAAAATCTTCATAGAATAGCATTCTCCTTCGTTGTATCAACTTATCGAATCTACCATTCAACAGGAAGGACTATTGACGCTGATGGAACTTCATGTGGCCCTTCAAAATCGTCATAGAATAGCGTTCTCCTTCGTTGTATCAACTTATCGAATCTACCATTCAACAGGAAGGGCTATTGACGCTGATGGAACTTCATGTGGCCCTTCAAAATCGTCATAGAATAGCGTTCACATATCATGCAGGTCGAACAAGGCAATGAAATGATGGTTTTTACAGCAAAGTAGAATGGTTTGGGCAAATGAAGAGACACTTTTCATAGCAAATGTAAATGTTACAGGAGATCTTGAGATCCCAATACCATACGCCTTCAGCGTACAAGAACTTGGTCAGGTGAGAGCGAAATGAGCTTGGACAGGTCTACATAGAGGCACCAACGCATCTCTGGGCATGTCAGGCCATCGACAGAGGCACAACAACGCTCAGGATTGATGGAGTGGCAAACTATTTGAGGACAGAGGAAGAGCAGTGCTCAGGACAGAGGTAGTGGCAAAAATGAAGGGAGTTACAACTATTTTTAGAACCAGGCTGTGATACCATGTCAGGCCAGGAATAACTCCAGTTTGACATAAAACTCAGAAAATTGATTCGATTTATTACATTAGGTAGCTATTGTTATATACAAGAATGTGACTGCTCAGTTCATCTTCTGATGACTGTTCACATTCCAGGTTCACCCAACCGTAGAGGATTAGTTGTCAACAAAGTCAAGCTAAATAAATTCCATTAGCAAAATTGGAAGATATTGAACAAAGATTAATGGAATCGAAGGAATAGTTTCGTGTGATAGGAAAGGCTCTTTATTAATTAGCTAAGGAAGGGATATTTGACACGAATAGAAGAAAATTGTATCAACTCGTGGGGAAAGTAGACCTTAAAGAAGAAGGAATGAGAAAGTTGAAAGAAGAGCAAGGTGTGCTATGGAAGAAGGCAACTAAGCTTGGAATAAAAAGGACTCTTGATAAAGAGCAAGTCGTAGCTATTACTCATGTTGAGAAGCAAGTTGCAATACATAATGAAGAGGAGCTTGGTGGGATAGAGCCTACTATAGATAAACCTAATTTGGAGGATGTTGTAGATGTGCCAAAGAAAGAGGAGGAACTTAGGGTGATTGAATTAGCCCAAGTTGAGCCAGATTCGTGCACATTGCAGACATTGGAGGAAGGAGGAACTCACATAGAGAGACCTCATAAAGATGTAAGTATTATTGTTACTTGAGTTTAATTGGACCTTTTGGAGGATGGGCCATACACGGGGATGGGCAAAGGAAGTTTTCCAATGCAATGTATAACCTTTCCATGGATGACTACGATGAGACCTTGTGCATTGAGTAAGCCAGGAGCATTGGTTTTTGCAGGAATTGTTGGGGAAATTTGTGACCTTGTGGAAGAAGGTGAAAATGCCCATGACAAGGGAGGAACATGATGAGCTTTGCAAGGGATGAGTCATGCTTAGCCAAGTGGAGAATCGGTTAAGTGCCTGACATGACTCATGGAAAAATTGGAGAAAGGGAACACCAAAGTTATGATGATATGATACTTGGGTGGACTTCTTCATGGCTGAGACAAAGAGGTAGTTTTGGTGGACCTTTAGTTGGGGAGGCAACGATGATGGAAGGAACTTGTGATATGATGTGATATGAGGTTTGAGTGACTGAGGGCACTAAACCTGATTGAGAAGGAGGATATGATGACCGAAGTTGTAATAGTTCTACTAGGGTGGACAAGATGGGCAACAAGAGTCAAGGACATCGAGTTGGATAACTGAGAGCATGGTAGACTTCATGCAGGGACATTATGCAGGAACACTTATAGAGATGTCACTTATGGGCATCCAAGGAGGAGTGCCAAGGTAGGGATGTTGTGTGGATGGACTTGCTGATGTGACATGGAGATATTTTGTAGATGAGCCGATGGGGGATGTTGTGCACCTTTGTACAACAAGGCCATGGATAGTCCTTGGAGATATGGGCAACCTATGAGAGTATTCACACAAACGAGAGGGCAGGGACAACTTGCGATGGAACTTGAGACTAATTCAAGTGTGTTTGCTGAAGTGTTGGATGGAGATGGGTCATGGGAGCTCATGATGACTTTAGAGAGTTGCAGCTGATGAGAAATTCATATTATGGTGGCCTTGGAGTATCTGGTTCATTGAGGAGTTGAGGTCAGAGGTGTACTTGACCTTGATGTAGTATGGGATGCATACCTTAGACACATTGTGGGGTGTGTTCGTGAGGAGTGACTTGATGGATACGATAGAGACGAGACACTTTTGAGTTGATGGAGTTGCAACGATGGAGATGCCTTGGTGGGAGCACTTGGGCATGGGTTGAGTTGATGAGACTTAACCATTTTTGAAGGACATGGTGGTTGATTGGTCTATGACCATGGGCAACACATCGATGAGATGATGAGGCAGGTGTAGACATTATTGATGGATATCATACCGCAAATGAGATGGAGGTTTCTTCATGTACTTGGATATGGCACATTGAACATTGGATTGATGGGAGGAGTCCTTGATTTATTTGAGGAGAAGGGCCTCTCACACGTGGATGATGATGCTTAGATGGATGTAGGTGATTGATGAGAAGCACATAAACATTAGCATCGATGACAACACATTGCAGATGAGATGGAGACTACTTCATGGACCTGGACATGGCTTACTTTACACTTGGATAGAGATGGGATGGATTCTTGATCGAGTTGATGTTGTGATAGGATGCTAAAGAAATGACCAACAATGGCTTGAGGAGGTGCATTCTCATGGTTTGAGCATGACAGTTGGACTGATCCCACTAGTTTGAGTCATGGGGGGCATTAGTGTACTGCTATGTGTTTGAGTTGAGTTGGAGTATCATAGCAATAGTTCACATGATGATGATACATGGTGCATTGACATGATATATGTTGCAGTGAGAGCATGTAGCTAAGTTGGAGGGGCTCACCTTCCACGGTGGGGCAGCATGTGGAGATTGTGAAAAAGGATGGTTGATGATCATGGATTGAGGAGACTTTCCCATTATGGAGTCATGAGCCTTGATGGAGGTTCATGCGATGGTGAGCAAGGAATTGGGAAGCATGAGAATTTGATGTTGGATTTGATGACACTTTTTACATTTTGGTCTTGGTGATGAGGTTTTGGGGATGAGGTGTTGTCGAGGATGAAAACATTTCTATAATGGGGGAGGATGTCAGGGCCTTGAGTTGGGCAAGCACCTGTGATGACCACCAGTGGGCAAGAAAGTTGAAAAATCGACGATGCGAGTATGGGCACACCCGAGTTATGCGTTGGGCATGCAAACATAGTGGCGGGTGTGTTGTAGCGATAGGCAACATGTTTGGTTAAAGGCGACTCATGCTCGGTTAAAGGCGCACGATGGAAAAGTTCTTTTAAAGGTGTGCGAATGCGCGAGTTCAGTTAAAGGAGACTCGATTAAAGGCGTTTAGAGGAACATGTGGATGGGTGTGCAGACGGACATGAGGATGGGCATGCAGAAGATGTGTGAGATTGGGCATGTGGAACAGTGAAGTCATGCGAGGGCGTCGAAGGGTGTCCACCTGAACGCACGGGAAAAGTCATGTGAGGGTGTCTGAGGTTGTCCGACCAAACGAGTCACACAGGTTTAGCACACGGGCTGGTCGAATGAGTTGAGAGTGTCTAAGAGCGTTCAACCAAACGAGTCACATGGGTCACATGGGTTGGTCAGGTGGAGAACACGGGTCAGGTTGGTCAGGTGGAGAACACGGGTCAAGTTGGTCAGGTGGAGAACACGGGTCGAACGGACGTGTCGGTTCATAAGTCATTTGGGCAACAAGCATATATATTGAATAAAGTAAAGTTCGTTCAAGGCATCATCATCTCAACTTAGTTCAGAAGGAAAAAGACTTTTAAGCGTTCAAGTTGTTTGATGAGTTGCAAGGCATGCGAGGCCGCGGTAGGGCATGTGCTTGTTTGATGAGTTACAGGGTGTACGAGGTCGTCAAAGGGCATGTTCCCACACGGATGGGCAGAACGAAATTATGAGTAATGTTTCGCCACGAGTTTGGGCTAAACAATTTTTTTGAAAGAGATTTTGAAATGAATTTCGGCACACGGGTTTGGAAACGAGCTATTGAACGAGTTTCAACACACAAGTTGGAAACAAGTTATTGAAAGAAAAGTTGACACAGGTTTGTCAAATGAAGTTCCTGCACGACCTGGGTAGGTCACACAACTCGGGTGGGCTGCATGACTTTGGCAGCCTGCACAACCTAGGTGGGTTGCATGACCCGGGTGGGTTGCACGACCTGGGAAGGCTGAAAGAAAATTGTGCACGGGTTGCACAATTGGTTCACGATTTGGGTGAACAATACAGAGTGCTGGAAGAAATGGGTAGATAGATGGGAAGGCCTGCACGGTAGGCTGCACAGTCTGGTGTGTTGGGGAAGATTGTCACATAGTTGTAAAACATTGTAAACTTATAAAATAACTTGCAAATTATTATAAGTATATTGGGCAGATTGTTCAAGAGTTGCCCCTCCCTTCACAATCTTGTGTACATTGTCATATTTTTTTTTGGTTGAAGTCGTGTATTTTATGAAGTAGAAAATGAAATTTAAATGAATTTATTTCCATCGGATTTATGTGAAGAAGTGAAAACTTAATGAAAAATAAACTAGCTGTTGGTGATAGGCGTAGTTCATGAACCGTAGCAGTGTTGAAACAAAAAGGTTGGGCGGTGCCGCAACTCGCGCACAAGTGGAAATTGAGTCACCATTACTGTGGGGGTGTTACACATTGATTATATGTATATGGATTACACATGATGTTTTCATGATAATTGTATTGTCTAGGAAGACAACCTTATTTAGAGTGGGGGAGGATGTCAAGGCTTCGAGTCGAGAGTGCCCGAGGGAGTCGAAAAACTAAACCCATAGTATGGGTGCACCTTGATGTGTGACAGGTGTTCGCATTAAGTTTTTTGACTCCCTCGGGCACTCCCTACTCAAAGCCCTAACATCCTCCCCCACTCTAAATAAGGTTGTCCTCCTCGAAAACACCATCATCATCAAAAAAAGTGATCTCAAGCTCATTTGGACATCACCAAGCTTATTCTTTTGCTCTTCTTCATTGATTGTCTCACACAGGTCTGAGGCAAGGATGACAACAAAATTTCACAAAGGTCGAAAATTATAGGGTTCGAGGCTCACATCTATTTTAGGGTTTTTGGGCTACGGTCACAAGCATGTCACAAAGAAAAATCAACCATAGCCGCTAGCTTGCAGACATCAAGGGTGAAATTAGAAGTCTCTAGTCACTCACACATATCCTCATGCATCCAACCAGGAAGTTTGACTAAAATTAGCCATTGACCGAAGTTGACCGCAGTTAACTGTAGATGGGAAAAGTTGTCTCTGATATATTTTGATGCTAGAAACTTATTTCTGAATCTTATTGGGTTGTTTTACTAATGATATGGTATTGGGATCATTATACTCTTTGTTGAACATTTTATGAAAATCTAATAGAAGAAGAATTTCAAAATGTTTTCCCCCTTGTGGGGGGTTTTCCTTAATCTTTGACCAAACATGGTGTCTCTTGTTGATGTGTTGATTGTCTCCTTTGTCATTGGATTTATTATTCTATCTTCAATTACTATTGATGAATGGAAAGACTAATTGGAAATATTGTTAATTGAAGTATTGATTTGGGCTAAAGTAATTGATAAAACATAGAACAATATGAAAATTTAACAAATAGGAGGAAGTAGGAGGCCTATTTTGCCTAAGTATTAGGCAGAACATACTCAGGAGGAGGAGATTAGTATTGTAGTGCAGGTTGAGATTCAAGGAATTCAGTTTCACTGTAATTGACCATCGTCTCCTCTGTTGTAATACAAATAGATGAGGGGTTTTCCCAATTTGATTCCCTAGTAAAAATACTATGTTCATTATGATTGAATGATTACATGTATTTCTATTGTATGTTTTCCCTTCTGCCGAATTTAGAGGAATAATTGTGTCTATTATTTTAATTATGAATTCATTAGCAACTAAAAAATTTGATTTATTTCTACATGGTATTAGAGCTATTTAAAACTGCATAGAAACCAGGTTCCTGATCAACTCTTAGAGAAATTTTGAATAGAAAATTTGTGGTGTAGGAATTCGGGTGCAAGACTTTTTTTCTTCAGTGCAAGAACAATGTCTTTCTATGGTTTAAGGCTTGAGTATGCATTGGAGAGCACTTCAAATTTAATACCTTTGAAAGTTAGAATGGAATTTGTGCTAGATGAAATTGGAGTATCGGAGTACACACAAACTAATCTTCAAAAACAAACAACATAAGATGCACATCAACTAGCATAGTGAAAGAAAGATACTACAAAATATAGGAGGATTATCTTGGAGGGAGTCATAGACCATCTAGTTTTGAATTTCAATGGAAAGGAGACTCCATTTGTAATGTGGAAAAATCTCAAATATCTATTCTAAAGCAACAATGATGCCACGAAATTGGCATTGAGAGATAATCTCAAGAACATTCGAATGCATAAGAATGAAACTATTGTTTAGTACCTATCAAGATTCACTTAGGTCATAGATAAAATTGGAGGAGTAGGAGAGACTATTCCACCATCTGAGCTTGTGAGCTTAGCACTCATTGGTATTTTGAACTCCTAGCACAACTATCAGGATTCAGTTAATGGAAGAGACAAGCTCCCAAATTGGGAGAGACTTTGGTCTGATTTGGTGCAGGAGGATATTAGAAGAAACACTAGAGATGAAGTCTCATCCATATTTGATGAGGAAGAAGAATGTGATCTAGTTGGAAAAGGAAATAATGCCAAAGGAAAGAGGGCCCAAAGCGAAAAAACAAAACCATGGAAAGAAGAAATACCTCAATAAAATTAAATGCTTTCACTGCCATGAGTATTGAAAATATGCAACCAAGTGTCCGTATAAGAAATCTATTAAGGATCCTGCAAAAAAAGTAGGAGGAGATGCTCTCACATCACAATTTGAGTTGGATTTTACCCTCATTGCTTCCATGGAAAGCATAGTAAGAGGGTGAAAATGGTACCTAGACTTTTGTGCTTCATTTAATATGACAGGAAATAAGGAGTTCTTCTACAGATTAGAGGAGAAGGATATACAATTACACACAAAGCTTGGAGATGATGGAAGATATAGTAGCAAATGGATTGAAAATGTCATCTTTAAGAGGTTGGCAAGTTCCCATCTTCACCTAAAGGATGTAATGTTTGTTCCTAGTCTGAAGAAAAATCTAGTTTCTATAGATGTACTTGAAGACAAAGGATATGATGTGGTGTTCAGTAAGGGGGAAGTTTATCTGAAGCATGTTTCTACTAGACAAGTAAAACAAATTGGTGTTGAAGTTAAAAATATCTACAAAATAGAGGTAGATTTTTCCATGCATGCAATTATACCTCGAGGATTGAGGTGGGATGATGTAGAGCCTTAGTCCTAGAGTCGCTAAGATTTGGGTAGAGTCCATAGGAGGGTTATAGCAGTTGCAATATACTCTTCTCATGGATAATTACCATAGCTATCGTGGCCCATATCATTCAGTAGAAGAAGGATCAATGTCAATTGATGTAGTCAGATGTTGAGAGATAGTGTAGAGGCTAGTAGAAGTCCGAGACTCGGGAGACAGTTGCGGCACATAGACATTGTTGATTCATTATTTTGGATACCTATCAGTTGTAGTTTTGTAGTAGAAACAACAACAATGAGAGGGAGTGTTAATTGTGCTACAGAGAGGAGAAGGATAACGATCATTCAAAACCCTTTTCTTGCTAAGAGGGAGTGTTAAATTGTATAAAGAAAAGGCTTCATTTGATTTGTGCCTTAGTCAAATGCAAAATTCGAATTTCCACATCAACAATATGACTTTAGTTATAATTAGCAGGAACTACATGGCCAAGTAAGTTAGTTAATTCAATCAATTTGAGTTTGTGTGCAAGAAGTAGAGTTGTGCATTGGTTGATTGCTAAGATCTAGAAATCTAGTGGAGTTATATTTAGTGAAACTCAGTTATTTGAGTTTTAATCATAAATAGAGTCAATATGAGTTCAGTTGAGTAGTTGTAATTGTTGTTAACTCACTGATCTCTCAATTAACTAAGAAAAGTATTAAAAATAGCCGTAGTCATGCATGGAATTTGAATTGCCTAGTTGAGTGGAGAGAAAAGGCATAATTGTATTTATTGTTGTATAATATTAAGTGTACAGAGAAGTTTTCATGTAGCAGGTGAGGAACTCTCTTGGAATTTCACAAGAAAATAGGGGTTCTTCCTATTTTTTAGGAGAAACAATTTCACAAGGGAATAGGAAGAAGCATGAGGCCTATTTTGCCTAGGTATTGGGCAGAGTAGACTCAGGAGGAGGAGATCAATATTGTAGTGCAGGTTGAGCTTCAAGTATTGAAGTTGTCATTATAATTGATCATTGTCTCATTTGATATAATACAAATATAGGAGGGGTTTTTCCCAGTTGGGTTCCCAATAAAAATATTGTGTTCATTGTTATTGAATTATTGCACGTGTTTTTATTGTATGTTTTCCCTTCCACATAATTTAGTAGAAGAAATTTGCGTCAGTTGTTTTCAGCCTGAATTTATTAGTAGTTTCAAATTTCAATTTATTTCTACATGGCATTGGAGCTACTAAAAAATGCATAGAAATCGGGTTCCTAATAAGCTCTGAGATAAATTTCGAATAACAAATTTGTGGTGTATGAATTCAGGTGCAGGAATTTTTTTCTTTAGTGTAGGAACAATGTATTTTTATGGACTGAGGCTTGAGTATGCACTGGAGGGAAATTTTAATTTCATAGCCTAGAAATATAGAATGGAAGTTGTGGTGGATGTATAGGAGTACACAAAAACATATATTCCAAAACTAACAACATCAGATGCACATCAACTAACACAGTGAAAGAAAGATACTGCAAAATCCACGACGATTATATTAGAGGGAATCAAAGACCATGTGGTTTCAAATTTGCATGGAAAGGAGAATCCCTTTGAAATGTGGAAAACTCTAACAGATATATTCAAAGCAGTAGTGATGCCAGGAAATTGGCATTGAGAAATAGGCTCAAGAATATTCAAATATAGAAAAATGAAACATTTTTTCAGTACCTATCCAGATTCACTCTAGTTAGAGATGGACTTGGAGGAGTAGGAGAGACAGTGCCACCATATTTTCTTGTGAGCTTATCACTCCTTGGTCTTTTGAAGTCCTGGCATAACTATTAGGATTCAGTTAATGGAAGATACATGCTCCCAAATTGGGAGAGACTTTGGTATGATTTGGTGGAGGAGGAGATTACAAGAAACATTGGAGATGGAGTCTCATCTAGATCTTATGAGGAAGAGGACTGTGTTGTAGTTGGAAAAGGAAAGAAGGACCAAGGCGAGGAAAAATCCAACTAGAATGATGGCATGAAGAAAGACCTCTGTAAAATTAAATGCTTTCACTGTCATGAGTATGGAAACTATGTAACCAAGTGTCCACAAAAGAAATCCAATAAGGAACTTGCAGAAACCGCAAGAGAAGATGCACTGATGTCACAATTCAAGTTGGATTTCACACTCATTTCTTTCATTGCAAACACAATGAGAGGGAGTGAATGGTACCTAGACTCTGGTGCTTCAATTCATATGACGAGAAATAAGGAGTTCTTCAGCAGCTTAGAGGAGAAGGAACTACAATTACACATAGATCTTGGAGATGATAGAATTTATAGTACCAAAGGGATTGACACTATCACCTTTAAAAGGGAGTCAAGCTCCCATATTCATATAGAAGGATGTAATGTTTGTGCTTGGTTTGAAAAAAAATATAGTTTTTGTAGTTTTACTTAAAGACAAAGAATATGATGTGGTTTTTAGTAAGAGGAAAGATTATATGAAGCATGTTGCTACTTGATAAGTAAAACAAATTGGTGTTCGATTTAAAAATATCTACAAACTTGAGGCAAATTTTGCCATGCATGTCGTTATACCTCCAAGAGTGAGGTGGGGCAATGTATATCCTTAGTCCCAAAGTTGCTAAGATTTGGGCAGGGTCCTTGGGAGAGTAGCAACACTTTCAATAAACTCTTCTCATATAACATAACCCTTTCTACAGGGGCCCACAATATTTAGTAGCAGAAGGATCAACATCAGTTGATGTAGTCAGATATTATGTGATAATGTAGAGGCTAGTAGAAGTCAAAGACTGAGGAGACAATTGCAATACAGAGACATAATTGATTTAATATTTTGGATGTTTCTCAGGTGCATTTGTTGCAGTAGCAACAACAATAGTGAGAGGGAGTGTTAGTTGTGCTACAATACATTCTTATAGAGGAGCAAGATAGGGGTCGTTCATAACCCTTTTCTTTCTAAGAGGGTGTGTCAGATTGTAGCAAGAAAAGGATTCATTTTACTTGTGTCTTAATAAAATGGAGAAATTTGAATTTCCACATCAGCATGATGACTTGAGTTGTAGTTAGCAGGAGTGACATGGTCAAGTCACTTAGTTAAGTGAGTCAATTCGAGTTTGTGAGCAAGAAGTAGAGTTGTGCATGGGTTTATTTCTAAGATATAGTAATCTAGTGGAGTTATATATAATGAAACTCAATTTTCTAAGCTCTAGTCATGAATAGAGTTAGTATGATTTCAATTGAGTAGTTGCAATTGTTGTTAACTCACCAATATCTCAATTAACTAGTCAATTTACTAAAAATATACCTAGTTATGCATGGAACTAGAATTTCCTAATTGAGTGGATGGAAAAGGCATTATTGTATTTATTATTGTATACTATTGAGTGTGCACAGAAGTTTGCATGTAACAGGTGAGGAATTATCTTGGGATTGTGCAAACAAATAGGGTATGTTCCTATTCTTTAGGAGAAGGAATTGTGCAAGGAAATAGGAGGAAGCAAGAGGCCTATTTTTCCTAAGTATTGGGCAGAGCAGACTCAGGTGGTGAATACTAGTATTGCAATGTAGGTTGAGCTTCAACGATTGAAGTTTCTGTTGCAATTTATCATTGTCTCATTTTATGTAATACAAATAGAGGAGGGGTTTTCATAGTTGGGTTCCCTAGTAAAAACATTGTGTTCATTATGATTGAATGATTGCATGTGTTTCTACTATATGTTTTCCCTTCCATAAAATCTAGTATAAGAAATTTGTGTCTATTGTTTTGAGTCTGAATTCATTAGTAATTTCAAATTTCGAGTTATTTCTACAAAAATATAA
The DNA here is from genome assembly GCA_031772625.1 of Pinus tabuliformis. NCBI lineage: Eukaryota > Viridiplantae > Streptophyta > Pinopsida > Pinales > Pinaceae > Pinus > Pinus tabuliformis. Next base: position 280,036,953 of record CM062806.1, on the reverse strand, counting down.
TCAAATTTGTAAGTTGAACAACCAACACTACTTCCAAAAAGATGATGTAATTTTGTATATAAAGAAATTATATTTGGAAGATTAAGAGAATTCACATATTAAGATTTTAGAAGACAAAATAACCAAACTTCAACAAAACAAGAAAGTTCCACTACATAAACATAAAGATATAAATTATATGCATTACATGGAAATAATAGAAAAAGGGTAAAGAAATTTCACACCTTAGATACCATAATGAAAAATTACTCGCACAAGTAAAAATGGCTAAGGTTACAAAGAAAGAACTCATGACACACCTATTGGGACAAGAAGTGGAAAATTTACATTTAAAAAACCTTAACCAAATATTATTAGACCAAATAAAGTGTTTAAAATATCAGAAGCTTGAATGTCATAATAAAGTTGACTAAGAAAATGAAGAACTCGTTGGTAGAGGGAATTACTCCCCTAGGGCTTTTTGGGTGAAACCCTAGCAGACTGAAATTTGTCTATTCAAAGAAACATGCATTCATACAACCATTATGCTATTATAAGAAAATTCTGTGATAAGGGTACGTACCTTCAGTCCTACGTTTGAGAAGGCCTTTAGGGTCCAAACCCTTCTTGGAGTTCCCTTCTTCTCTTTTGTCCTGCAAAACAAACAATTCAAAGAACACAGCAGTACATGGACAAAAACTTATAAAGAAACCATCTTCATGTTACAAAGAAAGGTAGTTAGTTATGAAATCCAAACAACCATTTACACATGAATTCAAAACATGAATATCATTAACATAAAGAAGATTCAATTCGGGAACCAAGACATGTGTTTCTTTTATTATAGACAAATAAAGTACATAAAAAGGAATATGTTCACCTGAGTCACCTTCAGTAGGCTCCAAGCAAAGCTTCCTTCCGGATTCGTTCCAGCCTCAAGCCTCTAACAAAACTCCTTCCATGACTCTCTCCATGATGTCATAAATGGTGGATGAACATTAACACAAAAGGAAACAAAGGTTTCCTGTACAAAATGGGGGAAGTGCAGAAGGCACAAGGGACTTCAGACCTGGTCAAGGGGAAAATCTCAGCATAATAACCTTTCTCTCTATTCTCTCCTTCCTTAGGCCTTCCCTTTGAGGTCTTTTTATACCATCTCCAAAGTATTTTTTTAGTTAGGAGTTGGTTGGGAACAGTTGGGCCACGGGCACTAACAGGTGATCAGCAGGTAAAACCCGCGATCTCTGCCTGAAAAGAAGGAATTTTATATTTTTTTAAGTGTTTTAATACATACACGCGGGTTGGATATACACAGACCCGCGTATACACGCGTTTAACTCAGGGCAATGTCACGTATAAGGGATAAAACACTATTTTTTAAATTTTAGGACCAGGTCTGGAAGGAGGGGTTGCCCTAGGCCATGAGTACAACATCACAAACCATAAGAGTGAGATTTGGAGCTATAACAGATGCCCCCTAATATATGAGGTCAGAAGGGGTACATGATGGCCGAAATATATTATGCGAGTACATGGCAAGGAAGTCTGTCAAAAACCGAGGAGGACTTCACCAGAATTCAACCTGCCAAGCCACCAAAGGAGATCAGAAAGAAACACTGTCTGAGGCGGGCATACCAATGCTCAGAAAAAGTAAAGCATGTCCGCATATCAAGTACAAGTGGATCCACTAAGTATACAAGTATAAATGACTGAAAAGTACATAATGGATCATCTGATCATAATGAACAAGTACATGTCTGAATATCACATATAAGACTGTCAATGATGCTGAAAGATGCAACGGATCACTGATATCAAGTACTGATCCCAAAAGGTACCAACTGAACATGATGGAATAGGATGGTACTACACTACAAACTCAGGTGCCAGCATATAGAATGTCGCCATGACTGACTGCAACATATAAAGTGGAGTGGTATCGACTAGCAGTAACAAGAGCAACTGTCAAGTGAACCAATGAATGCTGATACAACCTGAGGTCTTCACTGACCGCCGTGGTACATTTCTACACCATGGGAATAAATGATCTGAAGTCGACCATGTGAGAAATCGTTTGATTACCGGTCATTGATGTATACCGTTAACAAACGCGAGACTACTCACCAATAATGATAATGAGCGTCAAGGTACCCAGTACAATCTAACAAGTGTGAATAGATGAGCTGGAGTCGAACACCTATAAGAATCCATCGATTAGGAGACAATGATGGTTTCCCACTGTTGATAGCGAAGGATCTGCCACTAATGACTGCAAACACCAAGGTACTGCCAAATGGACTCTAGATCTTTGTCCCAGAACAATGAGTCGGAGTCGACAGGGAAAGATTCGCTAGAAGGAAGGCATTAAGGCATCCTTCATCAATCTAGCGCGAGTGTAACCTGTAGGCCAATAATGTGGAAGGAATCAGACGAAAAAGATGTAGTAACCCCACCGAAGTACGTTTCCGGCGTACACAAGATGTGGCTAGTGCACGGCAGAAACCCTCTGAACCAACCAATAATGAAAGCTGACACAGAGGCGAGGTATCCACCAATAGGGTCAAATGGAAACCAAAGTACTGCACGAATCCCAATGTGTGATAATGTAAGCTGATGTCGAACACAAAGGAAACCACTCAGTCAAAGACCCATGATACTGATCGATGCTGAGCACAAGGTGACCTATCAATAATGAAAATAGGGCCAGGGTGCGGCTCTAGGCCTGTCCTCAGAGCAAGGTGTCATCGTCGATAAGGACAAGACCCGCCAGCAAGAAGTCAATGGGGACCTTCTCAAACCGGCATGAGTAAAGGACCAATATAACTGATGTGATGATAGACATGACACTGACAACCAGGGATGGCCGACTGAAAAATGAGTCAAGAGACACCGCAGAGAGGCCGACTCAGGCTAACTTCCCTTGAACAAAAGCACGACTCAATGTGACTGTGTGGCAGCATATGATGACTCTGTATAAGTTCGTCATGCAGGAGGCACGAACGAACCCTCCATATGATTGGAAGAGATAACCAATCGGGGGAGAACTGACTCAATAACAAGGTTATGGCGTACTTAAGTCAAACTAAATCCCACCCATGCGGAGGAGACTTTGCTTTGAGTGCTTTGTTCAAGGGTGACACGACTGACTCTAGCTGCCAACAATAAATGGAAATAATGTCCCGTTCCCGCTCTTTTTGGAATATTTAATTTTTTTTGTCTTTTTCTGTTAAGCTGGAAAAAGAATAAAAGAATGCTATGGTACAGTGGAAAGAGCAAGTGTCGGTGAAACAGATGATCTAGTTCCCGGGATAGGAACGTTCCTATGCTCAATGCAGGGAGGTGAAAACTGGTCAATGACACTCAAAGGTATGTTCCTTCCACGGGTCAAGGTGTGTCAAGATGCAGAAGTCAAAGGTATGCAAGGTTGATTTCGCAGACGTCATGGTCAAAAGTTGGCTTAAACACAAGTCCAAGTGAAGCCGACTCTAGGCCAAAAGGTGCAAGTGGTCAACTTGCAATGCAGTAGTACAACTCAACACAAAGGAGCCTCTAGGGTATAAGGTCAGAACAAAGCGGAGAAGCTAAGAGGAATGAGTATTCAATGCTTAAGTCATGGAGGGAATGCAGAGGACTCCTGAGCCTAGGGATGAAAAATCAGCATGAGTGCCGAGCTAAAAAAAGGTACTAACTAGGGCACCCATGATAAGGTAGGCTCTACCACACAAGTCATTATACTTCTAAGCAATGAGAAGGTTCCGCACCATAACTTGGTGGGGTCGATCCTAAGGCCAAATGGGAAAGGAAACTGATAAGTGCACAATGCTGGCGAAAAAACCTAACCTATATGCCAGTTTCGAGAACCAATACCTGTCAGAACGGACCAACCATAAACTTCCAATGGAGAAATCTTCCAAGTTCTGTAAACATAAATAGGAACACTAGACACGAAGTTAATACATCCCACATATAAACTTCATATAAGATTTTTGTGTTATAGAATACAAAACTTGAAAATGCGTACCTCATATATACAATATGGTACAGGGAACCACGTAGCCTTGCGGCTTACGTATAATAGCTCTTCTTGACAAACCCCTTGCAGGGATCGGACCAAGGACTCCTTTGGTAGTCATAACTCATGGCTTCAAAGAGTTCCTCTTTTGAAGGCAAAGCAAGATCTGAGAAATCATGAGAACTACAAGGATTAAAAGAGGGAATTAAAGGGTCCCATGTCCCTATAGGAAGAATCTCTCGGTCAACTGCCGGGACCAAGTCCCAAGAAGGAGAATAACAAGTCAAAGGATACTTCTTAGAAGCAATTGAACATTGAGGACTCAATGCCACATAATTGACCCGTGGCGGGGTAGAGTCTACTTGAACACTTGGAACAAACCAAGGGGCATTCTGTAGTAAAGTCAAATTAGGGTGGTGATTATCAGATGCAAGCTGATCAACAGTGACAATATTCCCATTATGAGGAAAGCACATTACTCGAAAGAGTGAAGACACCACAACATTCATAGCATAGACATAATCATGCCCAAGTAGCATATTAAAGTCTAAAGGGCTATCAACCACCATCATATCGATTAAGACAGTCTTCCCACCTAAAGTGATAGGCAATTGAGGAAGAACACCCATAGATTTACCGGGTCTTCTATCATAGGCTAACAACTGACTCTGAGTTGTCAACAACTTTGGGGAACCCAGAGCTTTCCAAGTCAAAGAGGATATAATACTTGCAGGGGATCCTTCATCCACCATACATCGATAGACATTTGTGGAATTAACCCTGACCTTTATTTGAAAAGGTGCAGTGGAAGGAAGATGAGGCTCAACAAGGCTATCCCAATCAAAGGAAACACTCTTGGAACTTGGAGGGGGAACATTCGAAGAAATTGGAATGCCCCCTATACCAGAAGACTCGGTACTAGAGATCAAACATACTCTTTTGTTAGGCACTTCACCCCCAAAAAGAGGAGTGTAATCGGCCAGCGATTGCACTGGCTTTACCACATTATCAACCAATGGTTGATGGGATTGATGAGAAACCATATCAGATCTAGGAGTAGAAGTACTTTCAGACTCGGACCATATCCTTTGAACCTCTGGAATACCAGGGCATAAATGAGTAAGATGGTCTCCCTTGCATATCCTACAAGGGAACTTAGGTTTCAAAATTCTATGTCCAGGTTTCTTATCAACCTCCATTCCGCCAACATGACTAGCAGTGGTTTGCGGAGAGTCCTGAACATGACTTGCAGAGGTCGGTGACTCTTTGCTAGTATGACTCGCATTGACTAGACTCATGCCCCCAGCATGACTTGCAGCGGCTGAAGACTCATCTCCAACATGACTAGCAAAGGTTGAGGATGAAGTGCTAGTATGACTTGTAGTGACTAGACTTGTGCCCCCAGCATGACTTGCAGCGGCTGAAGACTCATCTCCAACATGACTGGCAGAGGTTGAAGATGAAGTGCTAGTATGACTTGCAGTGACTAGACTTGTGCCCCCAGCATGACTTGTAGTGGCTGAAGGCTCATCTCCAACATGACTGGCAGAGGTTGAAGATGAAAGGATAGAACTATTCTTCTTCTTTGACTTCCTCTTTCTCCTCTTTTTAGATTTCTTGTTGCAAGAAAGAGGAGAAGAAGGAATCCTAGATTTCTCTTTGAAAGAAGATGAATAGTTAGCACCCATGTGATGCCCCTGAAATAAAGCATTCATCTGAGAAGCTTCAAGAGCATTTGGAATATTCGGAGTGGACCACAGCCAAATGGGTAGTCCAACATTCAACCCAGGAATATTCAAAGTGGCCATCAAGGGAGTACCAACGTTTCCAAAGGAAGGAAAAGCACAAGGATCCCCTTTCGGGAGGGCACCTTGGTTGGTTTCCACGGGAATATTAGCCATATCTAACTGATCCAAAGACCCTTCCCTTATGGGAATATAGAAATAACTCTTCAAGGAATATGGATAAGCAATCAAAACCTTTGCCCTTGAAGAGGCAACTCCACAACTTCTGAAAGAATGAAAAAAAGCCTTTCAAGATTGGTAGAGTGGTAAGCCAGTCACTCAGAACACAAAGTCCAAACGTGACTAGACAAAAATACCTAAAGCCAACTATATACAAGGAACAAAGAGCACACACTATAAAGTCCCTAAAGATACAGCCAGTCAAACAACTTCCGAGTATTTCTGCTCCGGGTGATGAGGACCGGACACCAAAATACAAGAAAGTGGAGTCAGGGGCCTTCCGAAGATAGTCTGGGATAATGACGGCCCAGTCCTATCACCGAAGGTAACAGAGGAAGTTAAGTTGACCTCCTAACAACAACCTGTGCCAGTGTAAGCCCCCAAGCTTCGCAAGGGTACCCTCTAGTAGTACTGTCGAGAGTGATGCAATGTCAACCTCAGGTGCCACGGGATTCCCCTCTGCAGCCACCTGTGTAGTTCCCTAGGAGAAGCAACTATGGATACCAACTCGTCGCAGAAGCCAGGAAGAACATTCGTGAGGTAAGTTCGGACAAGTAGGAGAGGGGGTATCTCTCTTCCCTGTCTTCACAGACCCTCGTGCTTAACTCTTAGATCCAGAGCTTTCCTGGTCTTCCTAACACTATTGGATTTTCTCTCGTTAATCAGACTCCTACGTTTGATGTTTATTTGGCCTTGGAAAGTTAACTCTCCACTCGCCTAATCCAAGGCCCTAAAATCCTAATCTTGTTGGTGTAACTGACTAAAACAAAAAGTTCTAGTGGATTTTAGTTAGCGCTTGATTTTATTAGGCTGTTCTTTAAGTCACAAGGTAACAGAAGTGAAACTAGTGGTGTTTTTTGACGCAAAAGAAATTAATAAAAAATTAACTGATGCACATGCACTTTTTCGTTTTTCGATGAAAAGTAATCTCTACAGGGTTCAGAGGAACTTCAAATAAACAAATTTTTCTTTTTCTTTTCAAACTCCACGCTCACAAAAGTTAACAAAATTATGGATGCCTAAAAAGGGGATGCAAATCTATCCTAATGCAACAACTATATGCTGATGCAACAAAAAATGAAAGTTGCTTGCTTATCAATCTTTATCTTGCCACTTAAAATGCCTAGATGGAATATGAGATGTTACCATCCATTTCGTCTAAACACTAAAAACAAGTACTAAGACAAACATAAAGCACTTTCACTTCACTAAAAGGAAACCAAATGAAAAGCAAGTTCAAGAAAGCAAAACTAAGATTTTCAAAAGATTCTCTTCAAAGCAACAAACAAAAAAGTCTTTTCAAAAAATGCTCTCAAAAACACTGAAACTTGTGATTGAAGAATAGGCAATTAAACACTTTTGCGAATCAACACCACTTAATGGATGAAAACCCAACAAAAATAAATGTGTTTGAAATCGCTCTTAACAATCAAAAGCAGCAATGAAAGCCTTGGCAATGAAAACCAAAAAGATCAAAAAGACAAATTCCAAGAAAGTGTCAAAAAACAACTTTCATGAAACAAAGAAGCAGGTGGTCACAAAAAACGATTTTTCCAAGCAAACAAAAAGTCACCAAAAGCAAGATTAACACAAAGATTGAATACAATCTTCCTACCCTGATGAAAACAGAGCAGCCAAGATTCCTAGCAAGAAATCTTGCGTGCTTTAGCCAAGAACAATGACGCTTGCAATCAACAAAAACAAGACCAACACTCCTTATACTCAGAGAGAATTCAGAACGAGAGGCTTGCTATAAAACAAATAACTGATACTGGAAAATGACTATTTCAGACTGACTCAAACCACCAGACAAACCTTCAGAGGCCAAAAAGATTTACAAATCTTGAAAATTAGAATATATACGTGACTGTACTGTAGTACAGATTGCGTGTATACGCGACTGTGTTTGAGGAAACCTGCGTATACGCGGGTTCACTCAAAGAAACAAGCATATATACGCCTCTGTATCTAAGAAAAACAGCGTATATGAAAAGCTTCAAGAAAAATAAAAAAGACAAACTGAAGAAACTGGCAAAGCTTAAAGTTCAAGAACAGACCAGACAGTAACAGCAAGCAGACAAGGCAGCTGAGCCCTGATTGGCTTGAAAAACACCCAAACTAGGAACAACAAGAGTGTTGTCCCCAGTGGAGTCGCCAATTCTGGTAGAGGGAATTACTCCCCTAGGGCTTTTTGGGTGAAACCCTAGCAGACTGAAAGTTGTCTATTCAAAGAAACATGCATTCATACAGCCATTATGCTATTATAAGCAAATTCTATGATAAGGGTACGTACCTTCGGTCCTACGTTTGAGAAGGCCTTTAGGGTCCAAACCCTTCTTGGAGTTCCCTTCTTCTCTTTTGTCCTACAAAACAAACAATTCAAAGAACACAACAGTACATGGACAAAAACTTATAAATAAACCATCTTCATGTTACAAAGAAAGGTAGTTAGTTATGAAATCCAAACAACCATTTACACATGAATTAAAAACATGGATATCATTAACATAAAGAAGATTCAATTCAGGAACCAAGACATATGTTTCTTTTATTATAGACAAATAAAGTACATAAAAAGGAATATGTTCACCTGAGTCACCTTCAGCAGGCTCCAAGCAAAGCTTCCTTCTGGATCTGTTCCAGCCTCAAGCCTCTAACAAAACTCCTTCCATGACTCTCTCCATGATGTCATAAATGGTGGATGAACATCAACACACAAGGAAACAAAGGTTTCCTCTACAAAATGGGGGAAGTGCAGAAGGCACAAGGGACTTCAGACCTGGTCAAGGGGAAAATCTCAGCATAATAACCTTTCTCTCTATTCTCTCCTTCCTTAGGCCTTCCCTTTGAGGTCTTTTTATACCATCTCCAAAGTAGTTTTTTAGTTAGGAGTTGGTTGGGAACAGTTGGGCCACGGGCACTAACAGGTGATCAGCAGGTAAAACCCGCGATCTCCACCCGAAAAGAAGGAATTTTATATTTTTTTAAGTGTTTTAATACATACACGCGGGTTGGATATACACAGACCCACGTATACACACGTTTAACTCAGGGCAATGTCGCGTATAAGGGATAAAACACTGTTTTTTAAATTTTAGGACCAGGTCTGGAAGGAGGGGTTGCCCTAGGCCATGAGTACAACATAAAAAACAATAAGAGTGAGATTTGAAGCTATAACACTCGTACATCTCAAAAAGCATAATTAGAGTCTAATAACTCAAATTAAAAAACTTAAAAATGATAAGAAATATTTGAAAAAGAAAAAGTAAAAGGATTTATCAAAAAGAAATATCAAAGTCTTCAGATGTAATAATTGAAGTCAAAGAAAAAGAAACGGATACCAATCTAGTCAATATCACAACTCAAGAAAATGACAAATAGTTGAATGAAAACATATTTTGATGTTGCAGTTCAGATAATGAAAATTCCAAGTGAAGATTCTATAATCAACTCAACAATATCAATACCTAAAGTAAAACAGGAAATTTCCACATGCATGATAAGAGAAAATCAAATCACAAGAACTCCTTATCGACATTTGAATCACAAGAGAAGACATCTCAATCACTATTCTTATCTGTATCACTTAGAACAGAAATGAGAGACTTAAGTCTTGAAGAATATTGATGTCAGCAGAATCTAGTCTTTATTATTACAATTTATCCCAGTTATCAAGTGTTATGAAACCAGCTCACAAAAATATAGAAAAGAGAGATCAATGCCTTCAAAATAAGCCTCTTTGAGGGGGAAACCTCCTTTACATTACAAAAATGAATAATTCTTGGATGATACAAATGACAAGACCTCCTTTCTATATATATTAGTCTAAGGGGTAATAATATAATCAGAGCTGGCATAATAGTAATAATGTAAGGGCACAATATTAGCGGGCTTCTATGGGGCACAATAATAATAATATGGGAACTATGTGAGCACGAAAATATAATAGTGGGGTTGCACTAATAACAATAATGGGTTAAACTAGTAGTATAGGGACCTAACATGCCCCTCTCCTTCAAAAAGTGTTGTCCTCAACACTTGAGTAGTTCTAGATGCTTCAGTATAAAATTCTCATCCTCCCATGTGGAATATTTAGTAGGTAAGTTCTTCCACTTGATGAGATACTCTGAAATTGATCGATTTCATAGCTGTCGAATCTTGTTTCTGTGACTGCTTCAGGTTCCAATATGATTTTCCTTCCTTGTCAAGTTCTGGCAATATTGTTTGAACTAGGATCTTCTCATTAGGTAAGGTCACCTTTTCTCAAGTGCATGTAGTCTTGCCAACATTTCCTTCTCATAAATATCTTTGTGTAAATACTTTCCTTTGATTGGAAAACTTTCCAAAGCAATGGGTCTTTCTTCTTGCATTAAAAGATCACCAATTCCATTTCGCGAGGCATCACATTCTGGAACAAAGGTTTTTATGAAGTCTGGAGTAGCTAACACTAGTGCTTGGCACATTTCCTCTTTAAGATGTTCAAAGCCATTCGTTGCTTTTGGAGTCCATGAAAATTAATCTTTCTTCAATAATGATGTTTTCAGAAAGCCTTCAGTCTTCATTCTGATTTGATGATATCCTAAACGAAGATCCAACTTGGTGAAGTAAATTAATCCATGCAATTAATCCAATAATTCATCAATGATAGGAATGGGAAACTTATCTTTAATAGTGATTTTGCTGAGCTCCCTACAATCGGGACACATGCGCCATGATCCATCCTTCTTGTGCACTAATACTACTAGAGCAGAGAAAGAAATTTGACTAGGTTGAATTATACCAGCCTCTAGAATTTCTGCAACCATACGTTTAATTTCACTCTTTTGGGCATAGGGATATCTATAAGGCTTGATGTTTGGAGGAACGCTTCCTGGAATCAAATGAATAGCATGATCATGATCACGAATAGGTGGAAGGCCTTTGGGAGTCTCAAATACCTTGGAATGATTATCCAAATTTTTTTGGAGATCTGGTGAAATAAATGATTTTGGTGTGGGAGCCTCTAGTGAACATAATTATGCAATTACACCCCATTGTTATTTCTTTAGAAGCTTTGTCACGCTGTTAGAGCTGATTATATTTCCCAGTTTCCCTTCGATACCCCTTAATTCAAGTTCCTTTCCTTCCCAAAATAATTTCAAGAGAGGTTCTTGAAAATTAAAAGCTATTGTACCCAAAGATTGTAGCCATTGGAGTCGTAGTACAACATCTGCACCACCCATTGTAATGGAAAGCATTGGACTATTCAAGACATATTCTCCCATGGATATATTGATATTATGGCACTTTCCAGAGAAATTTATGGTTCCTCCATTTGCAACCATTACTTGACACTCTGGTGCTCAATATAGGAAGCAATTCAATTCCTTAGTTATCTTACAATGAATAAAATTAGGGTACTACCCGAATCAATCAACACTATTACCTTTTTCTTTTTGATATGCCCTTCTTTCTTGAGATTTTGAGGAGTTGTAATTCCTGGAAATGCATTACAACATATAATCAGATTCATTTCTTCTTTATCTAGGGTTGGTTCTTAGTGTATATCCTCTTCTTTTGAGGTTTCTTGATCCTTTTCTTCTTGGTATTTCACTTCTTGAACCTTCTTCTTCTTGATATGTCCTTCTATCTTGAGAGTTTGAGGAGTGGTAATTCCTACCAATGCAATACAAGATATGGCCAAATTCCTTTCTTCTTTCTCTAGGGATGGTTCCTGGTATATATTCTCTTCTTTTGACATTTCTTGATCCTTTTCTTCCTTCTCTTCACAATATATGTAAAACAATTCCTTCTCAACACGCTTATGAACTTTAATGTATTTTCTATCACAATTGTAACAAAGCCCTTTTGCTCTTTTTTCTTCCAATCTTTGTGGTGTCAACCTTGTAGGTTGTGGAAGGCCAAGAGAAGCAACACTTTCATCTTTATAGTTGTCAATGGTAGGCTTACTTGTTTTCTAATTTTTCTTTCCACTTTTCTTGCTAACCTCTATGCCTTTTCCAATGAATCAGGTTCCCAAAGGCAAACCTCATGTTGGATGTTATCTTTTAAAGTCCCTATGAAGACATCAATCCTATGCTTCTCTGGAATATCATTTACCCTTATATTAAATTTTTGGAATTCCTCAATGTTCTCTGCCATTGAACCCTTTTGTTTGAGATTTATCATTTGGCTAAAGAAGGTGTTGTTCTTTACCTCCTCATAATGTGCTATCATTTCCTTTGTGAAAATTGACCAGGCGACAAGTGCTTTATGAGAACAAAGCTGTCTATGCCATACAAATTGATTCGGTTCTAAATATAAAGATGAAATATGTTCCTTTTGTAACAGTTTCACATCATGTAGATCAAAATATTTCTCGATCTGTAGTATCCAATTTACCGGATCCTTGCCATCAAACTTCCTCATATCACTTTTCTTGATTTTAGGAGCTCAATCTTGGAACCACTGTAACTCTACAATTTTGGATCATTAAGTTTTGAAATATCAGCCTGTGATAGCCATCTAAGTCCTCTTTCTAACCCCACAATTCTAATAACAATTAGATTCCTGAAGAAAGAGTTATGTCCAATCTCCCGCGATGACATAATTATAGACTAGTTCAGTAGAGCGAACTTGTACGATGTACCACGTGTCACTGTTTTGACCTTAGGTTCTAAAACTAATACCCAAAAAACAACAGTATGTTTTGTTTCTATTAATTTTTACGAAATTTGAATCAGATGCTGCGAAAGAGAGTTATGATGATTTTCCCAAGGTCACTTGTTTGGAATGTAATTTTGGGGCTTGTAGAAACCGTAAATGTCTTGGACCATATCTCCAAAACTATAGTGGATCAAAATCTGAAATTCGGGCCCAAGCTTCATCGCAATTGCGGCTCAAATGGGTTTTAATTTAAGAATCTAAAACTTCGTAGAAAATAAAGTATAACGAAAATTCCACGATGACCTATTTGATA